>CM053026.1:94761229-95138581 GCA_028564925.1 Lithobates sylvaticus
AACGGAACTGGTGGAATCCAGTTGGACCCAGGTATACCACCCATTTACTGTCCGCAGAAGTCTGGCCAGAGGTGGCCTTCAAGGAAGAATTGCAGTCAAACAGCCATACCTCCGACGTGGAAACAAGTATGCACGAAAACATAGGAACTGGGGTGCAGAAAAATGCCAGCGGGTCCTCTGGACTGAGGAGTCAAATTTTGAAGCGTTAGGCTGTTGCAGGAGGCAGTTTGTTTGCCGAAGGGCTGGAGAGCGGTACAAAAATGAGTGTCTGCGGGCAACAGTGAAGCGTGGCGGAGGTTGCCCACAAGTCTGGGGTTGGTTGCATTTCAGCAAATGGAGTGAGAGATTTGGTCAGGATCAATGGTGTCCTCGATGCGGAAGAATACAGGCAGATATTTATCCATCATGCCATACCATCAGGGAAGCATGCGATTGGCCCCAAATTTACTCTGCAGCAGGACAATGACCCCAAACATAGAGCCAATGTCATTAAGAACCATCTTCAGCGTAAAGAAGAACAAAGAGTCCTGGGAGTAATGGTTAAGCCCCCACAAAGCCCCGATCTCATCATCATCGAGTCTGTCTGGGATTAGAGGAAAATTAAAGAGGCAAGGATGTGAGGAAACCTACATCCACAGAAGATCTGGCGTTGGTTCTCCAAGATGTTTGGAACAACCTGTCTGCCGATTCCTTCGATAACAAGCGCTGGGCGTACCTAGAAGAAATGATGCCGCATTGAAGGCAAAAGGGTGGCGACACCAAATATTGATTTGATTTGGATTTCTCTTCTGTTCATTGACTTTCCATTTTGTTAATTGATAAAAACTATTAACACTTCTATTTCTGAAAGCATTCTTAAGCGACAGCATTTTTTCACACCTGCCTAAAACGTTTGCACAGTAGTGTCTATGGAGGGGAATAAAAAAAAAAAAAAAAGGACGCCGAGTGCCATCTCTCCAACACCCGTACATTCCTGAAGTCCAGCAGGGTAGAAATGGTTGGACGAACCTGTCCTATTTTCTACGTTCCCCCTAAAGAGTAAACCTTGTGTGATGACTTTCTTCGGTTTGTGATTCCAAGGCCATGATCGGGAATGATCTGGAGAGGCAGACGGGAGGAGAAAAGTAGTTGTGGAGCCGCCTAAGGCAAGGGTGTCAAAGGTGAAGAAGGAGACCCCATATGCTAAATGCAGGGGGGATGAACGGGCATGTCCAAAAGAGGACCATGTTTGTCAGTGATCAGCTTTTAAGCATTGCTGTTTACAGAGTGGAATGGCGTAGGGGCCTGCGGCGGATACGAGTACCCAGGGAAATCTGTTCATAGGCAAAGCAATAGTGGGAAAAGTGTGGCGCGCGGGCAAGCTACGTAGAACGCTTTGTAAAAGGGAGAAGGCTGCCTGTAAAAAAAAAACACAGGGAAACAGCCAGGGTGTTGTCAAGCACAAAAATAGGTGTTTTTTTGAAAGCTGTTTTTAACCAGGAATGATCAGGGGAAAGCGCGAACGCAGTCCCCCACTACCACAAATTATGCAGTCGAGTTTCCTGCATTTGAGGAAATCGCAGGGGTCAGCACAGCCGGAGTGCAATGGCCGAGCCTCGCCCTGGGAGAACCACCTTCATGATCATGGTGTCTCCCCTGCCAGGTAAGTATGAGTTGGAATTGACCAGCTAGTGCTCCCCGGTCGGGGCACGCCTCCTCCAAGTTATGGAAGCTTCCCGGATGTGGGACAAACTAGCCTTGGTCAGCGCTAGACCACAAGCCAGCCATGTCCCTCTAAAACAGTTAAGGGTCGTTAATCTGCCCCCAATAGATAAGATGTCTCCCAAATGTCTGGATTCTACGAAAAGGAATCTAAAAAACCAAACAATCCCAGAGTACACTGCAGCAGCACATATATTTGCATACGGGGAGGGTCCTTAAGCACCCAGCCACAGCGTAGCGTCCCTCCACTAAACAAAGCCCGTAGCCTATTGCATATCAAAGGGCGCCGACGCTACACTGTTCACAAGCCTGTCTGCTCTAACTCACTCGCTGACCTGCTCACCAGTCAGGATGTTAACTCTCACTTGTGTCAGTATGAAATGGCTGAACGCTTGTAAAAAAACATAGTAAGAACTCAAGGCAAACATCTAAGCGCGCAGCTAAATTTCATCAGTGTGAACAGTTACATCTGCCAAAAACATTTAGAATTCCCTGCACCCTTAAACCTCTGCGGCGATGCCTAAAGGGTATAAAGCTCTGTGCAAGAGTTTAAGGCATGTGTGAAGAAATACTGTAAAGTAAGAATGCTTCCAAATGTTATTGTGTTTTTTTCATCAATTTCTTAAAGTCAGCGAACAGAAGAAAAATCGACATCAAATCAATGTTTGGCGTGACTACCCTTTGGCTTCAAACCGGCATCGATTTTTACACTTGCACAAAGTCAGGGATTTTGTTGGATTAGAGTCAGGCGTGTGATTAACCAAATTATACCAAGCAGGGGCAAATGATCATTAACATATATGTAGGCTGAAACACAGTCATTAACTGACACAGAAACAGCTGCGTAGGAGGCTTAAAAGTGGGTGAAGCACAGCTAAAGTCTGCTACTAAGGTGAGGTTGTAGAAGACAGTTTCAAGTCCCAGGCCTTACATCATGGCAAGACTGAGCACAGCAACAAGCCACAAGGTAGTTCGACTGCATCAGCAAGGTCACCCCCTGGCAAAGATTTCAAAGCAGACTGGGGTTTCAAGGTGCGCTGGTCAAGCTCTTTTGAAGGAGCACAAAGAAAACGGGCAACGTTGAGGATCGGAGACGCAGTGTTCGGCCGAGGAAACCTAATGCAGCAGATGAAAGACACATCATGCTTACTTCCCTTCGACATCGGAAGAAGTCCAGCAGTGCCTTCAGCAAACGGAACTGGTGGAATCCAGTTGGACCCAGGTATACCACCCATTTACTGTCCGCAGAAGTCTGGCCAGAGGTGGCCTTCAAGGAAGAATTGCAGTCAAACAGCCATACCTCCGACGTGGAAACAAGTATGCACGAAAACATAGGAACTGGGGTGCAGAAAAATGCCAGCGGGTCCTCTGGACTGAGGAGTCAAATTTTGAAGCGTTAGGCTGTTGCAGGAGGCAGTTTGTTTGCCGAAGGGCTGGAGAGCGGTACAAAAATGAGTGTCTGCGGGCAACAGTGAAGCGTGGCGGAGGTTGCCCACAAGTCTGGGGTTGGTTGCATTTCAGCAAATGGAGTGAGAGATTTGGTCAGGATCAATGGTGTCCTCGATGCGGAAGAATACAGGCAGATATTTATCCATCATGCCATACCATCAGGGAAGCATGCGATTGGCCCCAAATTTACTCTGCAGCAGGACAATGACCCCAAACATAGAGCCAATGTCATTAAGAACCATCTTCAGCGTAAAGAAGAACAAAGAGTCCTGGGAGTAATGGTTAAGCCCCCACAAAGCCCCGATCTCATCATCATCGAGTCTGTCTGGGATTAGAGGAAAATTAAAGAGGCAAGGATGTGAGGAAACCTACATCCACAGAAGATCTGGCGTTGGTTCTCCAAGATGTTTGGAACAACCTGTCTGCCGATTCCTTCGATAACAAGCGCTGGGCGTACCTAGAAGAAATGATGCCGCATTGAAGGCAAAAGGGTGGCGACACCAAATATTGATTTGATTTGGATTTCTCTTCTGTTCATTGACTTTCCATTTTGTTAATTGATAAAAACTATTAACACTTCTATTTCTGAAAGCATTCTTAAGCGACAGCATTTTTTCACACCTGCCTAAAACGTTTGCACAGTAGTGTCTATGGAGGGGAATAAAAAAAAAAAAAAAAGGACGCCGAGTGCCATCTCTCCAACACCCGTACATTCCTGAAGTCCAGCAGGGTAGAAATGGTTGGACGAACCTGTCCTATTTTCTACGTTCCCCCTAAAGAGTAAACCTTGTGTGATGACTTTCTTCGGTTTGTGATTCCAAGGCCATGATCGGGAATGATCTGGAGAGGCAGACGGGAGGAGAAAAGTAGTTGTGGAGCCGCCTAAGGCAAGGGTGTCAAAGGTGAAGAAGGAGACCCCATATGCTAAATGCAGGGGGGATGAACGGGCATGTCCAAAAGAGGACCATGTTTGTCAGTGATCAGCTTTTAAGCATTGCTGTTTACAGAGTGGAATGGCGTAGGGGCCTGCGGCGGATACGAGTACCCAGGGAAATCTGTTCATAGGCAAAGCAATAGTGGGAAAAGTGTGGCGCGCGGGCAAGCTACGTAGAACGCTTTGTAAAAGGGAGAAGGCTGCCTGTAAAAAAAAACACAGGGAAACAGCCAGGGTGTTGTCAAGCACAAAAATAGGTGTTTTTTTGAAAGCTGTTTTTAACCAGGAATGATCAGGGGAAAGCGCGAACGCAGTCCCCCACTACCACAAATTATGCAGTCGAGTTTCCTGCATTTGAGGAAATCGCAGGGGTCAGCACAGCCGGAGTGCAATGGCCGAGCCTCGCCCTGGGAGAACCACCTTCATGATCATGGTGTCTCCCCTGCCAGGTAAGTATGAGTTGGAATTGACCAGCTAGTGCTCCCCGGTCGGGGCACGCCTCCTCCAAGTTATGGAAGCTTCCCGGATGTGGGACAAACTAGCCTTGGTCAGCGCTAGACCACAAGCCAGCCATGTCCCTCTAAAACAGTTAAGGGTCGTTAATCTGCCCCCAATAGATAAGATGTCTCCCAAATGTCTGGATTCTACGAAAAGGAATCTAAAAAACCAAACAATCCCAGAGTACACTGCAGCAGCACATATATTTGCATACGGGGAGGGTCCTTAAGCACCCAGCCACAGCGTAGCGTCCCTCCACTAAACAAAGCCCGTAGCCTATTGCATATCAAAGGGCGCCGACGCTACACTGTTCACAAGCCTGTCTGCTCTAACTCACTCGCTGACCTGCTCACCAGTCAGGATGTTAACTCTCACTTGTGTCAGTATGAAATGGCTGAACGCTTGTAAAAAAACATAGTAAGAACTCAAGGCAAACATCTAAGCGCGCAGCTAAATTTCATCAGTGTGAACAGTTACATCTGCCAAAAACATTTAGAATTCCCTGCACCCTTAAACCTCTGCGGCGATGCCTAAAGGGTATAAAGCTCTGTGCAAGAGTTTAAGGCATGTGTGAAGAAATACTGTAAAGTAAGAATGCTTCCAAATGTTATTGTGTTTTTTTCATCAATTTCTTAAAGTCAGCGAACAGAAGAAAAATCGACATCAAATCAATGTTTGGCGTGACTACCCTTTGGCTTCAAACCGGCATCGATTTTTACACTTGCACAAAGTCAGGGATTTTGTTGGATTAGAGTCAGGCGTGTGATTAACCAAATTATACCAAGCAGGGGCAAATGATCATTAACATATATGTAGGCTGAAACACAGTCATTAACTGACACAGAAACAGCTGCGTAGGAGGCTTAAAAGTGGGTGAAGCACAGCTAAAGTCTGCTACTAAGGTGAGGTTGTAGAAGACAGTTTCAAGTCCCAGGCCTTACATCATGGCAAGACTGAGCACAGCAACAAGCCACAAGGTAGTTCGACTGCATCAGCAAGGTCACCCCCTGGCAAAGATTTCAAAGCAGACTGGGGTTTCAAGGTGCGCTGGTCAAGCTCTTTTGAAGGAGCACAAAGAAAACGGGCAACGTTGAGGATCGGAGACGCAGTGTTCGGCCGAGGAAACCTAATGCAGCAGATGAAAGACACATCATGCTTACTTCCCTTCGACATCGGAAGAAGTCCAGCAGTGCCTTCAGCAAACGGAACTGGTGGAATCCAGTTGGACCCAGGTATACCACCCATTTACTGTCCGCAGAAGTCTGGCCAGAGGTGGCCTTCAAGGAAGAATTGCAGTCAAACAGCCATACCTCCGACGTGGAAACAAGTATGCACGAAAACATAGGAACTGGGGTGCAGAAAAATGCCAGCGGGTCCTCTGGACTGAGGAGTCAAATTTTGAAGCGTTAGGCTGTTGCAGGAGGCAGTTTGTTTGCCGAAGGGCTGGAGAGCGGTACAAAAATGAGTGTCTGCGGGCAACAGTGAAGCGTGGCGGAGGTTGCCCACAAGTCTGGGGTTGGTTGCATTTCAGCAAATGGAGTGAGAGATTTGGTCAGGATCAATGGTGTCCTCGATGCGGAAGAATACAGGCAGATATTTATCCATCATGCCATACCATCAGGGAAGCATGCGATTGGCCCCAAATTTACTCTGCAGCAGGACAATGACCCCAAACATAGAGCCAATGTCATTAAGAACCATCTTCAGCGTAAAGAAGAACAAAGAGTCCTGGGAGTAATGGTTAAGCCCCCACAAAGCCCCGATCTCATCATCATCGAGTCTGTCTGGGATTAGAGGAAAATTAAAGAAGCAAGGATGTGAGGAAACCTACATCCACAGAAGATCTGGCGTTGGTTCTCCAAGATGTTTGGAACAACCTGTCTGCCGATTCCTTCGATAACAAGCGCTGGGCGTACCTAGAAGAAATGATGCCGCATTGAAGGCAAAAGGGTGGCGACACCAAATATTGATTTGATTTGGATTTCTCTTCTGTTCATTGACTTTCCATTTTGTTAATTGATAAAAACTATTAACACTTCTATTTCTGAAAGCATTCTTAAGCGACAGCATTTTTTCACACCTGCCTAAAACGTTTGCACAGTAGTGTCTATGGAGGGGAATAAAAAAAAAAAAAAGGACGCCGAGTGCCATCTCTCCAACACCCGTACATTCCTGAAGTCCAGCAGGGTAGAAATGGTTGGACGAACCTGTCCTATTTTCTACGTTCCCCCTAAAGAGTAAACCTTGTGTGATGACTTTCTTCGGTTTGTGATTCCAAGGCCATGATCGGGAATGATCTGGAGAGGCAGACGGGAGGAGAAAAGTAGTTGTGGAGCCGCCTAAGGCAAGGGTGTCAAAGGTGAAGAAGGAGACCCCATATGCTAAATGCAGGGGGGATGAACGGGCATGTCCAAAAGAGGACCATGTTTGTCAGTGATCAGCTTTTAAGCATTGCTGTTTACAGAGTGGAATGGCGTAGGGGCCTGCGGCGGATACGAGTACCCAGGGAAATCTGTTCATAGGCAAAGCAATAGTGGGAAAAGTGTGGCGCGCGGGCAAGCTACGTAGAACGCTTTGTAAAAGGGAGAAGGCTGCCTGTAAAAAAAAAACACAGGGAAACAGCCAGGGTGTTGTCAAGCACAAAAATAGGTGTTTTTTTGAAAGCTGTTTTTAACCAGGAATGATCAGGGGAAAGCGCGAACGCAGTCCCCCACTACCACAAATTATGCAGTCGAGTTTCCTGCATTTGAGGAAATCGCAGGGGTCAGCACAGCCGGAGTGCAATGGCCGAGCCTCGCCCTGGGAGAACCACCTTCATGATCATGGTGTCTCCCCTGCCAGGTAAGTATGAGTTGGAATTGACCAGCTAGTGCTCCCCGGTCGGGGCACGCCTCCTCCAAGTTATGGAAGCTTCCCGGATGTGGGACAAACTAGCCTTGGTCAGCGCTAGACCACAAGCCAGCCATGTCCCTCTAAAACAGTTAAGGGTCGTTAATCTGCCCCCAATAGATAAGATGTCTCCCAAATGTCTGGATTCTACGAAAAGGAATCTAAAAAACCAAACAATCCCAGAGTACACTGCAGCAGCACATATATTTGCATACGGGGAGGGTCCTTAAGCACCCAGCCACAGCGTAGCGTCCCTCCACTAAACAAAGCCCGTAGCCTATTGCATATCAAAGGGCGCCGACGCTACACTGTTCACAAGCCTGTCTGCTCTAACTCACTCGCTGACCTGCTCACCAGTCAGGATGTTAACTCTCACTTGTGTCAGTATGAAATGGCTGAACGCTTGTAAAAAAACATAGTAAGAACTCAAGGCAAACATCTAAGCGCGCAGCTAAATTTCATCAGTGTGAACAGTTACATCTGCCAAAAACATTTAGAATTCCCTGCACCCTTAAACCTCTGCGGCGATGCCTAAAGGGTATAAAGCTCTGTGCAAGAGTTTAAGGCATGTGTGAAGAAATACTGTAAAGTAAGAATGCTTCCAAATGTTATTGTGTTTTTTTCATCAATTTCTTAAAGTCAGCGAACAGAAGAAAAATCGACATCAAATCAATGTTTGGCGTGACTACCCTTTGGCTTCAAACCGGCATCGATTTTTACACTTGCACAAAGTCAGGGATTTTGTTGGATTAGAGTCAGGCGTGTGATTAACCAAATTATACCAAGCAGGGGCAAATGATCATTAACATATATGTAGGCTGAAACACAGTCATTAACTGACACAGAAACAGCTGCGTAGGAGGCTTAAAAGTGGGTGAAGCACAGCTAAAGTCTGCTACTAAGGTGAGGTTGTAGAAGACAGTTTCAAGTCCCAGGCCTTACATCATGGCAAGACTGAGCACAGCAACAAGCCACAAGGTAGTTCGACTGCATCAGCAAGGTCACCCCCTGGCAAAGATTTCAAAGCAGACTGGGGTTTCAAGGTGCGCTGGTCAAGCTCTTTTGAAGGAGCACAAAGAAAACGGGCAACGTTGAGGATCGGAGACGCAGTGTTCGGCCGAGGAAACCTAATGCAGCAGATGAAAGACACATCATGCTTACTTCCCTTCGACATCGGAAGAAGTCCAGCAGTGCCTTCAGCAAACGGAACTGGTGGAATCCAGTTGGACCCAGGTATACCACCCATTTACTGTCCGCAGAAGTCTGGCCAGAGGTGGCCTTCAAGGAAGAATTGCAGTCAAACAGCCATACCTCCGACGTGGAAACAAGTATGCACGAAAACATAGGAACTGGGGTGCAGAAAAATGCCAGCGGGTCCTCTGGACTGAGGAGTCAAATTTTGAAGCGTTAGGCTGTTGCAGGAGGCAGTTTGTTTGCCGAAGGGCTGGAGAGCGGTACAAAAATGAGTGTCTGCGGGCAACAGTGAAGCGTGGCGGAGGTTGCCCACAAGTCTGGGGTTGGTTGCATTTCAGCAAATGGAGTGAGAGATTTGGTCAGGATCAATGGTGTCCTCGATGCGGAAGAATACAGGCAGATATTTATCCATCATGCCATACCATCAGGGAAGCATGCGATTGGCCCCAAATTTACTCTGCAGCAGGACAATGACCCCAAACATAGAGCCAATGTCATTAAGAACCATCTTCAGCGTAAAGAAGAACAAAGAGTCCTGGGAGTAATGGTTAAGCCCCCACAAAGCCCCGATCTCATCATCATCGAGTCTGTCTGGGATTAGAGGAAAATTAAAGAGGCAAGGATGTGAGGAAACCTACATCCACAGAAGATCTGGCGTTGGTTCTCCAAGATGTTTGGAACAACCTGTCTGCCGATTCCTTCGATAACAAGCGCTGGGCGTACCTAGAAGAAATGATGCCGTATTGAAGGCAAAAGGGTGGCGACACCAAATATTGATTTGATTTGGATTTCTCTTCTGTTCATTGACTTTCCATTTTGTTAATTGATAAAAACTATTAACACTTCTATTTCTGAAAGCATTCTTAAGCGACAGCATTTTTTCACACCTGCCTAAAACGTTTGCACAGTAGTGTCTATGGAGGGGAATAAAAAATAAATAAAAAAAAAAAAAAAAAAAGGACCCCGAGTGCCATCTCTCCAACACCCGTACATTCCTGAAGTCCAGCAGGGTAGAAATGGTTGGACGAACCTGTCCTATTTTCTACGTTCCCCCTAAAGAGTAAACCTTGTGTGATGACTTTCTTCGGTTTGTGATTCCAAGGCCATGATCGGGAATGATCTGGAGAGGCAGACGGGAGGAGAAAAGTAGTTGTGGAGCCGCCTAAGGCAAGGGTGTCAAAGGTGAAGAAGGAGACCCCATATGCTAAATGCAGGGGGGATGAACGGGCATGTCCAAAAGAGGACCATGTTTGTCAGTGATCAGCTTTTAAGCATTGCTGTTTACAGAGTGGAATGGCGTAGGGGCCTGCGGCGGATACGAGTACCCAGGGAAATCTGTTCATAGGCAAAGCAATAGTGGGAAAAGTGTGGCGCGCGGGCAAGCTACGTAGAACGCTTTGTAAAAGGGAGAAGGCTGCCTGTAAAAAAAAACACAGGGAAACAGCCAGGGTGTTGTCAAGCACAAAAATAGGTGTTTTTTTGAAAGCTGTTTTTAACCAGGAATGATCAGGGGAAAGCGCGAACGCAGTCCCCCACTACCACAAATTATGCAGTCGAGTTTCCTGCATTTGAGGAAATCGCAGGGGTCAGCACAGCCGGAGTGCAATGGCCGAGCCTCGCCCTGGGAGAACCACCTTCATGATCATGGTGTCTCCCCTGCCAGGTAAGTATGAGTTGGAATTGACCAGCTAGTGCTCCCCGGTCGGGGCACGCCTCCTCCAAGTTATGGAAGCTTCCCGGATGTGGGACAAACTAGCCTTGGTCAGCGCTAGACCACAAGCCAGCCATGTCCCTCTAAAACAGTTAAGGGTCGTTAATCTGCCCCCAATAGATAAGATGTCTCCCAAATGTCTGGATTCTACGAAAAGGAATCTAAAAAACCAAACAATCCCAGAGTACACTGCAGCAGCACATATATTTGCATACGGGGAGGGTCCTTAAGCACCCAGCCACAGCGTAGCGTCCCTCCACTAAACAAAGCCCGTAGCCTATTGCATATCAAAGGGCGCCGACGCTACACTGTTCACAAGCCTGTCTGCTCTAACTCACTCGCTGACCTGCTCACCAGTCAGGATGTTAACTCTCACTTGTGTCAGTATGAAATGGCTGAACGCTTGTAAAAAAACATAGTAAGAACTCAAGGCAAACATCTAAGCGCGCAGCTAAATTTCATCAGTGTGAACAGTTACATCTGCCAAAAACATTTAGAATTCCCTGCACCCTTAAACCTCTGCGGCGATGCCTAAAGGGTATAAAGCTCTGTGCAAGAGTTTAAGGCATGTGTGAAGAAATACTGTAACGTAAGAATGCTTCCAAATGTTATTGTGTTTTTTTCATCAATTTCTTAAAGTCAGCGAACAGAAGAAAAATCGACATCTGGGATGCCTCTGGGATGCCCACAAGGCATTTATAAGAGGGATTTTTATAGCTAAGGGGGCTTGGATTAAAAAAGAACGTACGAAGAAACTAAAAAATTTAGTAATGGAAGTTAATCAGGCTGAACAGGAACACAAATCGTCCCGCGATCAAAATAAAACGCTATATTTAAAAATAGTTTCAAAAAGAGAGGAACTAAAAGAATTAGAAACTAAACAAACATACAATAGAATAGCAAAAGAAAGATACATGTGGGGAAACAAATCCAGTAAACATTTAGCAAAAATATTACGGAAAAAAAAGACAATCAACTATATAGAAAAAATACAAAATAAAAAAGGAGAAATAAAATACTCATCAAAAGATATAGCAGATTCCTTTAGAGAGTACTACGAGGACTTATACACTGTTGAACAGAGAGAGGGCAAGAGTAGGAACAGGGAAAAAACAATGAGGGACTTTTTGACTGGCGCGGGGCTATCCAAGCTCCCGCCAGATGAAAGATCGGTTTTGGATAGACCCTTCTCAGTTGAGGAGGTAGCGGAGGCGCTGCGGAGCCTGCCGGTTGGGAAAAGCCCTGGCCCGGACGGCTTCACAGCACTCTACTACAAGACATTTCGGGAGGTGCTGACCCCAAGACTCTGTCAGTATATGAATGGATTGGGCACAGACTATAGGATGAGTGAGGAGTCCCTGACTGCAGATATCACAGTAATATTGAAGGAGGGTAAAGATGGATCAGTGTGCTCAAGCTATAGACCAATCTCGCTCTTGAATGTAGATACGAAGCTATACGCTAAACTGCTGGCCGAAAGAATCAGGGGCCACTTGAGCACACTGATCCATCCAGACCAGGTGGGGTTTGTGGCCGGTAGGGAGGGTCGCGACAATGGCGTCCGAACGCTATTAGTCCTTCAAAGGGTTTTTGGAGTCGGGGTCCCCCGGTCTATTCCTGTCGATTGACGCCGAGAAGGCTTTCAACAGGGTAGACTGGGAGCTCATGTTAAAAACTTTAGAACATATGGGTTTTGGCCCAAGAATAATTCAACAAATTAAGGTACTGTATGACCACCCGAAAGCAAAGGTAAAAATCAACGGTTTTGCATCTCCGCTGTTTGAGATGAAAAACGGGACAAGACAGGGGTGTCCGCTGTCCCCTTTCCTCTTTGTTTTGACATTAGAGCCCTTTTTGGCTACAATCAGAGGCAATTTAGAAATAGGAGGTATCTCGGCAGGAAGCGAAGATCACAAGGTGGCAGCATTCGCCGATGATATCCTGTTCTACATTGGAAAACCGCGGACATCACTGCCCATTATAATGGAGAGTCTTAAACAGTACGGGGAAATTTCAAATTTCAAAGTAAACATGTCAAAGTCCTTTATCTTAAATATTAATTTAAGTAAACCTGACCAAATGTATCTCCAGGATAGATTTAAATTCCCGTGGAAGAAGCGAATCAGATACCTGGGAATCAATCTCGCCAAATCCATGAAAGAAATGTAAAAAATCAACTATCTCCCGCTATTAGATGAAGTAGGAAAAAAATGTAAAGAATTTAACAATAGACCTCTCTCATGGCTG
The DNA here is from genome assembly GCA_028564925.1 of Lithobates sylvaticus. Classification (NCBI taxonomy): domain Eukaryota; kingdom Metazoa; phylum Chordata; class Amphibia; order Anura; family Ranidae; genus Lithobates; species Lithobates sylvaticus. Next base: position 94,773,853 of record CM053026.1, read on the forward strand.
GGGCATATTAATACAGCAAAAATGATGCTACTATCAATAATCACTTTCAGATTCCAGATGCTTTCCATACCACTCTCACTGACTTATCTCAGGAAACTGAAGTCATTAATTATGAACTTTATATGGAAAAACAGGAAACACAGAATAGCGCTCCACACCTTAAAACAAGAAAAAAAGCAAGGTGGTCTTGCAGTCCCTGATATTGTAGATTATTACCATGCGACAGTACTATCAAGAATCCCAGAATGGGGGAAAGAATTAAATGAGAAAAGATGGGTTAATCTTGAAAAAGCTTTGAGTAATGCACAATTGGGCAAAATAATATGGAACCCCCCGACACATAGAGTATTAGGAGACAGCACACACATAATCACATTAAATACACTAAAAATATGGGACAAGTTATACAAACAGGTTAATGGAAAATACAACTCACCACTGATAGCACTAAAGGATAATGATTTTTTTGAGCCATGGAAAACAACAGTAGGAGGGGGGTGGGTAATAAAAGAGGGAGCACAATTGAAGGATGTACTACACGACGGAAAAATGTTATCACTAGAAGAATTACAAAATAAGAAAGACACTTTCAAAATGGATAAATGGCGGTATCTCCAATTATGTCACTTCACCAAAAGCCTCCCGCAACCGATCAGGTCAGAAGCAGACCTGACCAGGTTAGAACGCCTTTGTACAATCTCTAACACCAAAAAGATGATTTCAAAGATATATAAACTAATGCCTGGAATTGAAAAAGTGGGAGAAGGAATTGGGCATTAAGGTGGACACACTCACACTAGGAAAAATTTTAAAGCTAACCCATAGATCAGCAATAGATATCGGGACTGCAGAAATGAATTTCAAATGCCTATCAATGTGGTACATAACCCCCGATAAAGCGAGTAAGTACCAAGAAGGGGCCTCAGCAGAATGCTGGAGAGGATGTAAAGTAAGAGGTAATATGGCTCACCTATGGTGGGAGTGCCATAAGATCAAAAACTATTGGTTAAAAATTATTAGCTTAATCAGGGAAATTACCCAGATAGAATTGGAAAACGACCCATGGGTGATACTAATGCACGGCACCAGAAGAGGGGTAAAGCAATATGAGAGATCCCTGGTACCCCATCTTTTAAATGCAGCCAAAAAATTAATTCCAAGGAAGTGGAGGGAACCTGAAAGCCCCTCTATATGGGAGTGGATAGACGCGGTTGAGAATATACGTAGTATGGAGTCTCTAAAAAAGAATATAGAAGAAAGAGAGGGTACTGGAGAGAATTGGGAAGCTTGGAAAAAAATTTAAAAAAACATGGAGCTATGCTGAAGCTGTCAGGTTCTAGACTCACCCAAAGACAAGGAACGCAACCAAGTAAAGAAAGCTAACGGCTGTAGCGATGAGGCGGGGGGGGGGGGGGGAATGGGTTAAGGGAGGGTCCTCAGAAGACGGGAAAAATAGTAGATTAAAAACTGTGTGAGGCACGATGTTTATTAAGTTTATAAATGTAAAACACAAAATAAATAAAGTTTAACCAGCCACAATGATGTGACAACATAAAAGGGACGAAGAAGATTGCTAAAAGCCGATTCAGGTCCTCTTTGAAAGTTTAGCTGAGGTGGCAAAAAAAAAAAAAAAAAAAAAAGAACCATCTTCAGCGTAAAGAAGAACAAAGAGTCCTGGGAGTAATGGTTTAGCCCCCACAAAGCCCCGATCTCATCATCATCGAGTCTGTCTGGGATTAGAGGAAAAGAAAAAAAAAAAAAAGAGGCAAGGATGTGAGGCAGCCTACATCCACAGAAGATCTGGGGCTGGTTCTCCAAAATGTTTGGAACAACCTGTCTGCCGAGTTCCTTTGTGTCAAAAAGAAGTATCATTCTTAGTTCAAACATTTTCCTTTAGTTCTGAAATTCCCTTTAAGAACTAAAACATTGAAGTCTTCTATATTGTGGTCTGGTTGTGAGAAATGATGTCCCACAGGTGTGCAGAAACTTTCTTCCTTATGTTCCTTGATGGTATGTGTGTGCAAATTCATCCTCATTTGCAACTTCTATCCTGTTTCACCAACATAAGATCCTTTGCTACACCTGTTGCATTGGATGAGGTACACCACATTACTGGAGGTACAGTTGTATGAGCCTGTGATATTGAAGGTCCCATTTGTGTGTTTGACACTTTTGGATAGATTGATCTGGTTGCACAGTTTACAGCATTTTTTATTTCAGGGTTTGCTTCCATTATTTGCGATTTTATAATCAGAGTGAAGTTTCCTGCTTATTAGTTTATGTCTGAGGTTGGGCGGTTGTCTGAAAGCCAATAATGGGGGGTTGTTTGAATATTTTTTTCAGCGTTTCATCCTCTGTTATAATGGAGTGTAAATCTTTGATTATCTTTTTGATTCCTTCTAGTCTTGGGTTGTATTTGGTGACTAGAGGTACTCGGTTGTTTTTTTTTTTTATCTGTGTATTGGAGGAAATTTTCTCTTTGGGTTTTCAAGGCTGTGTTTATGCTGTTTTTGATGGTTTTGTCTTTGTAACCTTTCTTATGGAAGGAGTCCGCCAGTGTTCTGAGCTGTTTATCTCTGTCTAATGGGTCTGAACATATTCGGTGGTATCAACAATACGGCTACAATCACCTCAAGTATGAGTTGTTAGAACACAGTACACTGAAAGAATCATAAGTCCCCACCAGTAGAACAATACACTAAATCAATGATCAGGTAGCAGCAGTGATAAGGTACAGACAGCCTGAGGACCCTTTCACACTTGTGCGACTTGTCGTGCGATTTAGGACTGCAAAGTCGTATGACAAGTCATACTCCATGATTTTCAATGAGTACCATTCATATCTGTGCAACTTCAAGTCACAGCGACTTCAAAGTAGTCCCTGCACTACTTTTGTGCATCTTTGATGCGACTTGAGGCAGAGACCTCGAGATTACACAGACATTGCTTTAAATCACGGCAAAGATCGCAGCAAAATCACACGACTTTAAAGTCGCACAAGTGTGAAAGGAGCCTTAACTATTGGATTTTACTACCATGGGTACTTCACCTGCGGTAGTAAAATCCGATCATTATTTCTGCGCATACGCTGTAAAGACTACGGACAAATCGGATGGCTAGCAATGTTAACTGTGAAGTTGGCCTATCAGAATGCAGTTTACATGCACAAAAACCCGCTTTTCATTTAGGCTCAGTTTCCACCGTGAAACCTGTCCTGCGACTTGGGACTGCAGAGTCGCATGACAAGTCATACCCCATGATTTCCAATGAGTACCGTTCTTATCTGTGCAACTTCAAGTCACAGCGACTTCAAAGTAGTCCCTGCACTACTTTGTTCCCACTTTGATGCAACTTGAGGTCCATAGACATCAAGAATTCACAGGTATTGCTTTAAGTCCTGAGTCCAGGACTGCACAAGCCATCAGCAGAAAACCTGGATGAAACTGGCCAGACGACCCTTAGATAAGAGTCCTCCAATCTCTGCTTGACAGCACCGAATACACCTGAGATGATGCTTTGCAAATAATGAGTCATCTTCTACTATAAAAGAAGCTATATGCCCAAAAGCAATAAAGGAAGTTTTTCACTGAACAGTGTTTGTCAGCGTACTCCTTCTAAACATGCATGCATGAATATTTGAATTAGACCAGGTGCAGATAACTCGGTCAGACATTTGTCTGGAATCCAAAACACAGTGAGTAGTTTGAAATGAACCGATTCACTTTAACCACTTAAAGCCCCGGACCAATTTGCAGCCAAAGGACCAGGCCCCTTTTTGCGATTCGGCACTGCGTCGCTTTAACTGACAATTGCGTGGTCATGCAACGTGGCTCCTAAACAAAATTGGCGTCCTTTTTTTCCCACAAATAGAGCTTTCTTTTGGTGGTATTTGATCGCCCATGCGGTTTTTATTTTTTTGCGGAGACAATTTCGAAAAAAATTCAATATTTTTTACTTTTTGCCAAAATAAATATCCCCAAAAAATATATAAAAAAACATTTTTTTTTTTTTCTCAGTTTAGGCCGATACGTATTCTTCTACATATTTTTGGTAAAAAAAAAAAAAAAAAAAAATCGCAATTAGCGATTATTGATTGGTTTGCACAAAAGTTATAGCATTTACAAAATAGGGGATAGTTTTTATAGCATTTTTTTATTAATTTTTTTTTTTTTTTACTAGTCAGCGATTTTTATTGTGACTGCGACATTATGGCGGACACATCGGACATTTTTGACACATTTTTGGGACCATTGTCATTTATACAGAAATCAGTGCTATTTAAATGCACTGATTCCTATGTAAATGACAGTGGCAGTGAAGGAGTTAACAGTTAATAAAATCAGTTAGGCCCCTTTCACACTTATACGACTTGTCCCACGATTTGGGACTGCAAAGTAGCATGACGTTCCCCATGATTTCCAATGACAGCCATTCATATTAGTACGACTTCAAGTCGTTCTGACTTCAAAGTAGTCCCTGCACTAGTTTGGTCCGATTTTGATGCCACTTACAAAGGCATTCCTCGAAATCGCTGCCAAAATCGCACGACTTTGAAGTCGCACAAGTGTGAAAGGGGCCTTACAAAGATTTGTACAATGCCATTTTACGTACTTTTTCCCCATATCATTTTTGAAATCATATATATTGACAAACCAACATTTCCATTTAGTATGTTTCCAGATAAGCTCTGCCTTTTCTTCTACCATTTGTTTTTGATGCAGAAAAAATGAATGTTCACATTTAGAAATTATGATTTTGCATGCCTTGCTAACAGATATGACTTCTTTCTTAAAAACTAAAAGGTTACGGACATCCCATAAAACGTCTTTAAGTATGCAAAAGAAAATCCATGCCATTCTTGCTTTGTATTTATTCTTTATTTTTTGTTTAACACAGCACTGAAAATTATCTAGACATGTCACCCCAGCTACTTCTGCCAGAAATGCTGCCTGGGATGCCCAATCAGAGCGTTCCGGAGGCTTAACCACGCCTCCATCATCAGAGGCTGACAGTTCACATGAGTTTCCCGCGGCTCTTTGTTTCCTCCAGAGATTCAGTGATAAGAGCAGCGTGGATCGGAGGGGAGAATGGGACAGCCGACTTTGCAGACTGACATATACAGCTCTGAGATGGAGAGGGAGTGGACTGTTTGTTTTTAAGCATTTATTTTATTAAAAACTTCTGCACCAGCAGCTGCCTGTCGCCTCTCTCTCTCCCTTATGTTTTGACCCTTCTGTGTTTGCCCCCCCTCCTGTGTATTTGCCACCCCCCTCCTGTGTATTTGCCACCCCCCTCCTGTGTAATTGTCCCCCCCAATCTCTGTAATTGTCCCCCCCAATCTCTGTAATTGCCCCCCCCCCATCTCTGTAATTGTCCCCCCCCCCCCCATCTCTGTAATTGTCCCCCCCATCTCTGTAATTGTCCCCCCCCCCATCTCTGTAATTGTCCCCCCCCCCAATATCTGTAATTGTCCCCCCCCCCCCAATCTCTGTAATTGCCCCCCCCCCAATCTCTGTAATTGTCCCCCCCCCAATCTCTGTAATTGTCCCCCCCCCAATCTCTGTAATTGTCCCCCCCCCAATCTCTGTAATTGTCCCCCCCCAATCTCTGTAATTGTCCCCCCCCAATCTCTGTAATTGCCCCCCCCCAATCTCTGTAATTGTCCCCCTTCCTCTGTAATTGATCCCCACGCTTGCCACTCCGAACCCCCTGTGGTCCGGGCCTCCCTGTGTGCTGGAGCCCGTGATACCCCCTGTCGGCTGCCATGGGGGTATTGCAGGGAGGGGGATGTGTGCTGGTAGGGGAAGAAGATTTGTAATAGGAGGGACTGGGGATAATGGCACCCCAATCACAAATCAAAACTTCTTTTGGGTGACCGGCATCCCACAATTCTGTTTACGTGATTTTGCTGCGATTTGTCGGGTGACAATCGCTGCAAAATCGCACCTCGGTTGGGGTGCCATGCCTTGCGCCGCTAAACTGTTTGGGTTTGGCTTGAAGAAAAGGTGGCAACCCTAGGGGGAGGCGCTTTAGAGCTTTGTCTCCGTCTCCTGTGTCCTCTCTGCTGCATGTTGCTGCAGCCCAGAGAGAGAACAGAGCGGAGGAAGGAGCGGAGAAAGGATATGCCCATCACCCCGCCCATCGCCTACCTAGGCACTGGTGATCGATCCTGCTGCCACCTCAGGGCGGGAGATTGTGTTCTTTTCTGGGTGCCCTGTCACTAAGCATGTGTGTAAGCCAGAAGCTGACAGGAGGAGAGGTGAGTGAGCCATCACACGTCACTGAGGCAAGTCCTTAGTGGGGTGGCTGGGGTATTTCTGGAGTGTGGGGGGTATTTGTGCAGTGTGGGGGGTATTTGTGCAGTGTGGGGGGTAATGCTGGGTTTAATAATGCGTTTTGCTGACATCAGTGCTGGGTTTAATAATGCGTTTTGCTGACATCAGTGCTGGGTTCAATAATGCGTTTTGCTGACATCAGTGCTGGGTTCAATAATGCACTTTGCTGACAGTGCTGGGTTCAATAATGCACTTTGCTGACAGTGCTGGGTTCAATAATGCGCTTTGCTGACATCAGTGCTGGGTTAATAATGCGTTTGCTGACATCAGTGCTGGGTTAATAATGCATTTTGCTGACATTAGTGCTGGGTTTAATAATGCGTTTGCTGACATCGGTGCTGGGTTCAATAATGCGTTTTGCTGACAGTGCTGGGTTCAATAATGCATTTTCAATAATGCGTTTTGCTGACAGTGCTGGGTTCAATAATGCGTTTTGCTGACATCAGTGCTGGGTTAATAATGCGTTTTGCTGACAGTGCTGGGTTAATAATGCGTTTTGCTGACAGTGCTGGGTTCAATAATGCGCTTTGCTGACATCAGTGCTGGGTTCAATAATGCGCTTTGCTGACATCAGTGCTGGGTTAATAATGCATTTTGCTGACATCAGTGCTGGGTTTAATAATGCGTTTGCTGACATACGCTGGGTTCAATAATGCGTTTGCTGACATCGGTGCTGGGTTCAATAATGCGTTTGCTGACATCGGTGCTGGGTTCAATAATGCGCTTTGCTGACAGTGCTAGGTTCAATAATGCGCTTTGCTGACAGTGCTGGGTTCAATAATGCGCTTTGTTGACAGTGCTGGGTTCAATAATGCGTTTTGCTGACATCAGTGCTGGGTTCAATAATGCGTTTTGCTGACATCAGTGCTGGGTTAATAATGCGTTTGCTGACATCGGTGCTGGGTTCAATAATGCGTTTTGCTGACAGTGCTGGGTTCAATAATGCGCTTTGCTGACAGTGCTGGGTTCAATAATGCGTTTTGCTGACAGTGCTGGGTTCAATAATGCGTTTTGCTGACATCAGTGCTGGGTTAATAATGCGTTTTGCTGACAGTGCTGGGTTAATAATGCGTTTTGCTGACAGTGCTGGGTTCAATAATGCGCTTTGCTGACATCAGTGCTGGGTTCAATAATGCGCTTTGCTGACATCAGTGCTGGGTTAATAATGCATTTTGCTGACATCAGTGCTGGGTTTAATAATGCGTTTGCTGACATACGCTGGGTTCAATAATGCGTTTGCTGACATCGGTGCTGGGTTCAATAATGCGTTTGCTGACATCGGTGCTGGGTTCAATAATGCGCTTTGCTGACAGTGCTAGGTTCAATAATGCGCTTTGCTGACAGTGCTGGGTTCAATAATGCGCTTTGTTGACAGTGCTGGGTTCAATAATGCGTTTTGCTGACATCAGTGCTGGGTTCAATAATGCGTTTTGCTGACATCAGTGCTGGGTTCAATAATGCGTTTGCTGACATCAGTGCTGGGTTAATAATGTGTTTGCTGACATCAGTGCTGGGTTAATAATGTGTTTGCTGACATCGGTGCTGGGTTAATAATGCGTTTGCTGACATCGGTGCTGGGTTAATAATGCGTTTTGCTGACATCAGTGCTGGGTTAATAATGCGTTTTGCTGACATCAGTGCTGGGGGTTAATAGTTCTCAGAAGCGGAACGCTAAGCTCAGCACACAAATATACACACATTGGGGGTTATTTACTAAAGGCAAATCCACTTTGCACTGCAAGTGCACTTGGAAGTGCAGTCGCTGTAGATGCGAGGGGGACATGCAAGGAAAAAGTTTGCATGCGGCCCCCATGGGATATGAAAACTTGTCATGTGGCCCTCAGGTAATTTGAGTTTGAGACCCCTGGGTTAACTACTAGGTGGCAGTGTAGGGGTTAAGTGTGTCCTAGCGGCGTGTTGCTAACTGTGGGGGCGTGGCTGTGTTTTACACATCACTGATCTCTGCTCCAATCACATGGAGCAGAGATCAGTGACACGGTTGCTAGGCAGAACGGGGAGATGCTTATTTACTTTAGCATCTCCCCGTTCTTCCTCTCCGTGAGCCGATCGCCAGTATACCGCGGGCACGCGCGCCGCCTCTTAAAGGGCAACGTACAGGTATGTGATTCTGCCTGTACGTGCCCTTCTGCCGACGTATATCGGCGTGAGGCGGTCGGGAAGTGGTTAATAGCAGGGCAAAGAGCTGCAGACTGTGCTCAGGGAGCTGTGAGAACTGAGCGATCCTTGGTGTTTATTCACTTGGTTCTCAGCGGGGGCTATACAGGTTCTATTATACAAGAAAGCAAAGAAACATTTACACAGGAGACTCACTTTAACAGAGAGGGCTCTTTCACATTTGTCCATACACTGTACCAGGAAAACTTTCCCCCCCTTTATCAGCAAATTAGGCTAATGCCCTGTACACACGATAGGATTTTCTGACAACAAAACCGTGTATTTTTTTTCCCGAAGGATTTTGGCTCTAACCTGTCTTGCATACACAGGGTCACACAAATGTTGTCGGAAATTCCGAACAACAAGAACGCGGTGACGTACAACACATACAACAAGCCGTGAAACATTAAGTTCAATAGCCAGTGCTCTTCTGCTTGATTCTGAGCATTTGTGAACTTTTGTGCATCGGACTTATGTACACATGCTCGGAATTTCCGACAAAAAGTTTTGTTTTCGGAAAATTTGAGAACCTGCTGTCAAACATTTGTTGGCGAAAATTCCGACAACAAATGTTCTATGGAGCATACACACGGTCGGACTTTCGGACAACAACCTCACATCCAACATTTGTTGGCGGGAAATCCGACTGTGTACAGGGCATAACACTACAACAGTGGAAGAAACATCACATCTCCCTCTTAGGACGTATAGCTTCCATCAAAACGTCTATTCTTCCCAAGCTCCTATATTTGTTTCAAACGCTGCCTGTACCTGTCCCCTATGCACAGTTGAAAAAATTACAAGCAGATCTACTACATATGTATGGAACTATAAACGACATAAGATCCCCCGTTCGGTGCTCATGGCCTCATGCTCAGATGGTGGCCTAGATACTATCAAGTGGCCCATCTACGTTCCATAGCCTCTTGGTTTACCCAACGCTCGTTTAATAAATGTACGGAAATCTAAAAATTGTTGTTAGCTCCTATACACTCTAACAATCTACTTTGGAATGCGAATGTGGAGACCATGTCCATGTTTTGGGGTCCATGTCCCTGCTCAGGACACTTTGGCGCACACTGTCCTGCCAGTGTGCCCTTTCCTCGGAAACATCACTGCTGACTTCCTTTCTGTACAACCCCAAGCTGCCCAACAGCCTCACTTCCTATATGTCCTCTCCCTGGGCGTCAAAGAATCTGTTCCACTTTGGCCATCTAGTAGACCCCAGATCCCGTAAACTGCTTCCATTTGCCGAACTCCAAACTAAATTTGACCTACCCCACCAGGTTTTTTATAGATATTTACAGATCCGTCACTATGCTCAAACTTTTACTCCAAATTTGCAATTCTCTGCCCCATCCCCTTTAAAAGTATAATTTTAGAAGGCTCAGCACGCAGGGGAATGATCTCTGACATCTATAAGATATCAAATGCCTACTCCATTCCAACTCAAGGTAAAACACTCATTCATGCTACGATGGGAGAAGGCGCCAAATGAGGAGATTTTACTGGATGGAGTGTAATCTGGTCTCAGGCCGCTAAGAGTTCCCTTTATACTCTCTACAAGGAAAATGCATATAAAATCCTCTACTTTTGGTACCTGACTCCAGATGTTCTGCACAACATCTACCCCTCCAGTGTTGATCGCTGCTGGCGATGCCACAGGGACAAAGGTACTCCTCCATATATTTTGGATTTGGATTACCCCATTTTGGCACTCGGCCCACCAGAGGCTGGGTCGCCTCTTTGGGGTGTCTATCCCTAGGACACCAAAACTCTTAGTGCTGGGCCTTTCTCCACTTAAATTCCCCAAACCTCACAAGTTGCTCCGCCACATTATTACAGCTGCACAAAGTCTTGTCACCTTCCACTGGAAGCAGCACCCCCCTCCATCCTCTGATGCCTTGTATGCCAGAGTTAAAGTGGATGTAAACCCAAAACATTTTTTTGATTTTTGATGCCATAATGTAGAGAATAAGATTTCCTTTCATTTGAGCCCAGTCTTGCCACACAGATTTGCTGAAAACTTTGTCAAAAACGCCCCTTGCTGTGAGTGACAGGTGATTTACATATCTCATGCACTAGCCTGAGACAGGCACATCCTGTGTAAAATCCACTTTAAGGATGTGGAGCCGATGGAGAAAATGACAGCCAGACTACAAGATAGAATTGAAGCCCACAATTGTGTCTCGGACATATGGCATTTCCAGGAGGACCCACCCTGAATCAGTACATAGGCCACTTTGATGACACCTCTCTCTTCTTTCTCTGTTCTGCGTTACTTATGTTTTATTTTACACTATAATACTTAAATGCCAATGATACAACACAATGTTACAATGTTCCAGTAGCAATTTTGCTCTAGTAATATATTCCCTACTTGTAGTTATATTGTGTGCGACTACCATGTATTGCTCCTATTATTTGTCTATATTTTATTAGTAGGTGCTACCTATGAACATTGTGTTTTATAACTTTGTATGTTCTTTTCTTCATTTTTTACCATAATGAAAAACTAATAAAAATTGCAATAAAGAAAATAAATAAAAAAAACATACATTTACCGGTATTGTATTATTGCTTTTTGTCAACATTTCATATACAGTCGTTATAAAAAGAAGCATTTTAGAGACCAAAAATATGTACCTTCTGACGCGCGCATCGGCAGAAGCAAAGTGATCCTGTGCACATTCGTCATACAGTGAAGAAACAATCAAAGGCTTCTCATCTTCATCCATACTGGGCTTGAAACCTCCAATGCCACAAACCTACAAAACAAAAGAATATAAAGGCAAAAACTAGTTAACATTTCAAACAAGTTTCACCAAAAAAAAAAAAAGGGGAGGGGGGATTGCCCTACACTGTTTTACTCCAGATACTGAGCACGGCCCTGTCAAATTAGAGACAAACAAAAATGTCAACAATAAGCAAAAGTGAGTTAACAGAATTTTTTAAGCATTAAAGTGGTTGTATACCCTTTTTTAAATTTTTACCTACAGGTAAGCAGATAATAAGGCTTACCTGTAGGTAAAATGAATATCTCCTAAACCTACACATCAGCGGCGCATGCGCAGTGGAGGCGTATCATACCGAAACAGAGGACTCCCGCGCACATCGACGAAGCCACTAACTCTGAAGAAACGAAGAGGGGAAAATGTTCAATGCGTTGACCGGGATGCGATGCAGGGGCTTCGTTCTAAGGTAAGTATTTCATAATGCACTATTATGCCTTTGCCTTACAGGTTTTTTTTTTTGGTATTTCGTTTGCGGGTATACAACCACTTTAACCACTTGCCTACCAGGCACTTTTCCCCCCCTTCCTGCCCCGGCCAATTTTCAGCTTCCAGCACTGTCACACTTTAAAATGACAATTGCGCGGTCATGCTACACTACACCCAAACAACATTTTTATCATTTTTTTCAAACAAATAGAGCTTTCTTTTTTCCTAAACAAAAAAAGGCCAACAATTTTGAAAAATAAATAAATAAAACGTTTTCATAGTTTGTTATAAAATTTAGCAAACAGGTAAATTTTTCTCTTTCATTGAGGTGCGCTGATGAGACTGCACTGACAGGGGGCAATGATGGGCACTGGTAGGTAGCACTGATTGACAGCACTTGTGGGCACTGTTGGGACTGCACTGATAATCAGGGCACTGAATTATTTGTGAACATGTCCCTTGTACACAAGCCAGTTATCGGCTCACTTCTCCTCTCCTCATGCTGTCAGCATGAGGAAAGGAGTGCCGATAACTGGCCTCCATTTACATCGTGATCAGCTGTGATTGGACAAAGCTGATCACTTGGTAAAGAGCCACTGATTGGCTCTTTACCTCAATCTGTGATCAGAAGTGTTCGGAAGACACTGTAATCATAAAGCACGTCGCAGCGGGCGCAATCACGGGAGAACGTGATGGCCTCCCAGAACTGGCCGGCCGTCCTGTAGCCATCATTCGGCTATAGCGCGGTCGGCAAGTGGTTAACAAAAAAAAAAAACATGGTGTTGTGATATAATTTTCAAACTACAACATACGTATTGTGGCTATAAGGGACTGGTTGATTTCTCATGTCTTCAGGCACTTTTAGGGCTGGTTCCCGCCACTTGCAGTCCAGTGTGTTTTCTTAACCACTTTTCGGCACTGCGTCGCTTTAACTGACAATTGCGCGGTCATGCGATGTGGCTCCCAAAGAAAACTTACGTCCTTTTTTACCCCACAAATAGAACTTTCCTTTGGTGGCATTTGATCACCTCTGTGGTTTTTATTTTTTGCGTTATAAACAAAAAAAATTTGAAAAAAAAATGCATTATTTTTTACTTTTTGCTATAATAAATATCCCCAAAAAATATATAAAAAATATTATTTTTTCCTCAGTTTAGGCCGATACGTATTCTTCTACATAAGCGTTTATTGATTGGTTTACGCAAAAGTTATAGCGTCTACAAAATAGGGAATAGTTTTATAGCATTTTGATTAATCATTTTTGATTTTTATTTTTTTACTAGTAATGCCGGCGATCAGCGATTTTTATCATGACTGCAACATTATGGCGGAGACATCGGAAAATGTTGTCACATTTTTGGGACCAATGGCATTAATACAGCGATCAATGATAAAAAATTGCATTGATTATTGTAAAAATGTCACTGGCAGTGAAGGGGCTAACCACTAGGGGGCGGGGGAGGGGTTAAGTGTGTCCTAGGGAGTGATTCTAACGGTGGGGGGAGGGGCTGTGTGTGACACATCACTGATCACCGCTCCCGATTACAGGGAGCGGTGATCAGTGAGAGTGTCATTAGGCAGAAAGGGGAGATCAGGACACGCGATCCTGCTCACGGAGCTCCCAGCGGGCGCGCCCGCAAGCCGCCTCAAAGGGTAACGTACAGGTAGGTTAAAGCGGTTCTGCACTCGTTTTTTTTTTTTTTTTGGGCTATATGCAAAGGCCATATAGCTCAATTGGGGGACTTACCTGTTCCATCTTCCATCTCGATCGCCGCCGGTTTTCCTCCGATAAAAATCTTCATCTTCTTCTTGTCTGCTGGGGTCCATCTTGCCTGTGGGCATGTGAAACCCCACAGGCACTTTAGATGGCCCAGCATGCACCGCCGTTACTCGCGCGTGCGCAGTAACGGCACATCTGCCGACATCTCACGAGATTTTGGAAGATGTGGCCGAAATCTCGCGAGATTTCGGAAGATGTGGCCGAAATCTCGTGAGATTTCGGAAGATGTCCGCACTGACTCCTGGGAACAATGACACCAGATCCCAGGAGACAGTGCGGCCTGACGACGATCGACGCAGAGACCCCGCCCACCCCCGAAGAGACAGAAGACAGGAAGTCATCAATTACAAGGTAAGTAAAAAAAAAAAAAAAAACACATTTCATTTAGTACTCTTTGCCTGATTTGGAAGGCAAAGAGATTTACTAAATGAAATGGGTGCAGAACCGCTTTAATCTGCCTGTACGCGCCCTTCTGCCGCAGTATATCTGCGCGAGGCGGTTAAACTGTATCAAAAATACATTACACAGTGTTTTATATGCATTCTAATGGCCCTAGTTCACACCAGTGCAGTATGTTCCAGTCAAGTCAACAAAAGTAGAAGATGCTGCATTTTTTTCTGTATGGAATGCATCTGAAACACAATAAAATGAATGGTAAACGCACAGGAATGCACGTAAAACAGAACATACGTACTGAATTGAGGCAAAGAGAAAAAAAAGTGTCAGAAATGCATCAAAAAACGCACCAGAAGTCATCAAAAATGCATGCGGAAACGCAGAAATTGTGGTGTGAACTGGTCCATGGGAGGGCCAGACAAATTCCTCTACAAACAAATAACAGAAACAAATGGAGACATATGCCCATTGCCCATTCCCTAGAAGTCTAACAACTTGGCTCATGGACAGAAGGTTGCAGTCAATGGTCGCCTTTAAAAGAATTCTAGTTATAACTGACAGCAGAAAACAACGAGCAGCGCTTATACGAGACAAGAGCGCCCTCTGCTGGGTATAGCTCCTCCTGTAAGGCTGGGTTCACAAATACACAGGATGCAGCATCTGTTATTTCAAAAGTGTTCTGCGCACTGCCTAACGACTCATTCGCACTGGAAATGACATACATGCGCTTAGATATTTCTAAAGACATTTGTGTGCATAAAAATGCAGGTAAAAACTCACATGCTTTTACTTTTATTTTTTTTTATGTGCATTTAGCTTTTTTACACATGTTTTTTGTACATTTTTAATTTAATGTTTTGCCCTTTTGGGATTATATATATATATATATATATATATATAAATAAATAAATAAATAAATAAATAAATAAATAGAGAGAGAGAGAGAGAACATCTAGCTATCTCTCTATCTCTATTTTAGATAGATCTCTATATCTCTATTATAGCTAGATAGATCTATAATAGAGATAAAGAGATAGATCTATAATAGAGATAGATATATCTATCTATCTATTATAGAGACATATAGATATATCTCTCTATATAGCTATGATAGATAGATATATCTCTCTATCATAGATATATAGAGAGATATATCTATATCTCTCTATAATAGATAGATATATAGATCTATCTCTCTATATATCTATGATAAAGAGATATATCTCTCTATCATAGCTATATAGAGAGATATATCTATATGTCTCTATAATAGATAGATAGATATATCTATCTCTATTATAGATCTATCTCTTTAGCTTTATCTATATAATAGAGATAGATCTCGCTATCATATATAGATCTCTATCTCTCCATCATAGATAGATAGATAGAGATATCTCTATCTCTATCTATCTCTCTCTATTATAGATAGATATATCTCTCTATCATAGATATATAGAGAGATATATCTATATCTCTCTATAATAGATAGATCTATCTATCTATCTATCTATCTCTATATATAGAGATAGATAGATAGATCTATAATAGATAGATAGATATATCTATCTATTATAGAGAGATATAGATATATCTTTCTATATATCTATGATAGAGAGATATATCTATAATAGAGATAGATAGATAGAGATATCTCTATCTCTATGATGGAGAGATAGATCTCTCTCGATCATATATAGATCTCTATCTATCATATAGATAGATATTACATCTAGCTGCATTTTTCTACGCAAGTTTTCAGGAAGCGGTCACTATACCGGCCAATCATCTGCCAGTTATCCCTTTTTTTGTTTTGTTTTTTTACTTCCCGATGCCTTAGTTCAGGGTTCTCAACCTCAGCCCTCAAGTACCCCAACAGGCCATGTTTGCAGGTTTTCCTTTATCTTGCACAGGTGCTTTAATTTAGAGTCAATGGCTTGGTATTTTGGACAGCTATTTTTAAACATGGACTGTTGGGGGTACTTGAGGACTGTGCATTTTTCATGAGTTCAACTGCTTTTATGGATGGAGCAGTGTTGAAAAATTGCATACATGTTGCACTGCTCTGTCCTTGCCTTGCTCTTATGCCCCTGTGCAGAAGAAAAATGCAACTCGCTGCACAAGTGTGAACCTGCCCTAAATGCACGTAATAATTGTAAATGCTATAATTCACACTGGGGGTTATTTACTAAAACTAGAGAGTGCAAAATCACATGCAACTCTTCATAGAAACCAATCAGCTTCCATGGTTTATTGCCAACACCTAATTGAACAACCTAATTGGCTACCATGCACAGCTGCATCAGATTCTGCGTGCACCTGTTTTAATAAATCTTTACCTGCATTTAGGAGAGTTCAGTTTAGCAGCATTAACCACTTCAAGACTGCCCACCACATATATATACTGCAGCAAAGCTGCCCTAGATACTATGTGCGTGCGCGCCCTTCTTTCTTATTACTGTGGGCGTGCGCGCCCGCTGCATGGAGGGAGAGCCAACCCGCTGGTCCTATGGACCCAATGTCTGCCGGCCACCTGCGATCATTCCAACAGAGACAGAATGGGAATCTGCCAGTGTCATTTATACAGTGATCAGTGCATTTTTTTTTTTAGCACTGATGACTGTATTGGTGTTACTGGTTACCAAAAAGTGTCACTTAGGGTCGCAGTCCTGCTAAAAATCGCTGATTGCCAGCATTACCAGTAAAAACGATAAAAAAAATTCCAGAAATCTATTCCATAGTTTGTAGACGCTATAACTTTTACACAAACCAATCAATCAATGTACACATATTGGGATATTTTTTAACCAAAAATATGTATAATACATATTGGCCTAAATTGATGAAAAATTATTTATTTTTTGAAAATTTTTTGGGATGCATTATAGCAAAAAGTTAAAATATTCTTTTATTTCAAAAAGTCTGTTTTTTTTGTTTATAGCACACCAAATTAAAACCGCAGAGGTGATCAAATACCACCAAAAGAAAGCTCTATTTGTGGGAAATAAGGGACATAAATTTTGTTTGGGTACAGTGTCGCACGACCGCGCAATTGTCAGTAAAAATAATGCCATATCGCAAAAAATGGCCTGGTCATTAAGGGGGTAAAATCTTCCAGGGCTGAAGTGGTTCATACTATTTGCAGCGACTTGCATTTTCCCACACTGTATAAAAGCAGGTCTAGGGCACTGCTAGACAGTGCCAGGAAAAGGTCACTTAGAGCCCAGGGCAAACATGCCAAACTGCGCCCCCCCCCCCCCCCCCAAGATGTATGAGCATTTTGTGCTAGAACAAATCCCCCCCCCAAATAAATTGGGCACTAATCAGCAGGATTACCCCCTAATCTCAATATAAATGCCCCGATCAGCTGACGTGACTGCGCCTGCGCACAATAGCCGATGGAAGAAATTTTGTACATGTTAGGAGCGGATTTATAAATGATGGCCAGTGTTGCAAAAATGGGGTGGAATTTTTAAAGATGGCCAGTGTATGTCAGTGTATTCTGACAAAGGCGGGTTCCCGCTGCCAGCATTGCCAGCAATGTCCCAGTGGGGGGGGGGGGGGGGGGGAGGGTGGTGTAGCGAATTTCTCCATCCATCTTGTTGTCTGTGTGAATGGAGCTTGGCTGAACCACATGCATGGGGGAGTCTTCCCAATGAAGACAAATGTAAGGAGAATTCTTCCCAGTGACCGCATACTATAAGCTGTAGATATAATAATTATTACCATGGTTCCCTCAGACAGGAAAGTTATATCCAAGGGTTCTTGCATGTTAAAAAAAATAACTTGAGAAAACCAGCACTAAAATAACAGGTTTTATGATCAATTATTATACAGGATTTGTATAGCGCCAACAGTTAATGCAAAAAGCGAGGGCGGACAACACAGTTACAATACAATTCAATACAAGAGGAATCAATGGGCCCTGCCTGGTTTACAATCTAAGGCCCCTTTCACACAATCGGACCGTTCGGGTCCGCCTGTCTGTTTTTGAGGTGGACCCGATCGGGCCACCGATTGTCCTCTATGGGGCAGCGGATGTCAGCAGACATATGATGAAACCAGACGTATGGCATTCGCCATCTGTCCAGCTGGTCAGATCAGATGACAATCAGATGGAAAACAGACCAGCCCATAGAGTAGAGCAGGCTCTGTCCTTATCTGCTCTGCATAGCGGAGTGGACAGGACCAGTCATCCGCCTGCTTAGTGGGGATCAGCTGAGAGATCCTTCCGCTGAGCAGGCGGATTCCTGAATATTAGGGTCATCTTTTAAATAAAAGATGGGAGGCTAATCTAATTTAAAATTGCTAGTGCTGTTGCTGTTCATTCTACTTTCCTTGTCACTACAGTTCAGCTTTAAATTCAGTAGAAAATCCCTTGCCTCTTCTCTATTTTAGCCAAAAAAAAAAAAAAAGTTTACTGTGTGATACTCTTATCTCTAAGTATGTCTTCATAGTTTCCGTTTGGGGGACATCCTGAATGCTGTCAACAGAATGAGCTCCAGGAAGATTGTGGAATATTCTTCCACACACAGCAAAAATAAGGCTGCCGCAATATTGCTTTACAGAGACTGCACCATTCAAATATAAAAATTCATATTTGTTTTCATGTGTAATATATAGCTTAAATCAAAGCTGGTTCTTATCAAAGTCCATCAAAACTGTCTGGAAAGTTCTATAATGTTGTTTTCAATTGTATCATTATCATGTCATTTTTTTTTTTTCATTGCTCTTTAGGAGTTGTTGTCCCACAAATATATCTTCAGCCAGGGATGAATGACAAAACACTCTATCTATGTTTATGACCTGCAGCAGTATCTCTGATGGAAAATGCAAGGTAAAACACATCACAAAAATAACAAAATAAAATGAAATGGCCTATTAAAAAGACCAATAAACAAAACCAGCTTTTGCTGTAATATTCACCTTAAATCCAGAGACTTTCCCTGCAGTACACTTTTGCTGCCCTTATAGGTCCCAAGTCTGATGAACCCACAAAACCCCTGAGCCCTGGTCATCCTGTACCCACCACAGCTTGAGACAAGACAGAAAAAGGTGAGGCAGCACAGTGACAAGTTCATCAATCTGTCTCTCCGCGTTTTTTTTCCTACCGGCATGTGTCTCGTCGTGAACTGATTGGCATCTTGTGCCCTTTCTTCCTCTCACACTCCAGCTCTGCCATAGAGGGACTAGAAGAGGCTGACAACCAGGTAAAAATCAAGTACTTACACTGCTTATATGTAAAAAACATACATTTAGTGATGTTTAACCACTTGCTTACTGGGCACTTGAACCCCCTTCCTGCCCAGACCAATTTTCAGCTTTCACTCTGTGAATGACAATTGCGCGGTCATGCTACAGTTTACCCAAATTAAATTTTTATCATTTTTTTTACAGATAGAGCTTTCTTTTGGTGGTATTTAATTGCTGCTGGATTTTTTATTTTTTGTTAAATAAAACAAAAAAGGACGGAAAATTTTGTAAAAAAAAAAAACAGTTATAAATTTTAGAAAACAGGTCATTTTTCTCCTTCACTGATGTGCGTTGATGGGCACCGATAAGGCGGCACTGGTGGGCACTGATAGGTGGCACTGATTATGAGACACTGAGGGGTGTTGATTGGCAGCACTGGTGGGCATTAATGGGTGGCACAGTGGGCACTGGCAGCCGACACTGGTGAACACAGAAAATGCAGCCGTGGCTTTCTGTGTGAGGGACCGATGTCCCTCTGACAGAAGCCGGTGATCGGCTTTTTTTTCGTGAGGAAAAAAAGAAAAACGATTACCGAGCTTCTGTTAACATCACGTGATCAGCCGTCATTGGCTGACAGTTAATCACGTGATAAGGGGCCGGGATCGACCCCTTACTCATATCTATGATCAGCCGAGTCTCAGATTCGATGATCACAGAGCAGGTCGCGCAGACAGCGCTTGCTCGGAAGGACATCTATGGACGCCCTCCCAGGCAATTAAGACCCGCGCTGTAGCCGTCTTTTGACTATAGCGCGGGCGGCAAGTAGTTAATGATTACACAGCTGCATTAATGTGTGCGTTTTATATCTGCCTAGAGTTCAGCTCTAAAAATTCTTATCAATAACTTCTGTGCATGGAATTGTGTGCCCCTTATACAGTCAAAGGATAGTGAATATGTTCAGCAAGGAGTAATATAAATATATTCTTCTGTCACAGGAGAATATCTATAGAATATTGAATATCTATAGAAAGAACAATACCAAATGTAGAAAATATTCTGTAGCAGATTGCCATGCTGATAGCTCCAGTAGGAAATCTTTCAACCCATACAGGGTCAGAGGTTTGCTTGCATCTGATTTTTTGCTTTCCTGTGCAGATGTTCTAGAAGACAACACTGGTAGCATGCTGGAGTATCCAATTAAAAATTCCATTGTTTATATTGTTCAGTGCTTATAAAGCAATCTAACAATCTTTAGGCCTCATGCACACTGGACGTTTTTCCAGCTGCTGTTTTTGGCTTCAGATGTTTTTTTCGGCAGCCAATAAACTCCCCATCATGTTATCCTATGTGTCCATGCACACATAGGCTGTTATCAGCAGTTTTTGGCTGGGGTGTTTGCAGAACTAGTGGATTTTGAGAGGAGTTTATCTGTAAAAACACCCTTAGGCCTCATGTACACTGCTGCTGGTAAAATGGACATTAAGGCCCCTTTCACACTGGGGCGGGGAGCCGCGGGGACGGTAAGGCAGCGCTACATTTAGCGCTGCTTTTACCGTCGTTTTAGCTGCGGTATTCGGCCGCTAGCGGTGCGGGGTTAAAATCCCCCGCAAAGCACAGCCGTAGCGGCGCTTTGCGGCGGGAGTACCGCGGTGTCCCATTGAAATCAATGGGTAGGAGTGGTATAGGAGCGGTGAATACACCGCTCCAAAGATGCTGCTAGCAGGACTTTTTTGACCGTCCTGCTAGCGCCCGCCGGATTTCACACTGGAGTGAATGGGGCCGGATTTTTTCAGGTGCTGTACAGGCGCTATTTTTAGCGCTGTACCACCTGAAAAACGCCCCAGTGTGAAAGGGGCCTTAGGAGCAGTTGGGCATTTTTTTAACTGCTCCTGAACTCTCCTCTATGTTATCTTATCAGTACATGTACACAGGGTTGTTAATAGTTGTTCTAGGCAGTTCAGTTTAACCACTTCCCACCCGGCCACTGCATATGTATGGCCGGGGGGGGCGTTCTCTCTTTCTGAGTGGACGTTCAGGAACGTCCCTCAGAAGGAGCGGAATTGCGTGCGTTCCTACGCAGCGGCGAGATCCCGATGCGCTCGTGTAACCCGGACACGGCGCATCTTAGATCGGCAGGAGGGCTCTGTGATTGGCCCTCCTGAGTCACATGACAGCCGTGTCCAATCACAGCCGTCATGTGATGTAAACAAAGAGCCGGTTGCTAGGCGATCGGCTCTCCTCTCCTCACACGGAAGTTGTCGCTGAGGAGAGCGGATCTCTGCAGCCGGCTGGTGATCAGTGAGTATGAGCTGTTTTTTACAGCTTTTTTCTCACTGATCACCAACCTAGTGTCACCGCAGTGTAAAACACTCATGTCCCCACAATGTAAAACACACAGTGGACACGAAGTAAACATGAAGTAAACACACATGTCCCCACATAGTAATGATCCCCAAAACACCTGTCCCCCACATATATAACAGTAAAATCACATGTCCCAATGATCATTTGCACACATATGTCCGAGATTACCTGCGCACATCTGTACATGATCATTTACGTACATATGTCCGTGATCACACAAACCATTATACACTTGAAAAAAAATCCTGTTACCAAAAACATGTAGCAGAATACATTTTGGCTTAAATTTATGACAAAATTCGATTTTATTGGATTTCTTTTAAAATAGAATAAAGAAAATATATTTTTTTTCCAAATTAATGCCCTTTTTTCGCTTATATCGCAAAAAATTAAAAACGGAGTCGTAAATAAATACCACCAAAAAAAGCTCTATTTGTGCGAACAAAATTATAAAAATTTCATTTGGGTACAGCATTGCATGACGGCGCAGATCTTATTGAAAGTGCGAGAGCGCTGAAAGCTGAAAATTGGTCTGGGAAGGAAAGGGGCGAAAGTGCCCGGTATTGATGTGGTTAAATCCCTTTTTTGGAAAGCAAAAAAATGTGTTCAGATGCTGAGTTTAGAGGCATTTCAAGCGCCAAGCACTTCTAAGCGCGGCTAAATGCGGTAACTCCTGTTTAGCTGCGTTTCGTTTACAGGCGTTTTTCATTTTTGGCTTTTTAAAAGAAAAACACTTCTAAAAAGCAAATGCGGCAAAATGTGGCATGTAAACACGGCAAAACTGACGTTTTAAACGTGGGTTACTATCTGTCAAGTTAAATCGTTCAGGAGAGGTTGTAAAAACGTCCTGTGTACATTAAGCCTAACAGCTTAAAAACACCAAAAAAACTTGACTACTCTGCATTTATCAATGTTTTTGAGCCATAAGCTTTTATGGGAGTATAGTTTTGCTTAAAAAAGCTAAAAGGCATTTTCTACAAAAAATGCTGAAAAACTCACTCTACAGCTACTGTTACTGTTTTTTTTTTTAGAACGTCCAGTGCGCAGGAGGCCTCCTCCTCTAAAGTTGGTTCAATATATATGGATTATTTAATCGGTTCCCGACCGGCTGTTGCAGTTATACTGCAGCAGGATGGCTCCCCTGGGCAAGCCGTCGTAGCTGTACGTTGGCCCTTTAAGACAATGTAAGAGGCGTGCGCCCGCAGCGTGTCCCCGGAGCCGATGCGAGTCATCGAGCACCTGGGATCGCTCGCGACATCGAGCAAGAACACACAAATTCCAGTTCTCTCAGGGGAGAGGAGAGAGAGCGCGTGTTCATACTAAGTATGAACATACGCTCTCTCTCCTCTCCTAGTCAGTACACACCTAGGGAACACAGTTAACCCCTTGATCGCCCCCTAGTGTTAACCCCTTCCCTGCCAGTGTCATTTATACAGTAATCAGGGCATTTATATAGCACTGATCGCTGTATAAATGTCACCGATCCCAAAAATGTGTCAAAAGTGTCCGATTTGTCCGCCACAAAATCACAGTCCGGGTAAAAAAAAAAATAAAAAAATATATATATATATATATATATATATATATATATATATATATATATATATATATATATATATATATATATATATATATATCACTGATCGCCGCCATTACTAGTAAAAAAAAAAAAAAAAATAATAATAAAAATGCCATAAATCTATCCCCTATTTTGTAGACGCTATAACTTTTGCGCAAACCAATCAATATACGCTTACTGCAATTTTTTTTACCAAAAATATGTAGAAGACTACATATCGGCCTAAACTGAGGAAACTTTTTTTTTTTTGGGATATGTATTATAGCAAAAAGTAAAAGATATTCTGTTTTTTTCAAAATTGTCGCTCTTCTTTTGTTTATAGCGTTAAAAAAATAAAAACCACAGAGGTGATCAAATACCACCAAAAGAAAGCTTTATTTGTGGGGGGGAAAAAAAAGGATGAAAATTTTGTTTGGGTACAGCGTTGCACGGCCGCGCTATTGTCAGTTAAAGTGACGCAGTGCCATATCACAAAAAATGGCCTGGTCAGGAAGGGGGTAAATTCTTCCAGGGCTGAAGTGGTTAAAGGGCCCATACGCATGACAAGACAATGGAGTGACCTGGCCCCCTTCGGAGTTATCAATTGATATCATGTCCTTAAAGTACCTGCAAACAGACCTGGGCAGAGGCTTTTCAAGGAAGTAAATCAGGTTTTTTTCCCCTGATGAGCAATGCTGGAGGTATCTGCACTCTGCACAGGCTGAACAACTTCTGTTTAGAAACACAACACAGTTGAAACCTGTACCTGTGAAAACAATGGTTTACAACTCTCCACACAATTTATACACAGTTTAAAAATGACAAGCCACTACTCAGACGCCTAAGGCAGGCCGTACATGGTTCAAATCTTGGCCAATTCAACAGGAATCAGTCAAGATTCAAACTGCTAATGGGCAGGCTGAATGTACCAATTTGATCGATAACTCTTGGGTACAACAAGCCTACTGGATTCTCTTAAGATTATCACTAGCGGCTGCTATACCCGCTAGCGATAATCACGGTCTTATCCCAGCGGGGATGGCTTCTCCCTCCCACCCCCCCGCAAGGAGAAGAAAATAGCCCAGCAGGAGGGATTCCCCTATCAACACGGTCTTAGTTGATGGGGGAATCAAGAAAATTGCTGTCCTGCAACCTGTGGTTACAGGAAAGAAATTTGCTCCATGCATGCCCTAAGACTTCCTGCACATTGCAGTACATCGTGCAGAGCCCATGTAATGACATTCCCGGGACCCGCTGCATATAGCCTCCCATTGAGAGGTACAGAAAAGGCAGCTGTACACAATTGTGTGCCGGGGGTTTGCGTAAAGCACCCACATATGCTCCAAAAGCAGATACAGTGGAACCTCACATTGCGACTAACGCGGTTTACGAGCATTCTGCAATACGACCTATTTATCTTTGCTTTGCAAGTGCCGTCCTGCAAGACGAGCAGGATTCAAGCCGCTGGTGTGTGCAGTACCGCTTTTGGCCAGAGGTGTGGGGGCGCCGGAGACACTCCGCTTCCATGTGTATCCAAACATCTCCGAGTTGTTTCTGAGTGTCTCTGGCACCCCCGCTCCTCTGGCCACATGCGGTACTGCATAAACAAGCAGTGGCTGTGGAACCGATTATTTCCTATGGGGAAACTCGCTTTGATATACGAGTGCTTTGGATCACAAGCATTCATCTGGAAGGAATTACACTACAGTAATACCTTGGATTACGAGCCTTTATTTTAAGTTTATGTCAGCGTACCTGAGTGCTTTAGGTAACCCATGCTGCCCAACCACATACAGCTGCCTCTTTTGATGCATCTCAATGAGCAGCTGTACACGGAGGCAGCAGGTCCCAGGAATGTCATTAGGCAGCGCTGGTATATTAGTAAGTTTATTCTCTCCTCTATCATAGGTATGCTTTGAAGCCAATCTCCCCTTCCACCCCCCTCAAACTGAAAAACACTAAGCCTGGGTTCATACTTATGCAGTGGGATCTGACTAAGGTTTTTAGTGTTATTTCAAGGATAATGTGCAGTGCAACTTCATGCGGGTTCAGGTGCGATTCCAATGCTATTTGGATACAGCTGCGATTCTCTCGCACTCCTGAAATCAGTTCAGAAAGACACTATAGCCGGCTGAAAAAAAAAAAAAAAATCACACTGGAATCGCTTTGTCTTTGAACACCTATGCATTTTCGATTAAACTCTATGGAGATGAAAATTCTCTATTACAATAAGGCTGCTTTCACACTGGGGCGGGCGTCGGCGGTAAAGCGGCGCTATTTTAGCGGCGCGTTACCGTTGTTTTAGCAGTGCTTTTCGGACGATATCGGGGTGTATTCACCACTCCCACAATGCCCCAAAGATGCTGCTTGCAAGACTTTTTTCCCGTCCGGCAAGTGCATCGCTCCAGTGTGAAAACTCAGGCTTTCACACTAGAGGCGGTGAAGTCGTCTTTCTAGCAATTTACAGGCGCTATTTTTAGCCCTTTAGCGCCTGAAAAATGTCTCAGTGTTAAAGTAGCCGTAGGCTTCATGTACACGGGTTGTTTTTACAACCTCTCCTGAACGATTTAACCTGACAGATAGTAACCCACGTTTAAACCTCATGTACACTGCTGCTGGTAAATGGACATTTAGGAGCAGTTGGGCATTTTTTTAAACTGTTCCTGAACTCTCCTCTATGTTATCTTATCAGTACATGTACACATGTTGCATTTAGGCCCCTTTCACACTGAGGCGTTTTTCAGGCGCTACAGCGCTAAAAATAGCGCCTGAAAAAAAAACGGCCCCATTCACTCCAGTGTGAAAGCCGGAGGGCTTTCAAACTTGAGCGGTGTGCTAGCAGGGCGGTCAAAAAAGTCCTGCTAGCATCATCTTTGGAGCGGTGAAGGAGCGGTGTATTCACCACTCCTAAACCGCTCCTACCTATTGAAATCAATGGGGCAGCGCGGCTATACTGCCGGCATAGCGGGCGGTTTTAACCCTTTTTCGGCCACTAGCCGGGGTTAAAACTGCACCGCTAGTGGCCGAATACCGCTGCTAAAACTACGGTAAAGCGGCGCTAAAAAAAGCGCCGCTTTACCGCCGACGCCGCTCCCGTCCCAGTGTGAAAGGGGCCTTAGAGGCTTCTTTTGGATCCCCAAAAAAATGTTTTCAGAAGCTGTGTTTAGAGGCTTTTCAAACGCCAAATGTGGCTACCCACATTTAGGCGCATTTTCATCCAGTAGCATTTTTAAAAGGGAAACATTTTATTTATTACTTTTGAGCCTGGAAAATGCTAAAAACACACCAAAAACTCAATTATTACTGCCTGCAAGCTTGATCTACCATGTGATATTCCCTCATCAGCCAAATATGCTCTACAAATACACAACTTGCATTACTTGACTCTGAAGTTGAATAGGAATTTCACTCAACCGTCAACCATTGAGAATTTACCGTGATGACCCCCACATTGAGCTTGAGACCCTAATGTCTGGTTGTTTGCATTCCTTTATGACCCAACATGTTATAAAGTTTTCCAGCTAGCTAATGAGAAGCATACAATTGTCTCTTCCTTCCCCCAGCCTGTAACCCTATATCAATCTCTTGAGCCATCAATGGATGTGTCCAGTAGTGATGAACTCTGGTCCTCTCACGCAATTTTCTACATCTTTGGAGCCTAAACAAAAGCCTCATCGGGAGCATTTCCTCACACATGCTCATCATGGGATCCATATTAACAAACCAACAAAATAACAGCTAGCTACAAGCACACTGCTTTCTCAGCTGCTACTCACACTGTTCGCTCACAGAATGGCTAAAATAGTCAATACTTGTTTTTAGTGCTTTCTAATCATTTGGGAGGGTCTCCTGAGGTTATCTTTAGTAAACGCTCCTGAACGCAAATGCGCCTAAACGTGGCTTGTAAACGCTGCTAAACACACGTTTTAAACGTCGATTACTAGCCGTCATGTTCCAGCGTTCAGGAGAGGTTGAGAAACATCCTGCATACATAAAGCCTAAAACGTCCGTTTTGCCGTATTTGCATTTAGAAGCATTTTTAAAATAGCCAAAAATGAAAACGTCTGTAAACGAAATGCAGCTAAATGCGAGTTACTGCGTTTACAAGCTGTTGAAATACCTGTGAACATCCGTCCTGAGCGCATTTTTTTTGTATTCCAAAAAAGGCCTCTAAACTCAACTGCCTAGAAACTACTATAAATGACCCAGTGTACATGTACTGATAACATAACAGAGAGGAGAGTTCAGGGGCAGCTAAAAAAAAAAAACACCCAACTGCTCCTAAACGTCCTTTTACCAGCAGCAGGGTACATGAGGCCTAATGCCCCGTACACACGATCCAATTATCAGAAGAATGATTCTCCATTTTTTTTTTTGCATTCTCACATTGAATCTGATGAGTTTTCTAAAGTCACGAAAATTCTCGTGCGACAGAATAAAAATTCGGAAGTGATGTCTTGTGTTGTAATGCATTTGTATTGCATTTTTGAACGACAGCTGTACTGCTTAAACGAAAATTGTACGATCTGGCATCGAACGAAAAAAATGTCCGATAGAATAATATCAGATGAACTGTCATGATCAAATTAGGACAAAGCAAAAAGCCTAATCCTTAACCACTTCAGCCCCGGACCAATTGTCAGCTTAAGGACCAGAGGTCTTTTTTCAATTTCGCACTGCACTACTTTAACTGGTAATTACGCGGTCATGCAATTTTGTAACCAAACGAAATTTGCGTCCTTTTCTTCCCACAAATAGAGCTTTCTTTTGATGGTATTTGATTGCCTCTGTGATTTTTATTTTTTGCGATATAAACGAAAAAAAAAAAAAGAGCGAAAATTTTGAAAAAAAAAGAGATTTTCTACTTTTTGTTATAAGAAAAATCTAATAAACTCAATTTTAGTCAAACATTTGGGCCAAAATGTATTCAGCCACATGTCTTTAGTAAAAAAAAATGCCAATAAGCGTATATTTATTGGTTTGCGCAAAAGTTATAGCGTCTACAAACTAGAGTACATTTTCTGGAATTTACACCGCTTTTAATTTATGACTGCCTATTTCATTTCTTGAGGTGCTAAAATGGCAGGGAAGTACAAAACCCCCCCAAATGACCCCATTTTGGAAAGTAGACACCCCAAGCTATTTGCTGAGAGGCATGTTGAGCCCATTGAATATTTTTTTTTTTTAGTCCCAAATGATTGAATAAAGACAAAAAAAATAAAAAATACATTTTTTTTTTTTTCAAAAAGTTGTCACTAAATGATATATTGCTCACACATGCCATAGTTATATGTGGAATTGCACCCCAAAATACATTTTGCTGCTTCTCCTGAGTATGGGGATACCACATGTGTGGGACTTTTTGGGAGCCTAGCCGCGTACGGGCCCCGAAACCCAAGCACCGCCTTCAGGATTTCTAAGGGTGCAAATTTTTGATTTCACTCCTCACTACCTATCACAGTTTCGAAGGCCATAAAATGCCAAAATAGCACAAAACCCCCCCAAATGACCCCATTTTGGAAAGTAGACACCCCAAGCTATTTGTTGTGAGGCATGGTGAGTATTTTACAGCTCTCATTTGTTTTTGAAAATGAAGAAAGTAAAGAAAAAAAAATTTTTTTTTTTTCTTTTTTCAATTTTCAAAACTTTGTGACAAAAAGCGAGATCTGCAAAATACTCACCATACCTCTCAGCAAATAGCTTGGGGTGTCTACTTTCCAAAATGGGGTCATTTTGGGGGGTTTTATGCCATCTGGGCATTCCATGGCCTCCGAAACTGTGATTGGCAGTGAGAAGTGAAATAAAAAAATTACACCCTTAGAAAGCCTGAAGGCGGTGCTTGGTTTTTGGGGTTCCGTACGCAGCTAGGCTCCCAAAAAGTCCCACACATGTGGTATCCCCGTACTCAGGAGAAGCAACAGAATGTATTTTGGGGTGTATTTCCACATATGCCCATGACATGTTTGAGCAATATATCATTTAGTGACAACTTTTTGTAAAAAAAAATATATATATTTTTTTTTTTTCATTATTCAATCTCTTGGGACAAAAAAAAAAAATATTTAATGGGCTCAACATTGCTCTCAGCAAATAGCTTGGGGTGTCTACTTTCCAAAATGGGGTCATTTGGGGGGGGGGGGGGGGGGTTTGAACTGTCCTGGCATTTTATGCACAACATTTAGAAGCCTATGTCACACGTCACCCACTCTTCTAACCACTTGAAGACAAAGCCCTTTCTGACACTTTTTGTTTACATGAAAACATTTTTTTTTTTTGCAAGAAAATTACGTTGAACCCCCAAACACTATATATATTGTTAAAGCAAAGGCCCTACAGATTAAAATGGTGGGTGTTGCATTTTTATTTTCCACACAGTATTTGCGCAGCGATTTTTCAAACGCATTTTTTGTGGAAAAAATACACTTTTTATTTTAATGCACTAAAACACACTATATTGCTCAAATTTTTGATGAAATAAAAAATATGATCTTAGGCCGAGTACATGGATACCAAACACGACATGCTTTAAAATTGCGCACAAACACGCAGTGGCGACAAACTACATACATTTTTAAAAGCCTTTAAAAGCCTTTACATGATACCACATTAGATTCACGGAGGAGGTCTACTGCTAAAATTACTGCCCTCGATCTGACCTTCGCGGTGATACCTCACATGCATGGTGCAATTGCTGTTTACATATGACGCCAGACCAACGCTTGTGTACGCCTTTGCGCAAGAGAAGGGGGGGCAGGGGTGCTTTTTTTTTTTTTTTTTTTTTTTTTTTTTTTTTTATTTATTTAGCTTTTTTATTTTATTTTTAAACTGTTCCTTCCATTTTTTTTTCTTTGTTATGATTTTTATTGTTATCTCAGGGAATGTAAATATCCCCTATGATAGCAATAGGCAGTGACAGGTACTCTTTTTTTTGAAAAAATTGGGGTCTATTAGACCCTAGATCTTTCCTCTGCCCTCAAAGCATCTGACCACACCAAGATTGGTGTGATAAAATGCTTTCTCAATTTCCCAATGGCGCAATTTATATCCGGGAGGGGGGACATTCCCTCCCACTGCTTGTAAAAGCAGTCTAGAGGCTAATTACCCGCTAGAATTGCTTTTACATGAAAGCCGATCACTGGCTGAAAAGAATGATACCAAGATGATACCTAAACCTGCAGGCATCATTCTGGTATAACCATTCAAAGTCCAGCAACATACTGGACATATATTGTAATCTTTTTTTTTTTCATGCAGCCTCTTGGCTGAACGAAAAAAAAGAGATTGATTGGTGGGTATGCCCACCATTAGAATACCTCCCTTCATCCACCCACTTCTAATGATGGGCATACATGCACCATTTATATATGCCGATGCATGGGGGCATCCTCCCGCAAAAGTTATGCCGTGTACACACGGTCGGAATTTCGACCGTATGTACGTGGCATTAGGAGCCAATCGCTCCCCCCCCCTGCTGCCCCCATGCTTCGGCACATATGCTCTTTTTTTTAACTGTGGTGGTGAAATCACCTCCTACAGCGTTGGAGTCGCGGCTTTATGTATCGTGGGAGCAAACGCTGTTGCTGTCAAGATAAATAAATCCGCGCTGCAACTGAATGGCGCACCTGAAAACAAAAAAATGCTTAACACTAAAACACAGTAAACAAAATTACATACCTGAAAAGCAAGCATGATAAAACATAATAAAACATTGCAGAATAGAATGGAGTAAAAAAAGAGCAACAATAGAGAGAGAATAGAGAGAGAGAGAGAGAACAATAAAACGACAACTATTTTTTTTTTTTTTTTTTTTTGAGATTCACAGGTAAAAAAGCTCCTGACTGTTAGCGACTGAATCAAAACGCTACCACAAAAAAAATGTTAGCGATCGCAGGGATCAGGCCTGACTCTGCGAACGCTGCAGTTATGTGTGCTTAGTGTTTTGTAAGTGACAGTGATCGATCGATACTGCACTTGGGTGGGCTGGGCTGGGCGGAGGGGGAAAACGCAGGTGCTAGCAGGTATCTGGGCTGATCCCGCTAACAATGCGTTTTTTTGGAACCCTAAACTGCTGGGACGCTAGTATAGATCTGATCAGATCAGATATTGATCTGTTCAGATACTGTGCCACTAAGGGAGGTGTATGCTTTGCGCGTGGGTGTTTGCGGTACTGGCACTAACCTGGGGCGACGCAGACCTTATTTGACCCTAAAACCTAATTGATATCACCCGCCGGGCGATCAGGGGGTTAAACCGTTATTGGGTAATAAATGGCGGGTGCCCTGACAGTATAAAAAACAAGCTAACTAACCAGCGTCACCCGTAACAGTAATACGGTGATCACCTGGCGGTTAACCTAAAAAAAAAAACTGGCTACCTAGCGGCACCAGTGACACTAATGCAGCGATCAGAAAAACAATCGCTTAGTGACACTGGCAAAAGGGGGTGAAAGGGTTAACTAGGGGCAATCAGGGGGTTAAACCTTTATTAGGTAATATATGGGGGTACCTGACGCTATATAAAAACCTGACGGGGAACCTAAATAACGAAATAACTAACTGGCTAACCAGCGTCACCAGTGACACTTATACGGTGATCACTGGTGAAAGGGTTAACTCTAGGGGCAATCAGGGGGTTAAAACCTTTAGGTTGTAATATGGGGGTACCTGACCTATAAACCTATTTATGAACCTATATAAACATGGCGGTTAACCTAAAAAAAAAAACTGGTTACCTAGCGACACCAGTGACACTAATGCAGCGATCAGAACGATCGCTTAGTGACACTGGCAAAAGGGGGTGAAGGGGTTAACTAGGGGCAATCAGGGGGTTAAACCTTTATTGGGGGGGGGGGGGGGGTAGGGGGCTACCTTAGACCTAAAGGGGCCTAAAACTAACTGCCCTGACAGTTATTACAGTCACACTGACACTAAATGCAGTGATCAGTAAATAAATGATCACTGCAATTAGTGACACTGTGACTGGGGGGGCAGGGGGTGATCTGGGGGGTGATCAGGGGGTGACAGGGGGGTGGAATATGTGCCTATGTGTACTGGTGTCAGTGTACTGTTGTGCACTAACCTTTACACGTTCACAGCTCGGCGTTCCCGGTCAGATAGACCGGCGCACCGAGCGTGACATCACTTCCGCCTTCCTGTCTATACAATAGACAGGAAGGGGAAGCTTTTCATTCGCCAGGAGCGATCGCGAGGGGGTGGCCAGAAACCACTGGCCGTCCCCTCGTCCCGGATCGCTCCTGAAGCGATGCCGACCGTCCCCGCCGGCGGAGGGGGTTCCGATCGGACACCCCACCCGCCGGAAGAATGTCACAGACAGGTGTCACTGCTGACGTATATCTACATGGGGCGGTAGGCAAGTGGTTAAAGACCAGGCCATTTTTTGCGATACGTCACTGCGTCGCTTTAACTGACAATTGCGCAGTCATGCCACACTGTACCCAAATACAATTTAGTTTTTTTCCCCCACAAATAGAGCTTTCTTCTGGTGGTATTTTATCACCTCTTTTTTTTTTTTGTGCTATAAACAAAAAAAAAACAATTTAAAAAAAATGTGTTCATCAGTTTAGGCCGATATGCATTCTTCTACATTTTTTTTTTTCCCTTACCAAAAACATTGCAATAAGCGTATTATGATTGGTTTGTGCAAAAGTTACACAAAATAGGGGATATATTCATGGCGTTTTTATTATTATTTTTTTTTTTCATGTTAGTAATGGCGGTGATCAGCAAATTTTAGTGGTACTGCGACCAAATTTATGGCTCAAATCGCACCGCACAGACATCGCATGTGATGTGCACAGGAATGCAGTGCAATTCCTATGCGAATCATATGCAGTGTTTTGCATGCACCAATGTAAACCTAAGTTTAGTCTATTTTTCAGTATTGTTGGCATCGCTGCATTGTATACAGCGATTCCTCAGCCTTTAAGAAAAAAATAGTACTGTACTGTAGCTGCTGACTTTTAATAAAAGGACACTTCCCTGTCCTGGTGTCCAGCGCCCTGCTCACCCGAACCATTTCTTCGTTAGTCTTCGGGTCCCAGTGCTGGCATGTTTACTGTGAGCAGCCGGCTGCGATTCCTTGAGACTTCACATCTGGCTGACCACTGTGCATGAGTGTGCAGCGCTGCACTGTTATTGGTCCCGTAGCCTTCTGGGACCTGTGACACTTGACCTGTTCCAGAAGTTGGGGGGGGGGGGAGGAGGGAGATCCAGATACCCGCTACTCCCCCACTCCAAAAAGTAGCAACAACAGAAGGGGAGGGGGCATAAAGCAGAACTTCCCCTTGCGGTTAAGCATCACTTTAAGGAAATCATTTCTGATAATCTGTTTCAAAGTTGTGTACCTGGAGATACTGCCAGCAACAGCACTTCCTGTTTCAGGCTGACAACACTTAAAATTATATTCAAGCTTTGGAATACATTTTTTTTTTTAAACAAACATGTCATACTTACCTGCTCCGTGAAATAAATTTGCACAGAGCATCCCTGATCCTCCTCTTTGCAGTACACCCCTCAGTTCTTCCCCTCCATGCAGAGAGCCCCCATATTGGGTTAAGTATGGGGGGGCTGTGGGTAGGGGGATCAGCACATGGAATGATTTTTATCTTAATGCATGGAATGCATTGAAGTGGTTGTAAACATCAGACATGATGTATGTACAAAACATATCCCTCTATAGTGTATACTTGTCTCAATGAAGAGCAATAAGTGTAATTTCTGTCTGCTGTTTTGTTCCTCTGCTATGAGCATGAATCACTTCTGACAAGTTTTTCTGACATCAAGAGAAAAAAGGTGACAGGGGAAGGAACCTCAACTCTGTTCCTGTGTGCTTTGTGAAGGGGCAGGTGGCAGGTGTCCCTTTGCTCCAATCAGCTCTCAGAGATCTCCTCACTAAGCTCTGCAGAGTGTAACTTCAAGCGGAGTTCCAGACGTTTTCTTGTTTATTAAAAGTCAGCAGCTACAAAGTGTAGCTGCTGACTTTTAATAAACAGACACTCACCTGTCCCATGATTTGTCTGTTGTATAGAGATCTTCGCCCAAAGCATCAGACGGAACCCAGAGATCAGAGGGATCACCGCACCAGGACCAGACAGATGGGAGGTCAAGTGCTCACTCTACATGGATGATGTGATGGTGTTCTGTGCCGACCGGCGCTCCTTCGACACACTTGCCCAGACCTGTGAGGACTTTGGCCAAGCTTCAGGGGCAAAGGTCACCTGCGGGAAGTCGGAAGTCAGGCTCTTCAGAAAGTGGTTTCTGCCTTCTTCTGCGCCCATGCCTTTCAGCATCAAAGCGGACTTCATCAAAATCCTTGGGGTCTGGTTTGGAGCTGAGAGCGCAGCCCTGAAGTCCTGGGAAGAAAGACTGGCCAAGATGAGACAAAAAAAAGTTTAGACTTTGGAGCCTCAGAGAACTCACCATCGAAAGGAAAACACTGGTACTCCGCAGCGAGGTTCTCCCTGTGTTGCAGTACCTCGCCCAGGCCTGGTTAACACCTGCAAGGCCATCACCAGGGCAGGGTTTCACTTCACCTGGAGCTCCAAAATGGACAGAGTGAAGCGGGTGGTTATGTTCAAGGAACCTCTCAAGGGCGGTAAGGGCGTGCCCGACATCGCCACCTTACTGAGGGTGTTCTTTGCCTGTAACTGCATCTGCAGAACTTTGGTTGACAGAACTGTAGACTCTGGTGGTAACTCCATGTCCTGTTTTTTCCTCCTGCCTCTTTGGAGGTCCCTTGGATGGGACAAATGGAACAGCTCCATCCCCTACAACTGGGACACTCCTTGGTACTACTTGGACACTTTCAAGTTTATTAAGGAGCTGGGGCTACATGGAGTGAAGCCTGACTTGTGGAAGCCAAAAACTATCCACAAGCTGATCAGAGCATCGGACATTGTCGAGACTATTCCAGGCCTCACTTCAGCCACTTGCAAAGTGGTCTGGAGGAATGTTTCTTCAAAGAGACTCACCAACAGGCACAAAGATCTGGCATGGATGGCAATCCAAGGGGGGTTGCCACTCAGGACATTCATGCATGCCAGAAACCTGTGCAGATACAGACACTGCCCCTTTTGCATCATCCAGGAGGAAACTGCTTTGCATGTTTTCTGGGAGTGTCCCTTTGCACAGGGCCTGTTGAGGGTCTTGGAACCTGATCTCAAAGATTTTGTACCACAGACTGCAATCACACACTTTGGTGTGTTGAACGGACTCTTCTGTGGAACTCATTCACAGGAGAACATTGACAATGCCTGGCGGGTGCTGTGTTGCTTTAAAGACGCCGTTTGGTGTGCCAGAAAGAGCCTCATCCACCAGCGGGAGAGGATGTCCATCGAGGACTGTCGCAGACTGGTTCACAGTCTGCTCAGAGACTATCACTTGATGGACTTTAAGGAGGAAGAGGAGGTCTGAAGATTCCCCCCCACCCTCTCTCACCCTATGTATCCTTTGGCAGTTCAATACAGCTTCTGGCCTGTGAACTCTTTTTCCTCCACCTGTATAGGACTTGACTTTGTGACGTGTTTTTGAAGTAATGCTTTCAGGGTATTGCGGCGTCATGCATGATGTGATGTTTCGGGGTACTATTACTCTGCGCAGCACATCAGGCATGCAGGATGAATGTAATTTATTTTGTATGCTTGGAATGTATTGCTATAAAGTTTATTTATGCGGTGCGTCGCAGTACAGAGTGGAATGTACCCTGTTCAAGCATTTGTTTTTTGTATATTTTCTTGCAAAATAAAGTATACATTTTCAATCAAAAACCTGTCCCATGATCCAGCAATGCAGCCGTCCGAACCCTAGGTTCTCTCTCTCGCCTCTCCCCAGCATCACAAGTGTGGGCACCCGGCTGTGACAGCGCGCGGCTTCACAGCTGGGTGTGCACTGCGCCGCCTCAATTGCAGGGCAATCTTCTGGGACTTGTAACATGTCCCAGAAGATTGCAGGGGAGGGAGGGTGAGAGGAGAACTCCCGCTTGAGTCACCTAGGCGGCCCGAGCGGAAGCTGGGTATCTGTCAAAACTAGGTATCCACCCCACCACCAAAAAAATGACATGCCAAATGTGGCATAGGAGGGGGTGAGAAGTCCCTAAAGCGGAACTCCCACTTTTGGGTGGAACTCCGCTTTCATCTCTTCATCCCCCCTTTTTTTTTTTTTTTTACAGCTCATACATGCTGTATAAATTCTGGACTTTGAAGAGATGTAGGGAAGATGAGACAGCAGATAAACAGATACAACATATGTAGGAGGATTGGTTTCATCTCTGTCTATCACCGGAGGCCATGTCACTGCACTGGGTAAGGGTTTACAATCAATTTAAGGTACAAAAAACTTCAGGCTTTATAACAACTTTAACCGCAACTTTTGCCTCACAATTAACAGTGCTGTGTTGGACTATATAACACTTCTATCATACAGAAAGTCCAGTGGCAAACTAAAAGCCTTTCATGCACACTCTTTAGTTTGCCACTGGACTTTATACGATAGAAGTGTTATATAGTGAATACCATCCACTTATACTAATTTTTTCACTGTTCTCTTAAACGAGTTGTATGCATTAACCGCTTTCCGACCGCCTCACGCCGATGTACGTCGGCAGAATGCCACGGCTAGGCAAAACCACGTACAGGTACGTGGCCCTTTAAAAAGCCTAGCCGTGGGTCGGGGGCGCGCTCGCGACCCGGTCGGGAGCTCAGTGACCACGGCCACGGGACCAGCGGACCCGATCGCTGCTGGTGTCCCGCGATCGGGTCACAGAGCAGAAGAACGGGGAGATGTCTGTGTAAACAAACCTCTCCCCGCGCTTCCTACTCTGCCTGTCATTGATCGGCTGTTCCCTGTCATCAGGGAAGCCCCCTAATGTTAAAAAAAAAAAACACACACGTCACAGCCCATAACCCCTCCCCTCCCCCTAGTGGTTAACGCTTTCACTGCATGTGTCATTTATACAGGAATCAATGCATTTAAATAGCATTGATTGCTGTATAAATGACAATGGTCCCAAAAATGTCCGATGTGTCCGCCATAATGTCGCAGTCACAATAAAAATCGCTGATCGCCGCTATTACTAGTAAAAAAAAAAATATTAATAAAAATGCTATAAAACTATCCCCTATTTTGTAAACGCTATAACTTTTGCGCAAACCAATCAATAATCGCTAATTGCGATTTTTTTTTACCAAAAATGTGTAGAAGAATACGTATCGGCCTAAACTGAGGAAAAAAAAATGTTTTAATATATTTTTTGTGGATATTTATTATAGCAAAAAGCAAAAAAAAAATTGCATTTTTTTTTTTCAAAATTGTCGCTCTATTTTGGTTTATAGCGCAAAAAATAAAAAAATCCAGGGGCGATCAAATACCACAAAAAGAAAGCTCTATTTGTGGGAAAAAAAGGACGCCAATTTTGTTTGGGAGCCACGTCGTACGACCGTGCAATTGTCAGTTAAAGCAACGCAGTGCCGAATCGCCAAAAGGTTGGCGCCTGGTCCTTTGGCTGCCAATTGGTCCGGGGCTGAAGTGGTTAAGGTGAAAAACCTTCTTTGGCGCAGCTGCCCCCCAGAGCTCCCCTTTTACTTACCCGAACCCGATCGTTCCAGTGACGAGAACGAGCCCAGCAGCTCCAGCCGCAGTCTCGGTCCTCACTGGATAGCTTGATAGCAGCGGGATAAGGAGCATGGGGGAGCTCATGTCCATATTATTAAAAAGTAAGGGTGGCAGCACTGAACCTTGGGGTACACCACTCATAACCTAAGACTATTCAGAGTAAGAATCATTAACCACTACTCTCTGAATTTGGTCTTTTAGCCAGTTTTCTGTCCATTTACAAACTGATATCTCCAAGCCTGTAGACGTTACCTTACACATGAGCCATGTCAAACACTTTTGCAAAAACCAAATATACCACGTCCACCGCCACCCCTCTGTCCAAGGTTTTACCCACCTCCTTATAAAAAGAAATCAGGTTTGTTTGACAACTTCTGTCTTTGATGAATCCATGCTGTCTGTTGCTTAAAATATTTTTTTCTAGCAAGAACTCATCTATGTGGTCTTTTATTAAACTCTCTGCTAACTTTCCGACTATAGAAGTTAAACTAACAGATCTATGGTTACTTGGTAAAGACTTTGTTCCCTTTTTAAATATGGACACCACATTGGCCCTATGTCAATCCAGTGGTACCATTCCAGTCAACGAGTCCCTAAAAATTAGAAACAATGGCTTTGAAATGACAGAGCTCAAATTCTTTTAAGAGCCGTGGGTGGATGCCATCCGGTCCAGGTGCTTTATCCACCTTTATTCTGTCTACTGTAAATATTTTTGGACCATATCACTTTTGAGTCATTGTGAATCATTTGGGGCTGTGTCACTACAACCCCATTATGGACATGAGCTACCCCATGCTCCTTTCTATACACAGGAGCGTGCAGATGCGCAGCTGTGGGGAAGTGAATGCCTTTGCTATTAAATATCTGGGGCTGGGGCATTCCCCTACAATGGGCAAGATATACAATGGACACTTATTGGCCCAGTACAGTGTCCTCTTTCTGAGGGGATTGCTCAGATGGGTTTGGACCATGATCCGAACACACCTGAGCTCATTCTTACTCTTTAGGAAAACAATATATACAGTAAGGCATGATGGCATAAATACTGAAAAATAAATTTGGGGTTTACATACACTTAAGACCCCCTTAACATGTTACGTTTTTCATCCATCCGTTGACGGATTAAAAAACGGACATCAACGCATCTCTATGGAAAAACTGATAAATATCCAATTACATCCACATCTGTCAACTTGCAATTTTTCATTTAGATCCATTGATGGATGAAAAACTGACAAATGGAACGCCCGTGTGAAAGGGACCTAAGGCCTACGTTTACATCTGCATCCGTCGTCATAATTTTTTTAAATAAAACACGGATCGGACAAAAAGCAAAAACGTAGACTGACAAATGGTCAGTTTTTCATCAGTTTTTGCATTGGTAGTGGATGTAAAAAACAAACAATGAGCACTGACGAAAAAACAGATAAACACATCATCCATTTTGACGTGACTGAACTGATGAAATGAACGGTCCGTATGTGTGAAAGGGGCCTTACTGTTAAGAATATTTACCTACCCATGGTGCCTATCAGGGATGAGCTCAGTCATGTTTAGATACTAGTACAAACCCACCTGAGGTATGCCATCAGGAAGCTGTCACTTTGAACTGCCAATCATATGAATCCAAGGCATTTCCCACCTGCAGCTGTGTGTATACACCCCTTGTATATGTGTGGCGGTGGGGAATGCTTCGGCCGATTATGATTGGCAATCCGCAATGACAGCTTCCTGATGAGATAGCTCGGGTGGATTTGGACTAGTATCCTCCTAAGACCCAAGCCCATCCCCGATGCCTCTATCTGGTGAAAAACTTCAAGCCTGGATATCTATGAAATGTATTGCACATCCTAGTTTTCCCCTGGGCCATGGCAGGGGTGGGCCACCCGAATCTCAGCTCTTTAGGTTTTTCTACCTCTGCTTTAGCCATTAGGTTGCTAAAAGCCATCATTTAATAGCATATATTTGTGCATAAGTTTATTGGCCTATTGTGTACAGTTGTCGTTGTTTTGACATGTCAATGGCACTTGTTTTTGTATCACTACCTGCGGGAAGCATTCCC
This sequence comes from Lithobates sylvaticus, assembly GCA_028564925.1. Lineage (NCBI taxonomy): Eukaryota > Metazoa > Chordata > Amphibia > Anura > Ranidae > Lithobates > Lithobates sylvaticus. The sequence goes on from CM053026.1 coordinate 94,813,564, forward strand.
TGTTTATGATGACTGTTATGTTTCAAGTGATGGCTATTGCGATACTCAATTTAATAAAATATTTGAATAAGAAAATGTATTGCACACTGCAAATAGTAACCAGTTTACCCATTAGGGACCATTTTCCTGTCTGAATTTTTTTGTTTTGTTTTTTTATAGTTCTTTTTTTTTTTTTAAAGGTCAATTTTTATTAGTTTTTTTGCACACAAACAGAAATAAAAGACATTACAAACAACATTTAACAGTAAACGTCACATACATTTGTCGAGCGAACATCGCTCAATCTCAAAACATATATAGTAGACTGGTATACATGTGATCAGTAACAAATAACAATGCATTGATAACTCAGTACTGTGTTTGGAGGCCCTTGTTTTTTTATAGTTCTGACCGTATATAATTATTTTTTCTGTATTTTGCAAATATTTTCCAAAAAGCTACATGGACATTATCGCATATGAAAATGCATGCATGGTGCACATTATATGAGGTACTATACATAATTGTACTGCATTTTAAATAACACATGCAAATGCACCAGTGACAACAGTCCAGTCCAGAAATAACAAAGGTCACAGACACTTTTCCTACAATAAAGCACATCATTATTAGACTGTAAGCTCTCATGAACAGGGCCCTTCCAGCCCTCTTGTTATGTACTGTAACTGTACTGTCTCCCTTTATATTGTAAAGCCCTGTGCAAACTTTTGGAATGATATCAATCCTGCATAATAATAATCAAGCCCATATTCTTTAGAGTGTAAGCTCTTCAGGGCAGTGTTGACACTCAATACTGTATGTTGTTTGTTCTGTGTAAATCATTCCATATATTCCGAACCCCTCGCACACACTCTGCACAGCATTACATGAGATGGTGACAACATAAAAATAATAACAAAAAAACTATCAGCCGTTGTCACTGTGTAATTATTAGCAAAGATAAACTCCATCCATAACTGTGTTATAGCAACATGTATGCAGCCAGCAGGGACTGAATACATCAGCCCAGAGCTCCATGCACTATGTGTCACATATAAAGGTGATTGCTGTCTGTACTACAGCTGCTAATATAGCAGAATGTTCATGGCTGAGCTAAATGGCATGCCACTACAACCAAATGCTTATAAGCTTTTAATCACAGCCTGGTTAATATCAAAAAAAACATTGGCGAGACAGAACGATTAAATTCTGTACCTTTTACACTGTACGCTCACTCCTCTGCACCAACTTGCTCCCAGACTCTGCAACTTCCCTGTGCTCTTCAAAACAGGATACAGCTGAACCAGCACAGGCGGGCCGACTCCGGGCCTCCGGGAATTGTAGTCCTTCGCAGGGCAGTTGCCACAGTACAGAGTGGACTCTGAACTACAAATCCCACAATGCAGCGCGAAGCCACGTGAGCCTTGTTTGGTTGGCCGGGTGTATGAGTCAGGCAAGAAGTGTGCGAGTGGAGTGCTGAGTTGAGAGTTCTGGTCGAAGCAAAGAGCAAGGAAACTGCTGAGTGTGGGGGGGCTACTTCTCTAAATAGGATGAATAAGTGATACTACAAAGGAAATAAATGGATGTGACAGTTCACTGTATTTTTCTGTCTTTATGATAGTCATAACTCACAGTTTTAACGTGGAAGTAAAGTCCCCTTTATTTTTTTTAAGGCCCCCAGGTGGGTTATGACATAATGGTACTAGTATGCACAGCACATTAGTACATTATGGCAGACTTAGCTGTCATACGGTGTCCTCCAGCGCAGCGACCGATCCGGCGGGTCCCCGGTGCTTCCATCTTCGCCCGGTCTTCCTTCTGGGTCCCATGCCTTCGGCCACTTGATAGGCCAGGCCGTGATAACGCCATTCCCACACATGTGCATGGGAGTCAAATCACTGTGGCACGGATAGGGGGCATAAGTGTTTGCTGAGCTGCACATGCATGGCTCACTGAACATGACAGCTGACAGGCAGAAGGATGCATGTATGGCAGAAGAGACCAATAGGTCTGTCATAAATATATCTGTCTGTCATAAATCTGTCATAAATACCCTGCTTTTGAGCTATTTGATTACACATCAACATCAACGAGAGTGGTTGCTGTTGCGACTCGGCGCACGCCAACCCCTGAAAGTGGCACAGAGAATGGTTGGCATCAAGAGGCACAAGCTACCAGCGGGACTGTACTTGCTAGTAGATCAGTAGGTAGCTGAAGCCGGGCAGGTAAGTAGTGACCGTGTGGGTCCAGGAACAACCAGGAACCAGTCCGTTAGGCAAAAGCAAGGTCCGAGGAGCAGGCCGAGGGTCTAACACCGTGCAGATCAGGATTTAAGCAGGAACCAGGAACACTGCAGCAAATGGGTAATCCGGAAGCAAGCCAGGGGTCGATCGCAGGAGATACAAGATAAGTCAAGGGTCAAACACGTTACAGAAAGCAGAAGTCCAAGAGCAAAGCCAGAGGTCGGGTCAGGAGAAATTCAGCAAGGTCAAAGGGCAATCCAGGTCACAACGATAAACAGGTCACAGGAACATACACAGGGATCACAGGAAGCTGAAAACGAACCAGCAGTTTGTTTAGGTGCCAATGCTTTCTTTTATAGGTCAGCGGAGGGGTCACACTATGCGTGCGCATGCACGTGTGCCGCAGTATACTGTTATTGTGCCCAAATGTGCGCCGTCCCTGTGCGCATGCGCACGGGAATGCGGAACTGGCGCAGTCTATTACCATGACAGTTGGAGATGCCAAACTGACAAATCTTTTGGTCCTGCCCACTACTACTACTACACTTTTGGACAACAATAGAGACAGTTGCACAAAAATTTACAGATCGCAGAATTCAGAAAGATCCAGCATTCTTCGTGCTGCACACCACCATAATCCCGGCACAATCGTACAAGAAATCTATTGTGCGACACTTGCTCAATGCCGCAAAATCTTGTATTCAAGCTACTTGGAAACAAAACACACCACCATCCATTGGATTGTGGCTGCGTAAACTAGAGGAAATTAAAAAACTAGAGGATCTAGTGCTCACAGCACAAAACAAACAAGAAAAACAAACACTCTAAAGTCTGGAGGCAGTGGAACTTGTTCATATTTTCTGATGAAGGGCAGTCCCTATTAAAAACTCTTAAAAGTTATCCTGATACTGGCCAACTGAAAAGTGACATTGTCACTACATATATCACCCCTGTGTTGAACAATACACCCCCTCCCCACTCCCCTTGCCCCTTTCTTTATCTTTCACCTCAACTGCTGGTTCTATCTCCAGATATTTTGATGCCTTGCCTCCTCTCCATTTTTCTTCTTTTTCTGGATGGTGATCGGGGCATGGACAATCCGACTAATTATGCAGTTCAGTAACTAAGGAAACGTCAAATATATTAGCATACAAGATCAGGAATGTTTACTGTCAAAATTGTATGAGAACAATACTGCTTTGCCTGCCTTTTGTGACATTTTATGAAATCCACGTTACAGATAGAAATTGGGCTCCTCCTTGAAAGCCAACATGTATGTTTTATTGCCTATTAACTTCTTGCCGACCGCCCACTGTCAAAAGACGGCGGAGCGGTGCGGCTCTTGTGGCGGGCCGCCGTCATATGACGGCGCTACCATTTTGGGCACTAGGGGGCGCGCGCGCGCGTGCCCGCCGCGTCGCTGGGGACCCGATGCGCGTGCCCGGCGGCCGCGATGTCCGCCGGGCACCAACGATTGCCCAGTAACTGAGCAGGACGTGGATCTGTGTATGTAAACACACAGATCCACATCCTGTCACTGGAGAGGAGACCGATGGTGTGTCCCTTGTACATAGGGACACCGATCGGTCCCCTCCCCCAGTCAGTCCTCTCCCCCCACAGTTAGAATCACTAACATAGGGAACATATTAACCCCTGCAGCGCCCCCTAGTGTTAACCCCTTCCCTGCCAGTCACATTTATACAGTAATCAATGCATTTTTATAGCACGGATCGCTGTATAAATGTGAATGGTCCCAAAAATGTGTCAAAAGTGTCCGATATGTCCGCCGCAATGTCGCAGTCACGATAAAAATCGCAGATCGCTGCCATTACTAGTAAAAAAATAATAATAAAAATGTCATAAATCTATCCCCTATTTTGTAGACGCTATAACTTTTGCGCAAACCAATCAATATACGCTTATTGCGATTTTTTTTTTACCAAAAATATGTAGAAGAATACGTATTGGCCTAAACTGAGGAAAAAATTTGTTAAAAAATAAATAAAAAAAATCGATATTTATTATAATAAAAAGTAAAAAATATTATGTTTTTTCAAACTTGTCCCTCTTCTTTTGTTTATAGCGCGAAATAAAAACCGCAGAGGTGATCAAATACCACCAAAATAAAGCTCTATCTGTGGGGAAAAAATGATAAAAATTTTATTTGGGTACAGCGTTGCATGACCGCGCAATTGTCATTCAAAATGCGACAGCGCTGAAAGCTGAAAAAATGGCTTGGTCAGGAAGGAGGTGTTCGTGCCTGGTATGCAAGTGGTTAAAGACACAGTTGTACTGTAACCCTTTCTGTACCCCCGCTTTGAAAATTTTTATAAAAATCTATATTTGAAAAAAAAAAAAAAAACAACTAAAATATATACATTTTTTCTTAATTGTCGCTCTTTGTTTATAGTGCAAACAAATAAAAACTGCAGAGGTGATCAAATACCACCAATAGAAAGCTGTTTGTGGGGGAAAATAAAAAAAAAAAAGATGTCAATTTTGTTTGGGTACAACATCGCACGACCGTGTAATTGTCAGTTATAACAACGCAGTGCCGTATCGCAAAAAATGGCCTGGTCATTAAGGGGGCAAATTCTTCCAGGGCAGAAGTGGTTACATGGGTGAGGGACAGAGAAAAAAGATGCATAAGCCGTGGTTTAACTGCTTGCTGACTGCCCTATAGCACTTTTACTACTACACGGTGGAAGCTGTGCGCCGGATCTGGCTCCTCCGTAAAGGACGCGCGCATGCACGCCACTGGCGGCTTACTCCAGCTGTGATCACACATAGCGGAAACCCAGAGAAAAACACTAAGGGTGGTTTTGAACTGATGGAGCCCGAGCCCAGTACAGGAGGGCTGGCTGTACTGCCTTATCAGCGACCCTGCTGCCACCAATCACAACTCATTCAAGTGAATGGGAGCAAGTCTCCACCACTTTGCAACCATGTGTAATACACATAGTCTCAGTGGGCTTTCAATGGTTGATACAAATGTTGAGGCGGTGTCATATACCTTGAGATGTGCCTTTCAAATGCCTCTGAAAAGTAATGTACCGCAGATCATCGCTGAACTCACTGGAGGCATTAAAAAATTATATACAAGAAAAAGTTGTAACTTTTTTACATAATGCAGCATGCCAACATTGAAAACTAGGGATATCTTCAGGAACAAAATTGAACAATCAAATGTTGTCAAAGGGAGTCGGCAAGGCCATATACTGCTCATATTTTGGTCAAGCCAGCAGGTTGGGGCTGAAATTCAAGCAGTGCACAGCCAGCCATCTGTCAACAAAACAATTGTCACCAGTGGCTCCAGTGACCACCCTGTTATTCTGGATTTCCCTTAATTTCCGGTCTAGATGATAATGGTTACCAGGACGAATCTCAGCAGATGGGACACAGATGGCAAAACAAACCTGAAAGGATAGTCTAGTCCCTCGCCATTTTATCCAAAACAAAGAATAGATATTTACCTTTAAAGTGGAGTTCCAGGCTTTTTATGTTTATTAAAAGTCAGCAGCTACAAAGTGTAGCTGCTGACTTTTAATAAACAGACACTTACCTGTTCCAAGGTCTAGCGATGCGGCCAAATGGAGCGTCGCTCCTCCTCCCCTCCTCTCTGCCGGCGCCTCCATTGCCACTCTGGGCACCCGGCCGTGACAGCTTTTGGCTTTGCGGCCAGGCTCGCACGGCACATGCGCAAGTCACGCTGTGCTCCCGGAGTGGACAGGGGATATCCTGGGACCTGTCAGGTGTCCCAGAAGATCGCCTAGAGGGAAAGGCCGCCTAAGGTGAAAGGAGGAAGTGGGACAGGAAGTCCCACTCCTAACGAAGCCCCCCCCCCCCCCAAAAAAATTACATGCCAAATGTAAAATCGGAAGTTTCACTTTTGAGTGGAAATCAGCTTTAAATACACCAACTTTAACCTCCGGATTTTCTAAAATAATATGCTAGGAAAATTTACTGCTGAGCAGTTGGAAATCAGGCAGTTGAACTCAAAACTGTCATACAACTATTACATTCTCCTATCCAGAACACTACAGGGGGTCCCCGACTTATTAACACCCGGCCTACAAACGACTCCTACTTGCGAACCGGGCGCTGCGGGGACCCTCTGCCTCTCTGCGGGGAAATATATGGCTGGTTCCTAAGCAACCACAGTGTAAAAAAAAAAAAAAAAAAAAAAAAATGAAAAAAAAAAAAAAAAATATGTAGAATGCGGCAAAATCACGGCAAAAACGCATGTCCAAAAACACGGCAAGCACTGCAAAAAGCACTGCAAAAACGCTCAAAAGCAAAATGCATAGATGTGATAGATGCCTAGTCTTTCCCTAGGCTTCGGATCCCATATCCACTGGATCCCCTGCGCTCTTCCACTTTAGTGCTCAGTATCTTTCTCCAGCGTCAATCCCACTTCCCTGCTGGGTCCCTGGCTTGGCACTCACAGATACTCTTCAAGCACCACCCCTGCTGACCTGCTAGGGCCCTGGCTCGGCACCCACTGATGCTCCACAAGCGTCACCTCTGCTGTCCCACTGGGTCCCTGGCTTGGCACTCACTGAAGTTTTCCCACTTCTTCACTGTCCCCGGCTGGTGAGAAGACTGCTCTGGTACTGACTTCAGATTACTCACAGTGGTCTCCGGTAACAAGGTGGTCAGTCCCTTAATGGCGACAGCTTCCCCTTCTACCTCAGACCACAGCTGGTTCCCCGTCCGGCGGAACCATCACTTCTGGTTGGACTACATGCCAAGTGGAAAGAAAGGAGAAATGGAAGGCGCGTGATCTGACGCGTGGATGAAAAAAAATGTATACTTTAATTTATGTATAAAAGATCAATGCATATGAAAGCATATAGAAAGTCTACGTATTCACAACAACAACAACAACAACAACAGGGTTGCAGATTGTACACATACAATTGGAAATTAAAGATAAAAATCAAAAAATCAGGCATGCCCATGCAGGGGCAAAGTTCTACAGAGTGGGCTAACGCGTTTCGGGGTATCCCCCTTCATCAGAGCCTTGAGGGAAGAGAAGTGGTCTGTACAGTATCGTGGATCAGCATGGGGGAGGTGTGTTACGTAGTAGGTGATTAGTTCTTCTTGGTTCTAAAGCTGTCCATAACCCATAACCCAACGTTCTATACGGTATGAAGGGGTGTATTCCATAGGTATCTGTCAGTTAGTACCTGATCCACGATACTGTACAGACCACTTCTCTTCCCTCAAGGCTCTGATGAAGGGGGATACCCCGAAACGCGTTAGCCCACTCTGTAGCATTTTGCCCCTGCATGGGCATGCCTGATTTTTTGATTTTTATCTTTAATTTCCAATTGTATGTGTACAATCTGTAACCCTGTTGTTGTTGTTGTTGTTGTGAATACATAGACTTTCTATATGCTTTCATATGCATTGATCTTTTATACATAAAAGTATAAATTTTTTTCATCCAAGCGTCAGATCACACGCCTTCCATTTCTCCTTTCTTTCCACTTGGCTTTCTTCGGACCACCCCTGGTCAGTCTAGGCAGCGGGACACGAATGATGATCTTTTTTCAATCAAATTTTTCTATTTGAAAGTACTACCACCCCTCACTTATAACGCCTTCACGAGCGCAGGAGATATTCTTTCTTTTTATTAATTTTGCACTACAAGCCAGCAGTCCCAACCCTACGCTGCTCTCCCACTCCTGGAAAGGCCCAGCTAACTATCCCTGGGATAAGCCTCAGGCTTGGCCTAGTAGCCCAGGGCAGCACATCACATGTCCACCCAGACAGCCGTCCGGGTGGCACAGAACCCTGAGCACCTGACTCCAAGCAAATAAATAGGCTCTCCCAGCAGGCCAAGGGACCAAAGAACATCCCTGCCCATTGTCTGAGACACCCCATCCATTCATGTCTGAGCTTGCAAATCCCCTGTCTTATATAATGTCACTAGCACAGTGCCACTCAGTGACAAAAGAGAAAGGGTACAACAAGTCCAGATTAGAGAGGAATCAATTGATCTAATAATTGGCCAAGGCAACTATCGCCTGGCAACTAAATTTGATAGTAACCCTGCCTAAACATCAGGGTGCTACATCCTCCCCTGCCTAGGAAAACTATGTCTCGAAGTTTGCAGAAAATTAATTTGAACTATCAAGCCTGAGAGTGAATGTGTTGGCAAAAACTGGGATGGGTGGGGAAACAGGAAAATAAGAAAAATATAACAAGACATATGGCGTACCACATGAAATAAACAACAGTGTATATACATAGGCAAGTGGCATTTCACACAAGGGCATATAAATAGCAGATAATATATACAATTTTACTTGTGGCTTACCACCCAAACAATATAAAAGTTAAAAGAGGAAATCTAAATAGTAGCTTTATATCCTAGCTATCTATCTAATATATACAGTAGTGAGGGGACATAAAAGGTTAGAATTGCTATCCACGCAAAATCACTATCTTTCCTTGTCCAAGGAAGACGCAATGGGTGCAGGAACAACAGAAAGAGAAAAATATACAGCAAAAAAAAAAAAAATGCATCCTATGATAACACAGTGCAGTATATGGAAATAGGTAAAGCTGCGCCAATAATTATTAGTTAAGTATAAATATAAAAGGAAAAAAGGAACACAAATAAGCACAGATATATGGTGGTCATGAAAGAACACATGGATGAGGCTATATATAAAGTCCGATGATGGCTATAATTAGTCCATAACAAAAATCCATGAGAACTTTACAGCATAAGTCAATTCGATCTTAAATCCTGGTTTCCAATAGCAAACAGGTTTGGAGCATAAAGGAAAAAACACCACCGTGACTGTCCTGTCTCTTCACACTGACATGCAAATGTTGTTCAAACCCAACCACCTGCTGAATTAAAGGCTTACCAGATGGCTGGGTAAATAAGGCATTTGGGAAACAGAGGTAGCAGCCTCCTAGGCAGATGATAGCTGGTACGGCTGATCCTACTCAGGAACGGTCATTCACAGGAGCAAGGAAACTTTAAACGCTGTCCACTTCACCAAAGCCAATCCAACTGATATGCTCAGACAAAAAGAATGGGGCCACCCATAGTGTAATACTATCTCAAATCGATTTATTCCGCATACATAGATTAAAAACACTTACGTATATCCAAAGTTTAAAAAGCACAATAAAACAAACACTGCCGGCCGGTCAGTGGTACCCGTCCCCTCTTCCGAATCTGCGTGGTGGCGTCACTGCTTGCCTTCCCATACGTCGTTTCGTCATAGATGACGTTTTCAATGGGGAACGGAGTGCAGTATATACATAAGTAAATCTTAAGTAAACGTTAATTACCCTCTGCCAGAGCAGCAAAGCAGTGTAAATACACCCTATAATATACTTAAAGCGGAAGTGAACCCATCGATTTAACAGTTTAAAAAAAAAAGGCATGCCGGGAATGCTAACTGCACATTGGCTGTGCTCTCAACCAAACAGTCAAACCATCCAATGGCTGAAGTCACAACAGATCACATGTGCAGCACCGTGGCAGTTGAAGATTAAACAGAGGCAAAGATGGCAGCTTCCTTGGCTGAAAACGATAGGGGGGTTTCCACTTTAAGCTACAATGATCTCTATATCTAAACACGTATACAGGTGAAAATGGGCCCCTTCCTCATCTGAGGGTGCCATCCCTTTTCATAGCCATCTTACAGAAAAGAAAACTCTTAGCATTTCCTATCAAATAAGTGCATAATGTGAACAAGGGCTCACTCAGGCTGGCACGGCTCACACCATCTGGTGGCCAGCTTATGAAAAACAATTCTGGTACACTTGACAGTTGGTCATTCAAATTGTAAGGTAAGAACTTGCCCCTTTGCCACAGCTTATTCTACCCAACTAACTAAACACTCCAGTATCCTTGAAGCCCCAAAGTCCATCAATTGTTTTTATTTTTATTTTATTTTTTGAATTCTTTATTTTCACAGAAATCGTGTTACAATTTACAGAGACAAGCATCTCACCAATATAGCATAGCTTCTATTATAACGCCTGCCCATCTCCTAGCCAGTACAATTTACTATTACAGATATTGCCAGGCTACATTATCTTAAGCACATATTAATTTGTCAAACTCTCTTTAAAAAAAACAGAAGAAAAAAAAAAAGAAGAACCCCCCCCCCCCCCCCAGCCCCTAGGGTTACCACCGTTTCTTCAAGCCAAACCCGAACATTTTAGTAGTGCACGGCACTGCACTTGCTTAACTTAACCTATTCACCTGAATGGGGCTGCACTGCAACCGTGTGCAATGCACATGGCTACAGCACAGTGGCATGAGTTTTGAGGGGTTAAAAACAGGAGGCAACATAACGCTTCTTCACCACCTGTCAAATACCTTCAAAACATGATCCACTATGGATCACTCTTCAGAGTGCCCTGCGACTCCGTTTACACTTGTGGTTGGGGGGACAGTAAAAATTAGAGATTGAGCTGTTTTTAACTACTACCCAACCATTCCCCTTAAGCTGAAAAGGCAGCAGAGGGGGATGTACACTTGCCACAGCCAGTGCAGCAAAACATGTCTGCGCTGTTGGGTTCACCGAGCAGCATTGCCTGACAAATGTGGCCCATTCAAGTGAATAGGGGCTTCCTGCATCCATGTGCAATGCATTGAATTGCGGGGCGATGCTGTGGGGTTTAAACAGGTGGTGAGGAGGTGATATAAAATCTCCTCCCTGCCTGTCAAATGCCCTCTGAAGAGCAATACAAATGTGGATTGCTCTCCAGAGGGCGCCACATGTGTAAATGAGCCGTAAAGGCTGTTCAGCCATTTCAGTATATTCTGTAGAATCAGCTGGGGGCCAGGGGAAGGAACAGGACTATTTAACCCCTGGGCTCAGGCACTTACCTTTTGTGTTTCTCTGCACTGTTCCATGTTTATCAGGCACCAGCGGTCTAATGCTTGTGAATCGGTTCAGACACTTTAATCAGAGACCCAATGGCCACTTCATAGGTGTGCGCAGCCTGTTGCATTTGGTTGTGGACACCAAATCAAAGCCCAAACACACATGGGTGTATATATATATATATATATATATATATATATATATATATATATATATAATATATATATATATATATATATATATATATATATAGTGGCAGGGAGTGGGGCAGGCAGTCAGGAGGCGGCAGGATGACAGGAGGGGCAGATTGGCAGTAGGGGGCAGGCAGAGTGACAGGAGGGGGGCAGGCAGAGTGACAGAAGGGGGGCAGGCAGTCAGGAGGGGGCAGGATGACAGAAGGGGGCAGGCAGAGTGGCGTCACTAGGGTTGGTGTCACCCGGTGCGAAAAAAAATGGTGTCACCCCCCCCCCCACCAACTATAGTCCCCCCTCAGTACAGACCCCCTCCACTAACTACAGACCCCCCTCCCGCAGTATAGATCCCCCTCCCTCAGTACAGACCCCCACACTAAGTACAGACCCCCACACTAAGTACAGACCACCCTCCATCAATATAAACCTCCTCCCTCAGTACAGACACCCCTTCAGTGCAGACCCCTCCATCAGTACAGACACCCCCCCTTAGTGCAGTCACCCCCCAGCAGTACAGATACCCCTCCCAGTGCAGACCCCCCCCCCCCCAGCATTACAGACACCCCCCTCAGTGCAGACCCCACCAGCAGTACAGATACCCCTCACAGTGCAGACCCCCCCCCCAGCATTACAGAAACCCCCCTCAGTGCAGACCCCCCAGCAGTACAGACCCCCCCCCCTCAGTACAGACATTCCCCTCAGTGCAGACCTCCCAGTGCAGACCCCCCCCCCCCCCCAGCAGTACAGACACCCCTCCCTTAGTGTAGACCCCCCTCAGTACAGACACCCCCCAGGACAGGCCCCCCAGCAGTACAGATATCCCCCCTCAGTGCAGACCCCCCCCCCCCAGTGCAGATCCCCCCCAGGGCAGGCCCCCCCAGCAGTACAGATATCCCCCCTCAGTGCAGACCCCCCCCCCCCCCCCCCCCCCAGTGCAGATCCCCCCCAGGGCAGGCCCCCCCCCAGCAGTACAGATATCCCCCCTCAGTGCAGACCCCCCCCCCCCCCCCCCCAGTGCAGATCCCCCCCAGGGCAGCCCCCCCCCCCAGCAGTACAGATATCCCCCCTCAGTGCAGACCCCCCAGTGCAGACACCCCCCAGTGCAGACACCCCAAAAGACAGACAGTACAGACCCCCCAGTGCAGATATCCCCCCTCAGTGCAGACCCCCCAAAGTACAGACACCCCCCAGTGCAGACCCATCCCTCAATACAGACACCCCCATCACAGACCTCAGATACAGACAGCGGTGTGTGTCCCTCGAGCTCCTCCTCCTTTGTGGATGTAAACAAAGGAGGGGGAGGCGGCTTCGTTCCGCTCTGCTCCGCTGAGGGACACCGCGGCGACGGTGAGACACGGCGACACGGCGGCTGGCGGTGTTAGCGATGCCGCTACCCACGGGTGTCACCCCTTTGGCGGGTGTCACCCGGGTGCGGCGCGCACCCCCCGCACCTGGCTAACAACGCCACTGGGTAGGGGGCAGAGTGGCAGGTGGGGGCAGAGTGACAGGAGGGGGCAGAGTGACAGGAGGCCCTGTGGAGTGGACACACTATTCTATGCAGGACACTGTGTGTTATACTCCCGATCATTACATATAACACAGAGGTGATAGCAAAGAATCCTAAGAATTCCCCCCCTCTCCCCCCTCCCTCCTCAGATCAGTTTTTTCCTTACCCAGCCAAGTAGTGTGAATGTAGCAGATTCTGCGGCTGGTCTCCTGCAAGATCTGTTCCCGGTCAGCTCAGCTGTCTGTGTGATAAATGACATGCTGATCGGCCGATCATGGAGCTCTTATCCCCGATCCAGCACTCTCCTCCAATTCTACACTGACACCCGAACACTGACAGGGCACTGCTGGCCAGACTCTCTTCTATAGCGGTCACTCGTCCTCCATTAAGTTTTCCAGATTTCGAGTGCCCTCACTCTAAATGTATGCCGGGTACCTCTTCTCCTCCTGTAGGATCTGACCTGTGCATTGCCTGAGAAAGTCGGCAGTTCTGCCAGAAAAAAGCCATGGGAGCGCAGGGCAAAAATCAAATAGTCCCGGTAGTAATCTTAAAGCTGCGGTTCCCGGTTGTTACATTCCACCTGCAGATACTATAGAAGCCGCACAGGGACTGATTAGTGTCATGAGAGATGCCTAAACCCAGGCATCCGGCACAAGTATCAATGGGCTGCACTAAAGGAATCAGGCTCCAAGGTAAGTGATAAAATATATATTTATTAAAGAATAAAGACACACGTGAAAACCAACACAGCAAACCACAACCAAGCAAGAACGCAAATAATACACAGCAAACCCCAAAACCCTAATCTAACTATAAATACACACAAGGAAATGAAACACATATATACAAGGCAGGGAGAAGAGAACAAGGGGAACAGGAGGCCAGGTGGAGGAAGCAGAAGCAAAAGCAAGGTGAAGCCAAGGCAGGGATCAGGGGACAGGTCTCAGGAACCAGGTAAGGGAACAACGTCCAGGACAGGGCAGGAAGCGGATCAGGAACAGGTTTCAGGCACAGGATCAGAACAGGCAATGACAAGGCTTGCAGGAAGGAATTCTGAAGCGCTGAGCTTCAGTGAAGGACGGGCTTATATACTCCCAGCAGTTCCACATCAGGTGCAGCTTGATCACTAGCAGGTCCATCTGCTGGGAGACCCCGCTGGTGGCCACCAGAACTGCACCCTTTGATGCCGAAGGAAACAGTGACACCAGCAGGCGATCCAGGTAATAACACCGTTCCTGACAATTAGATTGTCCAAACTGCTGTATTAGCATAATAGTAATGTTTCAGCGGAACAGTTGGAGCCCTGAGCCACAGTGTGGTCTGGATCATTTGTCCGGGTTCCAGGAGGCAGGAGACCCGGACACGTGATTCAAAATTACTCTAAACTCGTACTGTCCGGGTGAATCCCGGACAGGTGGCAACCCTACACCCCCCCCCCAACATCGCAACCACCCATATCTCCCTCCATTCTCCGTTCGGTACATTCATCACAGAGCTATTTAGTGGATCACTTACTACTGAGAAGTTAGGAACATCTGTTCCCTGTAAGCAAGATAAGGGGCCCATATCTTCTGATATTTCTCATCTTGCTCTTTCAACGTCATAGTAAGATTTTCCATTTGTTGAATTTCTGTAATTCTGGCAAACCAGTGTGATCTAGTTGGGGGGATATTACTCTTCCACAACGCCGGGATACACACCTTCACTGCAGTGTGCAGATGTTTTAACAGTGAATTTTTATATTTTTTAAAAGATAGAGGGATATCATGTAGTAAGAAAGCTTTTTTTTGTTTTAACTGTTTCTGAGACCATTATCCAGAACTTTGAGACCCGAGCATTCCCAAAATACATGTAATGCCGCGTACACACGAAGGGACAATCCCGCGGGATTATCCTCTGGACTGAAGTCCAGTCCGAAAAAACGGCGTGGGGGTTCCCCCCAAATCCATGTCAGACCCTCATCCGAGCACGCAGCCTGGCAGGCCAGGAAAGGGGTGGGGACGAACGAGCGCCCCCCCCCTCCTGAGCCGTACCAGGCCGCGTGCCCTCAACATGGGGGGTGCCCTGGGGAAAGGGGGGCCGTGCGCCCCCCCCACCCCAAAGCACCTTGTCCCCATGTTGATGAGGACAAGGGCCTCTTCCCGACAACCCTGGCCGTTGGTTGTCGGGGTCTGCGGGCGGGGGCTTATCGGAATCTGGGAGCCCCCTTTAATAAGGGGGCCCCCAGATACCGGCCCCCCACCCTATGTGAATGAGTATGGGGTACGATGTACCCCTACCCATTCACCTAAGGTGTAAAATGTAAAGTACAAAAACACACACACTTTTGAAAAAATATTTTATTGCACTGCTCCGGGGGTCTTCTTCCGTCTTGGGGGTCTTCTCGCCGGACTCCTCCGCTCTCTTCTGCTCTTTTACCTAGCTCTTTCACGAGCGGGGGGAGTCCGGCTACCTTCTTCGTCGTCGCCACCGTCGTCTGGGGGTCTCGATCCGCCTTCGGGGGTCTTTTCTGTTCTTGCGGCGGTCGTCGTCTTCCGCGCCGCCGGCGCCTTCTTCTTCTTCTTCTTGTCCTTCTTCTTGTCCTTCTTGTTCTTCTTCTTCTTCCGATGTTGACCGTCGCTGTCTCTGCCCGGAATGCCTGTGCCGCTCTGCGCTCGGACTTATATAGGGACATGGGGGACAGGGTCACATGTTCATGTCACATGGTGACCCCGCCCCCTTGCGATGTCACAGTCCCAGCATCCTCCGGGACTGTGACAACACAAGGGGCGGGGTCACCATGTGACATGTGCATGTGACCCTGTCCCCCATGCCCCTATATAAGTCCAAGCGCAGAGCGGCACAGGCATTCCGGGCAGAGACAGCGACGGGTCAACATCGGAAGAAGAAGAAGAACAAGAAGGACAAGAAGAAGAAGAAGGCGCCCCCAGATTCCGATAAGCCCCCGCCCGCAGACCCCGACAACCAACGGCCAGGGTTGTCGGGAAGAGGCCCTTGTCCTCATCAACATGGGGACAAGGTGCTTTGGGGTGGGGGGGGCGCACGGCCCCCCTTTCCCCAGGGCACCCCCCATGTTGAGGGCACGCGGCCTGGTACGGCTCAGGAGGGGGGGGCGCTCGTTCGTCCCCACCCCTTTCCTGGCCTGCCAGGCTGCGTGCTCGGATGAGGGTCTGACATGGATTTGGGGGGAACCCCCACGCCGTTTTTTCGGCGTGGGGATTCCCTTTAAATCCATGCCAGCTTGCGGAGCTAGCGCGGCGGCATTTACTGCCTACGCTAGCTACGTAACCTGAAGTTACGTTCGAAATGAACGGACTGCTCCGTGTGTGGGCAAGTCCGTTCATTTTCAAAAGTCCCGCAGACTTTTGGCCGGCGGATTATCCGCTGGAGAAGTCCGTGCGTGTGTGGGCAAGTCCACACGCTCGGAAAGTCCAGCGGACCCAGCTGGAAAGTCCCGCGGGATTGTCCGCTGGACTAGGTCCGCCGGCAAAAGTCCGCACGTGTGTACGCGGCATAACAGTGACCTCCAACTCCTGACACCGCCAGCACACATTCGATACCTGCGGAAATATCTGATGCAATACTGCCAGTGTTCTGTACCATCTGGTAATGATTTTATATCCTCCTTCCTGATACCTACTTGCCAAGGATGCTTTGTGAGCAAACAGTAAAATCCTATCCTTCTGAACCTGAAGTTCTCTTCTACCGCTTTACTCCTACTTCCTCCTCACTGGCCCGGCACATCCCCGCATGGAATGTCCGCCTCTTTCCCATCGTTACATGCTGACTCCGCTGCACCCCAGGCGTCCGGCCTGAATCCCCTGAAGCATTCCTCGACTTCTTTCTCTGCTCTCCTGGGCCCCAGGCCCTCTCCTCTCCACACACTCAGGCCCTAGGGCCTGCGTCCACACTCGGGCCCCAGGCCCTAACACTTAGAAGCATGTGACCCCCCCCTTATATAGGAGACCTCCTTTCGACCACACAAGGTAATGATTGTTCAGGACTCCCACATAAACTTCCTGCCACTCAGGTTTCAGCCCATCCTCTCCTTTTGGTACAATTCACCAGCAGGCAGAGGAGGTATCTCTGAGCCCAAGTGTAGGTGGCCACACCCCCTATTATTCTAATACTTCCAACCCTGAATCAAAACAACCAGGTCTGGTAAAAAGACTGCAGGCCTGGCTAAATTTACCTATACTAGATCCTACACCACCAATTCTACACTATCACACCTACCCTTAAGTAGAGGGCACTACACGTATCAGTCGCTGATGTTGCATATTTAACTTTTCCTCCATCGCATCTATACGTGCGTTGGTCGTACCTTGCTGCGTTTCCAAATGGAGCAATTTATAATCTATTGCCTCTACTTTGGAGCAGACCTCCTCTATTTCTTTCCTCAGGGTGCTCGTTAGACTGCCTAACAGCACCTGTATATCCTCGTTTGTGGGGAGGGCCTGAATAAGCTGTCTAATATCTGGTTCTACACCCTGCTCCTGGGTCTGTGTATTACATGAGTCTCTGCCGGCAGTCCTCTGTGTGGGTATAGAGGGGTCTGGCCCCGCTGATTTAACCTGAGCCTCGGTTGATGTTGCAGTCGGTAGTGTGGAAATATCCGGCGTTTGCTGACCTAGCTCTGACCGCGGTGCACGTAGAGGAACAATATTAGTATCTGCAGGCTGCCCGACATCTCTCCTTATCGGCAAATAGTGGGTAATATATGAGTGAATAGGAGTATAGGGCGCACCTGTATTTTTCCCATGTCTTGGCATGAGCTGAAGGGTTTGCAATTTTGGATGGTCTGCTGTAGGGTGCACTGTGATATCACTGTGCTCTACTCTCGATCGTCTCACTCCGCCATGCTTAAACCATGCCCCCCCCGGAAAACGTAGGTCTGCTCCAATTGTTTTTCACTCGGGGTAGAACAACATTTCCCAGCAGTTTCACTTCTTCTCAGGGACAATTCCGGGGACAGGAGGCATGGCTGCAAATCAGGCCATGGTGCAAGGGACCACACTTCTTGACATAGGTCCCCTTGCAGTGGTAATCTCAGTCTGTTTACACAACAGCCAGGGACTGAGAACCAATTTCCTCATTGGTTGAAGAAACAAAAACACTCTGAATGTCAAATCAACATGTTACTTTTCAAGGCAGACATACTGGCAATTCCAGAGTACTAGCCAGAATGACTCAAGTGGGCACTCCCTGTATCTGCTGGCAGCACACAGTTTAACACATTCCCAGCAGTACAGCCAACAGGAACGTCCCCCATTAGCAGCACTTTCTGTACAAAAGGTGGGGTGGTTTTCAGCATAGCATCTTAACGCATCTTAACGCCACAAGCACACATTTGTAATCCGTATGTCAGTGAAACACAATTCGATAGTAATTACCAGTAATATCTGGGCTCTGGTAACTTCAGGGTTTCTCCTTTGGCATTTACCATAGTAATGTAATGTTGAATGTTTTTCTTGTTTGGCCTGGAGATAACCACACCGTCTGAGTTTTTTCTTCCGACCATAGCTCCAGGTTTGCCACGCTGAGGTATACCTCTCAGATATCTTGGGTGACAACTTTTAGAAGTCCACCCACAAAGGGATCCGAAGGAAACTCCACACAGCTCCATCTACCCATTGTGTTTCCTTGTCCTGGATCTCTTCCTCTAGATGGGACGGTATATAGGGATACAGATACCCATACTCCTCAGCCACTTTCCTAATAATTATGCGCTGTGTTTTGGACAGCCTGGGCAGTGTTTTAGGGTTTCCATACCCGATTAATAACCGTGCATCTGGTGCACGTTGAACTGGGTATCCGGCAACAGTATCTGGCTTGCAATCAGACTTAATCACTGGGATTGGTTTGTTCAATGCAACTTTAGGAACCCATCTCGCCCATCGATCCTCCTCAAAGGACTTAGCAATGCACAAGAAGGGACCTGCACTGGCAGACAATTTAACCTTGACACTGTGTAAGATAACTGCATGCGCACGCTCACAGGCAACAGAGGAATTCCATGTGCATCAATGCGCGTGTGCATGTGCGCGCTCACGGGCAACAGCGGAATTCCATGCGCATCACATGCATGCAGGAGCGTGCCCCTGGCCGTAATTGGCGCCAGACGGCCTATTTAAAGGATGCTCTGACTTCTGAAAGGTGCTGACTGGTCTTCAGCTGTGTCCTTATATTCTGAACCCGGTAAACCTGGCTTGATTCCCGTTGCTGAACTTGGCTTCCCTCGACCCTGCTTTGGACTCCGATTACTGGTTCCCTATCCCAGCTTCCCTTCTGACGTTGCTTCTGCTTATACCTTGGTACCTCGCTGCCTGCCTGTTGCTGAACCCGGCTATCCTTGTGACCTTGCTCCAGTCTCCTGCTTGGCTCTACGCTGTCTCCGAGTGCCCATGCTGGCTGACCATCTTCTCAGCTTCCCTGGGTCCAGCTCTTCACCTGATGCCTTTCCTGCACCTCTAAGCCTGCAACTCTACTTACAAGTTCTGCACACAACACCTACAGGCACTCGTGTTCCTCCTGACCCTAGCTACCATCTGTTCCACCTCTAGTGGGGCTGGGATACAAGAAAGGCCTACCTTGTCATTTCAGACTCCTACCATGTACATGGCATGCTGGCATAGAGGAAACGTTATCCTCCCTCAAATCACATAATTGCTTCTCATCACTATGAGTCCACTTCCCAGTCCATGACAAAGTGTCTGAAAACAGCAGAGAGATCCAACCGGATGGGACATCCGAATCAGAAACAGTGGCACATTATTCGGCCGGGAGATAGTTGTGCGTGATGCCGACTTTGTTTGGCACAACCGCATTGTCTCCCTTAATGGCCACAGGTATCACCTCCCCCACTGGAAAACCACTTTCACTCTTTGCAGGCTTACCTGACTCTGGCATCCTTTTCCCCGTGGTTCCACCATCAAGGAGAGCAGGTGGGCCCGACCACGGCCTTGAGGGATAACCGAAGCACTGGGTCCTAGAGCAGCTAGAGGAACAAGAGGAGCAGCTTCTCTCACAAACAGGGTGATAGCAGATGAACTCTCAATGCCACTCCCAGCTGGGACAGCGTCATTCTTGTTCCAATCCGGTTGCAGTGTCCGCAGAGTTTGGGCTGGTGAGACTACCTCAAGCAGGGGTTCCCTGCAGTGTCCAGTGCAGTGTCCGCAGACCGGTGTCAGTCAAAGTGTCCTTGGGCTCGCTCAGACGAAGGCCAACACCCGGAGCATTCATCTTCCAATCCGCCATAGTACTTCCAAAGTGTGCCAACTTCTCCATCTCACAACCAGGCACACGTGGCAGAACTTCCTTATCCTCCTCTGCAGAGTGGGGGCTCCTCCCTCTGCTTAACCACTTGCTTACCGGGCACTTAAACCCCCCTCCTATCCAGACCAATTTTCAGCTTTTGGTGCTCTCACACTTTGAATGACAATTACTCAGTCATGCAACACTGTACCCAAATGAATTTTTTGTCCTTTTTTTCCCACAAATAGAGCTTTCTTTTGGTGGTATTTGATCACCTCTGGGTTTTTTATTTTTTGCGCTATAAATGAAAAAAGACCGAAAATTTTGAAAAAAAACGAATTTTTCTTTGTTTCTGTGATAAAATTTAGGAAATTATAAATTTTTCTTCATAAATTTTGGCCACAATTTATACTGCCACATATCTTTGGTAAAAATAACCCAAATTAGTGGATATTATTTGGTCTTTGTGAAAGTTAGAGAGTCCACAAACTGTGGTGCAAATTATACAAAATTGATCACATCTGATGTACTGGTGGCCTATCTCATTTCTTGCGACCCGAACAAGCAAGGAAAGTGCAAATACCCCCCAAATGACCCCTTTTTTGAAAGTAGACATTCCAAGTTATTTAGTAAGAGGCATGGTGAGGTTTTTGATGTTGTAATTTTTTCCCACAATTCTTTGCAAAATGAATTTTTTATTTTTTTTCCACAAAATTGTCATTGTAATAGGTTATTTCTCTCACATGACATGTGTATACCACAAATGATACCCCAAAATAAATTCTGCTACTCCTCCTGAGTATTACGATACCACATGTGTAGGACTTTTACACAGCCTGGCCACTTAGAGAGGCCCAACATGCAGGGAGCGCCATCACGTGTTCTAGGAGCATAAATTACACATCTAACGTGTTGACTACCTAGTACACTTTTGAAGGCCCTGGAGCACCAGGACAATGACACGTGACACTGATGACAGATGGCACTGATACGTGGCACTGATGACACGTGACACTGATGTGGCACTGATGACAGATGGCACTAATACGTGGCACTGATATCACGAGGCACTAATATGTGGCACTGATGAGAGATGGCACTAATACGTGGCACTAATACGTGGCACTGATGACACGTGACACTGATGACAGATGGCACTGATACGTGGCATTGATGACAGGTGACACTGATAACAGATGTCACGTGACACTGATGACAGATGGCATTAATATGTGACACTGATGAGAGATGACACTAATATGTGGCACTGATGACACGTGACACTGATATGGCACTGATGACAGATGGCACTATGTGGCACGGATGACATGTGGCACTATGTGGCACTGGGGACAGGTGGCACTGGGGACAGGTGGCACTGGCAGAAGGCATTGGGGACAGATGGCACTGGTGTCAGTGGGGACAGATGGCACAATTATTTCGTTTTTTTTTTTTTTTTTCACTTATGGCCGCTGCAGCCGTTCATCTCTCCCTCCTTACATGCTGTGTCTGTGTGAGGAGGGAGAGTGGCGCCGAGAGATGATCTCATATGTTTACATATGAGATCATCTCCCATTGGACACGCCGATCGCGCTGTAAACGGCCGCTGTGATTGGCCGTTTACAGCGATCTGTGATTGGCTGTGTCCGAGGGACACGGGCAACAGAATTTCCCTGCTGCGCGCTTGTGAGCGTGCACAGGGAGCGAGGAAAGGGGAGGACGTCATATGACGCCCTCCCGGGAATTGACATCCGCGCCGAGGCCATCATTCAGACTACGGCCGGATGTCAAGTGGTTAAAGATTGATACAGATACTTTCTGGAAACTTCAGCGCCTGTCTCTTTCTCTTTCCTGCACGCCAAAACTTTAATGGTGTCCGTTTTACCCCTGGCAGCACTAGCATAAAGTGTCAAAAGACAATGTGGGGTGCTTCCCCACATTGTTGGAATGAACAATAATACAGTCTATACGAAGCAAAGATATTACTTGCCACTTTCCCACGGAGCCAGGCGAAATCCCGATGTAGCTGTAGCCAGTTGCTATGGGCGACTGCTGTGGCAATGATGCCTTTGCCCCGTGTTGGGTGCCAAATGTAGCAAGGTCAGAGATCTCTAGAGGCCTAATGTTGACCTCCAGGGTCAGGAACAGCTGACATCCTTCTGTCTAGAGTGTGCAGACCCCCCAAAGTACAGACACCCCCCAGTGCAGACCCATCCCTCAATACAGACACCCCCATCACAGACCTCAGATACAGACAGCGGTGTGTGTCCCTCGAGCTCCTCCTCCTTTGTGGATGTAAACAAAGGAGGGGGAGGCGGCTTCGTTCCGCTCTGCTCCGCTGAGGGACACCGCGGCGACGGTGCGACACGGCGGCTGGCGGTGTTAGCGATGCCGCTACCCACGGGTGTCACCCCTTTGGCGGGTGTCACCCGGGTGCGGCGCGCACCCCCGCACCTGGCTAACAACGCCACTGGGTAGGGGGCAGAGTGGCAGGTGGGGGCAGAGTGACAGGAGGGGGCAGAGTGACAGGAGGACCTGTGGAGTGGACACACTATTCTATGCAGGACACTGTGTGTTATACTCCCGATCATTACATATAACACAGAGGTGATAGCAAAGAATCCTAAGAATTCCCCCCTCTCCCCCCTCCCTCCTCAGATCAGTTTTTTCCTTACCCAGCCAAGTCGTGTGGATGTAGCAGATTCTGCGGCTGGTCTCCTGCAAGACATGCTGATCGGCCGATCATGGAGCTCTTATCCCCGATCCAGCACTCTCCTCCAATTCTACACTGACACCCGAACACTGACAGGGCACTGCTGGCCAGACTCTCTTCTATAGCGGTCACTCGTCCTCCATTAAGTTTTCCAGATTTCGAGTGCCCTCACCCTAAATGTATGCCGGGTACCTCTTCTCCTCCTGTAGGATCTGACCTGTGCATTGCCTGAGAAAGTCGGCAGTTCTGCCAGAAAAAAGCCATGGGAGCGCAGGGCAAAAATCAAATAGTCCCGGTAGTAATCTTAAAGCTGCGGTTCCCGGTTGTTACATTCCACCTGCAGATACTATAGAAGCCGCACAGGGACTGATTAGTGTCATGAGAGATGCCTAAACCCAGGCATCCGGCACAAGTAAACAGATCAATGGGCTGCACTAAAGGAATCAGGCTCCAAGGTAAGTGATAAAATATATATTTATTAAAGAATAAAGACACACGTGAAAACCAACACAGCAAACCCAACCAAGCAAGAACGCAAATAATACACAGCAAACCCCAAAACCCTAATCTAACTATAAATACACACAAGGAAATGAAACACATATATACAAGGCAGGGAGAAGAGAACAAGGGGAACAGGAGGCCAGGTGGAGGAAGCAGAAGCAGAAGCAAGGTGAAGCCAAGGCAGGGATCAGGGGACAGGTCTCAGGAACCAGGTAAGGGAACAACGTCCAGGACAGGGCAGGAAGCGGATCAGGAACAGGTTTCAGGCACAGGATCAGAACAGGCAGGGACAAGGCTTGCAGGAAGGAATTCTGAAGCGCTGAGCTTCAGTGAAGGACGGGCTTATATACTCCCAGCAGTTCCACATCAGGTGCAGCTTGAT
This sequence comes from Lithobates sylvaticus, assembly GCA_028564925.1. Taxonomy (NCBI): domain Eukaryota; kingdom Metazoa; phylum Chordata; class Amphibia; order Anura; family Ranidae; genus Lithobates; species Lithobates sylvaticus. The sequence goes on from CM053026.1 coordinate 94,837,204, forward strand.
CACTAGCAGGTCCATCTGCTGGGAGACCCCGCTGGTGGCCACCAGAACTGCACCCTTTGATGGCGAAGGAAACAGTGACACCAGCAGGCGATCCAGGTAATAACACCGTTCCTGATAATTAGATTGTCCAAACTGCTGTATTAGCATAATAGTAATGTTTCAGCGGAACAGTTGGAGCCCTGAGCCACAGTGTGGTCTGGATCATTTGTCCGGGTTCCAGGAGGCAGGAGACCCAGACACGTGATTCAAAATTACTCTAAACTCGTACTGTCCGGGTGAATCCCGGACAGGTGGCAACCCTACACCCCCCCCAACATCGCAACCACCCATATCTCCCTCCATTCTCCGTTCGGTACATTCATCACAGAGCTATTTAGTGGATCACTTACTACTGAGAAGTTAGGAACATCTGTTCCCTGTAAGCAAGATAAGGGGCCCATATCTTCTGATATTTCCCATCTTGCTCTTTCAACGTCATAGTAAGATTTTCCATTTGTTGAATTTCTGTAATTCTGGCAAACCAGTGTGATCTAGTTGGGGGGATATTACTCTTCCACAACGCCGGGATACACACCTTCACTGCAGTGTGCAGATGTTTTAACAGTGAATTTTTATATTTTTTAAAAGATAGAGGGATATCATGTAGTAAGAAAGCTTTTTTTTGTTTTAACTGTTTCTGAGACCATTATCCAGAACTTTGAGACCCGAGCATTCCCAAAATACATGTAACAGTGACCTCCAACTCCTGACACCGCCAGCACACATTCGATACCTGCGGAAATATCTGATGCAATACTGCCAGTGTTCTGTACCATCTGGTAATGATCTTATATCCTCCTTCCTGATACCTACTTGCCAAGGATGCTTTGTGAGCAAACAGTAAAATCCTATCCTTCTGAACCTGAAGTTCTCTTCTACCGCTTTACTCCTACTTCCTCCTCACTCGCCCGGCACATCCCCGCATGGAATGTCCGCCTCTTTCCCATCGTTACATGCTGACTCCGCTGCACCCCAGGCGTCCGGCCTGAGTCCACAAACTGTGGTGCAAATTATACAAAATTGATCACATCTGATGTACTGGTGGCCTATCTCATTTCTTGCGACCCGAACCAGCAAGGAAAGTGCAAATACCCCCCAAATGACCCCTTTTTTGAAAGTAGACATTCCAAGGTATTTAGTAAGAGGCATGGTGAGGTTTTTGATGTTGTAATTTTTTCCCACAATTCTTTGCAAAGTGAATTTTTTATTTTTTTTCCACAAAATTGTCATTGTAATAGGTTATTTCTCTCACATGACATGTGTATACCACAAATGATACCCCAAAATAAATTCTGCTACTCCTCCTGAGTATTACGATACCACATGTGTAGGACTTTTACACAGCCTGGCCACTTAGAGAGGCCCAACATGCAGGGAGCGCCATCACGTGTTCTAGGAGCATAAATTACACATCTAACGTGTTGACTACCTAGTACACTTTTGAAGGCCCTGGAGCACCAGGACAATGACACGTGACACTGATGACAGATGGCACTGATACGTGGCACTGATGACACGTGACACTGATGTGGCACTGATGACAGATGGCACTAATACGTGGCACTGATATCACGTGGCACTAATATGTGGCACTGATGAGAGATGGCACTAATACGTGGCACTAATACGTGGCACTGATGACACGTGACACTGATGACAGATGGCACTGATACGTGGCATTGATGACAGGTGACACTGATAACAGATGTCACGTGACACTGATGACAGATGGCATTAATATGTGACACTGATGAGAGATGACACTAATATGTGGCACTGATGACACGTGACACTGATATGGCACTGATGACAGATGGCACTATGTGGCACTGATGACATGTGGCACTATGTGGCACTGGGGACAGGTGGCACTGGCAGAAGGCATTGGGGACAGATGGCACTGGTGTCAGTGGGGACAGATGGCACAATTATTTTGTTTTTTTTTTTTTCACTTATGGCCGCTGCAGCCGTTCATCTCTCCCTCCTTACATGCTGTGTCTGTGTGAGGAGGGAGAGTGGCGCCGAGAGATGATCTCATATGTTTACATATGAGATCATCTCCCATTGGACACGCCGATCGCGCTGTAAACGGCCGCTGTGATTGGCCGTTTACAGCGATCTGTGATTGGCTGTGTCCGAGGGACACGGGCAACAGAATTTCCCTGCTGCGCGCTTGTGAGCGTGCACAGGGAGCGAGGAAAGGGGAGGACGTCATATGACGCCCTCCCGGGAATTGACATCCGCGCCGAGGCCATCATTCAGACTACGGCCGGATGTCAAGTGGTTAAAGATTGATACAGATACTTTCTGGAAACTTCAGCGCCTGTCTCTTTCTCTTTCCTGCACGCCAAAACTTTAATGGTGTCCGTTTTACCCCTGGCAGCACTAGCATAAAGTGTCAAAAGACAATGTGGGGTGCTTCCCCACATTGTTGGAATGAACAATAATACAGTCTATACGAAGCAAAGATATTACTTGCCACTTTCCCACGGAGCCAGGCGAAATCCCGATGTAGCTGTAGCCAGTTGCTATGGGCGACTGCTGTGGCAATGATGCCTTTGCCCCGTGTTGGGTGCCAAATGTAGCAAGGTCAGAGATCTCTAGAGGCCTAATGTTGACCTCCAGGGTCAGGAACAGCTGACATCCTTCTGTCTAGAGTGGGTTACAAGGCATGGTTGGTGTACTGCAAGATGAAAAGGTGGGCGCCATACACTTTTGAATGCAAAGAGATTTATTGTCTTGAACAGAACTGTAGGAAAAGGGGTTAGGGCCAGGACACCCTTAAGTAGATGCAATGATAATTGGCAGACTCCGAGAGTTCTATAGGAAAACAGCTATACAGGTGAAGGCCTCCAGCCGCAACCACTTCTGCATAGGTAGGATCACTGTCTTCTATGGCAACGATCTTGTAGTAGTTAATAATATATTCAACTATTGGCAACACAAACAGTTCTCTGCTTACTCCACAGTCACTCACTGTGGGCCTTTACTCAACGGACTCTCAGTCTATCACTAGACTTCGGATCCATTAGCCAGTGGATCCCCTGCGCTCTTCCACTTTAGTGCTCAGTATCTTCCTCAAGTGTCACCCCCCCTTCCCTGCTGGGTCCCTGGCTTGGCACTCATAGATACTCTTCAAGCATCACCCCTACTGACCCGCTAGGTCCCTGGCTTGCCAACCACTGATGCTCGGCAAGCGTCACCTCTGCTGTCCCGCTGGGTCCCTGGCTTGGCACTCACTGAAGTTTTCCCACTTCTTCACTGTCCCCGGCTGGTGAGAAGACTGCTCTGGTACTGACTTCAGATTACTCACAATGGTCTCCGGTAACAAGATGGTTGGTCCCTTAGTGGCAACAGCTTCCCCTTCTACCTCAGACCACAGCTGATTCCCCGTCCAGCGGAACCACCACTTCTGGTTGGACTACAAGTCAGCAGTCCTAACCCTAAGCTGCTCTCCTGCGCCTGTAAAGGCCCTCAGGCAGCCAGGCAGTTAAACGTCCCTGGGATAGGCCTCAGGCTTGGCCTAGCAGCCTAGGACAGCAGATCACATGTCCCCCCAGACAGCCGTCTGGGTGGCACAGAACCCCGATCACCTGACTCCACCCAGATAAATATGCTCTCCCAGCAGGCCAAGGGACCAAAGAACATCACTGCCCATTGGCTGAGACACCCCATCTATTCATGTCTGAGCTTACAAAGTCCCTGTCTTATCTAATGTCACTAGCACAGTGCCACCCAGTGACAGAAGAGAAAGGGTGCAATAAGTCCAGATTAGAGAGGAATCAATCGATCTCCTAACAATTGGTCAAGGCAACTACATTTAATAGCAACCCTACCTAAACATCAGGGTGCTACACACACCATGTTTGTGTGGTTTTCTAAAAGGTTCTCTAGTTTCCTACTGCAGTTCTAAAATGTCCTGGGAGGTTAGCATAATTCCACCTAAAAATTAAAACTAGATGATCAATGTATGATTGCAATAGGGACAGGACAAAACTGAACAATTATCTGAATATTTCTAAAAATGATGAATTGCAGTTAGGACTAGAGGTGCAGCACTGGAGTCCAGACCTCAATTCCCATAAAGAGCCCTAGATGCATGGAATTTACATGTTCTTTCTGTATACACTTGGATTTCTAGTGGGTGCTCCAGTTTCCTACCACAATTCATAAAATATAAGTCAAGTTACCTGGATTCCACAAATATTTAAGTGGCATTAGATAGTAAGTTCCTTTAGCAACAGGGACCGATAGTTCAATGTTATCTGTAAAGTGCTCCAAAAACATTTCAGCGCTATATAACCAAAAATGAATATCACCCTGCTACATAACTGCCGAGGCAAATTATTTCCTGGACAAGTCACCTAATGTGTAAGGCTGACCAGGGAGCCTATCATCATGTAATTCAGCTCAGAAGTGGACCAATAACTGAATAATATAAAAAGATGCAGGGCATTACAGTAGTCATATTGTAGAAGACTGTGCAATATGCATGGTAGTAGTCAAAGTAAAAATAATGTAATGCTGTTAGTTTCCAATATTTATATACAGGAATTTATATATGTGTTCCTTGTCAGTCCCAGATGACTGCGCGGCGTATCACGGCTCGCGGCACGAGGGGGGGCCTCGTTCCCCCGCATCGCTGGACCCCGGGACAGGTAAGTGTCCGATTATTAAAAGTCAGCAGCTGCAGTATTTGTAGCTGCTGACTTTCAAAAAAAGTTTTTTTTTAAGGGGCACCCCACTTTAAGTAAGCTCTTGAATGACAGAATAGATCTTAAGGTCCAGCTTACAGTGCCGAACCTTCAGAGCCCGGGCTGTAAACGGCGGCTCCTATGCACATTATGTGCTAGTATGTAATGCATACTAGCACATTATGACATTGCCTTGCAGGATTTTTTTTTTTTTTTTAACCACCTGCAGTTTACTACCGCTTTGAGAAGTGATGTAATGTATTTTATTGTATTGTATTTTTGGGACAAAAACTGTGCAGATTAAATGAAAATCGTACGATCTGGTATTGTAGGAAAAAAATAAATTTGTGTTTGTCCCTGTTGTACTATCAGATTATCGTACGATCGCTTCAAAAGGGGTATTTTTCGTCTGATTTTCTGATCATGTGTACGAGACGTTATTCTCATTGTGTGTATGAGGCTTTAAGTCTCGTACATACAATGAGAATATCGGAAGAATGATCATTCTTTTTTTTGCATGCTAGTCTCATATTGAAAATGAAGAAGTTACTTACTTTCTCATATGACAAAAGACAACTTCGGAAGTGATATAATATGTAACGTGTCGTGTCTGCGCATGAATGGTTTTGGTCTTTCGATTTTTTTTTCAGACGAATACTGTGCTGAATAAATGAATATTGTACGTTCTGGCATCAAACAAGATATTTTTTCGTGTTTTTCCCCCATTTAATTTTGCAGCTGAAATTGAGACTCATCAGACCGAGCAATGTTTTTCCAATCTGGTGGCACCCAGTGGGGTCTTCTGCTGCTGTAGCCCATCTGCTTCACGGTTTAATGTGTTGTGCCTTCAGAGATGGTATTCTTCATACAGTGCTTTGAAAATTTATTCATACCCCTTGAAATTTTCCACATTTTGTAATGTTATAACCAAAAACGTAAATGTATTTTATTGGGATTTTATGTGATAGACCAACACAAAGTGACAGGCCAATGGCTCCTGCTGCTGTCAAAAGCCATCCAGGGATGCGAGTCCCCGGAGTAACAAGGCACTCCTAGACATCGCTTGTACTATGAGAGTGGAAATTAGTGCTGGGGAGGGTGGACAGAATGTGTACTTAGAGGGGAAATTTGAGGGGTAGAGGATTTGTGCTAGGAGGAGTTTTTTTTTGTTTGGTTTTTTTTTTTTTTTTTTTTTTTTTTTTTTTTTTTTTTTTTTTTTTTTTTTTTTTTTTTTTTTTTTTTTTTTTTTTTTTTTTTTTTTTTTTTTTTTTTTTTTAGGGGGGGGGGGCATTTGGGGGATGGGGAGCAAAGATTTGTGCTGGCAGGAAAGGTTTAAGTAGGGGGTGGATCTGTAGTGGGGAAATGTATTCTTAGGAGGTAAGCATGCAGATTAGTGTTCAATTGTTTTGGGGGTGGGGGGGATTCTTGCTGACACATAGTGCTCACACATCTTGGGTGGGGGTGCAGTTTGGCATGTTTGCCCTGGGCTCTACATGACCTTGTCCCGGCACGTTAGGCATCATACAACTGATTGAACGTTATTTATTACGTGATTGGAACTGTGTTGTAATACAGTGTATTTATGCACTGCGTTGCAGTACAGGGTGAATTGTACCCGGTTAAGTATTTTGTTTTTATATATAAAGTACATGTTTAGTTATTTTCAATCATATAGGTTCAGCATCACATGTTGGTGGTAGACCCCTTTCACACTGGAGCATTTTGCAGGCGCTATAGCGTTAAAAATAGCGACTGCAAACCGCCCTAAAACAGCTGCTCCATTCACTTCAGTGTGAAAGCCCGAGTGGGTGCGCTGGCAGGGCGTCAGAAAAAGTCCTCCCAGCAGCTTCTTTGGAGCGGTGAAGGAGTGCTGCCCCATTGAAATCAATGGGGCAGCGCTGCAATGCGCGGATTTAACCCATTTTCGTCCGAATAGCCCCGCTAAAAATAGCACCGCTTTACCGCTGGCGGCACAGTGTAAAAGGGATCTTAGTGTTACCACAGCTTCCTATTTACCAGAGACTATGTACAGCACTTTGCCACCAGCCATGAACTGACTGAACTGCATTGGAAAGCACAGAGACCAAGTGATGATGTTATATGGGTATATGTAATGAAAACAGAATGTTTTATTTAAAGGCTAAGTTCACCTTTAAAGGCTGCAATGTGACAGACTGCATCAAATACGTCATGTTGGAGTTCTCCTGTGACTACAAGTACCTTTGGCATCTGCAGCCGATGGCTTGAAGTTCTCCACTTTAACTCCCAAGTTATACCCACTTGCAAAGGGTGAGTGATCAACAATTTACCATGTTCTCTTTAAAAAAAACAAATATGAGCTCATTATCACTCCTGCACCATATGTATGTCAGCAAGAAATATTTCTGATTTGATTTTCTCCGCTAGGACCTTAAGCACAGACATTTTGGCTTGGCCAAGTCAAGTAAAAAAAGTCACATCGGCCGCTATGCTTGCCATACATGTGTCAATTTGATAGAACATAGGAGAGTACCTACACAGTGTATTTGTGGGGTGCAGGGGACAGAGTACACTACAGTGGGGTGGGGTGCAGGGGGACCGAAGACCCTATGGTGGGGGGTGCAAGGGACAGAGGATACTACAGTGGGTGGTGCAGGGGACAGAGGCCACTACAATGGGGGGTGCAGTGCTGGGAACTGGTGAGGCTGCATTGCTGGGCACTACATTCTTTATGTAGCGCAATCCTGAGCCCTGGGGCTCTCTGGGGACCCTGATGTAAGGAAGGGGGCTCCAGGGCCGGACTGGGAAAAAAAAACAAAAAAACAGCCCTGAAAAAAAAATTCACAGCAGCCCCATAGCATCATTATACCAGCCCAACAGCAAATGTCATTATTTTCTCGTTCACAAAAGGGAAAAAAAACATACATTTTAAAAGCACAGAGACCACCTTCCACAGAACGAATACACTAAGGGGGTGGGGTTACTGATATAAGGGGGAAACCTTTATATCAGTGCCCCTTACATTATTGTATTCACTCCCCCCTTACATCAGTGACCCCCCTCAGACTGGCCTGGCGGCACTGTCACTGACCTCCTTCGAGGTGCACCGTGCAGGGATCAGTCAGATGGCTCCAGGTTGGCAGCTCTGGGTTTTATCCCATAGTCTCCTCTCCACAGTCCACACATGTCTGGACCTCTACCATGACCCCCATCCCGGCGGCACTCCCACTCTTAACTCCTATCCAGACTCCCTCAGAGAGACTGCGGACATGATACAGGAGATGGTCAGAGACTTGCGGACATGATACAAGAGATCAATGCAGCCTCACCAGTGCCAATTAAATGCAGCCTCACTGTGCCCACAATGCAGCCTCATCTGCAACCTCACCAGTGCCTTGATTACACACAGCGGGCATCTCCTCCCTGTGTCATGGAGCTGGGGTCTGAACTGTTCGATGGCTGTCCACTTACTGCAACAAAGCCCTGCCTCCTAGATCGTGACAGAACAGTGATTCAATTGGATCAGTGTTTCTCTTCGCACTCCCTCACTCAGCTAATACGACCCCAGTGCTGACAAAGAGGAGCAGGGCAGGTGCAAACAAGGATGGCTTGCCGGTGTCCAACGTCTTTCTTATCAATAAAATGTTGACATTGTTTGTTAGGATGCTAGCGGCTAGAACGGTCATCCGAAACTCTGATCATGTGAACGAGGCTTTACAATTCAACACTGACACAAGTTATCCTTGCTATCTCGGCTGCTGGAGAGTTTGTGCTGTGAAAAACAGACTTGATGGCTGGATCACCAGATGAAGATAGAAGGCCTGAAAAGGAAACAAAATACAGCCATCACATCTAAGAATTAGCAAGCTGCAATATAATAAATGTTTGTTTTTTGGAATGAGTACTGCTTTAAATGGAATTTAATGATTACTACAATTTAAAGAAAATAAAAAAATACAAGCAAAAAGCGCTTTCCAACATAATACATAAACATCATTATTAATGGTTGCACCTTAAAGCGGTGTTTCACCTAAAAAAAAAAAAAATGTTTTAAAAGTCAGCGGCGCTCGGAGCAGAAGAGAGAACAGCGCCGCAGAACAGGAAGAGGCAGATTAGGACGATCTGCCTAGCAACAGCCATTTCTGGTAAGTAACAAAAATATATATATTTTTTTTTTTTATTAAAAAATTTTTAACGTTTTTTTTTTCAGGGTGGCCCTCCACTTTAACACGTGTCCTCTGGTGTGAGTGAGCCCTTGGGGATTCAGAAATTCTGTGGGCTGAATGAAGGAAAATAAATAAATCTAACAAATTCCTCCATCCATGCTAACAGCATGGATGGACGATTCCCCCTGGCTGGGCTATTGTATTCTGACAGCTGACACCCATTGGTGCCCGTCAGGCTCCTTCACCAACAGAGCCTACAGGACCATACACTGCTCGACTTTTTGCCAATTTGAAAGAGATTGGTCAAAATTTAGTATGTAGTATGGGCAGCTTTAAAGTGGGTAAGGCTCTCACCACAGCCTCCGTCTGTAAATAAAGTCTGAACAATCAAACAATAAATAACTTCCTTATCACAAGCAGGAAAAACATAGCTGGACACAACTTCAATTGTCTATTTTCTTATCCACCAGACATAGATTTGATTTGTACCTCTCCTCTACCCTTCTCCAGAAGATCTCAGGTTTGTCAGGAGCCAGAATTAAAGGACAGCTGTGTCTTGTTATCAGACATCACCCCCCAACTATCTGGCTGCAACACAAACTTTGCAAAGTGTTATCTAGCAATGGACATCAGATAGCAGTTTAACACACAAGTACAATTCCATTGCTGAAAGTTCTTTACATGTGCATGCACAATCATATTCATCCCAAATTTCTGGGCTTTAAAAGAGGGACACATCTTTTTATTAAGAAAATCTTTTTTTTTTTTTTTTTTAACCACTTAAGCCCTGGACCATTTGGCTGGCAAAGACCAGAGCACATTTTGCTATTCGGCACTGCGTCGCTTTAACTGACAATTGCGCAGTTGTGCAACGTGGCTCACAAACAAAATTGACGTCCTGTTTTTCCCACAAATAGAGCTTTCTTTTGTGGTATTTGATCACCTCTGCGGTTTTTATTTTTTGCGCTGCAAACAAAAATAGAGCGACAATTAAAAAAAAAAAAACACATTATTTTTTACTTTTTGCTATAATAAATATCCCCAAAAAATATACAAAAAATCCTCAGTTTAGGCCGATACGTATTCTTCTACATATTTTTGGTAAAAAAAAAAAAAAAAATTGCAATAAGCATTCATTGATTGGTTTGCGCAAAAGTTAGTGTCTACAAAATAGGGGTTTGTTTTATGGCACGCGACCACATGGCGGCAAATTCAAAGGGACGTACCTGTACGCCCATTTGCCCTGCCGTGCCATTCTGCCGACGTAAATGTACATGCGGCAGTCGGCAAGTGGTTAAAGTACAGCAATTATGGCCCATAAACACGATCCGAATATCGTAGGAAAACTGACGTCCGAGGAAGAATCGTACGATTTTCGGATAGTGTGTACACTACTTTCGACAGCCGATCACGACAGTTCATCCGATATTATTCAATTAGACATGCACGAAAATTTTAATCGTACGATTCCAGATCGTACGATTTTCGTTTAGTCAGTATAGTTGTCATCCGGAAATACAATACAAATACATTACACCACATGACATCACTTCTGATTTTTTTTCCTGTCGTACGAGAATTTTCGTGACTTTATTTTCCTATTCAATTTCTACTTGCGACTATTAAGCAAAAAAGGTCGTATGATCTGTCGTACGATATTCGGATTGTGTGTATGGGCCATTAGGCTGCATACAAACTGACTGATTATCTGTTGCCAAAATGCTGATCCTGGACACTAAGGATGAGCTCAGGCGTGTTCGCATGGTCCACATGCAGAGCCCGCCAGGTAATCCGTGCCGCGCTACAATAAACACAGGCAGTGAGACATTGCCCGATCTCTGCAGCCGTGCATCAGGACAATGTCTCACTGCCTGTGATTAGCGCTGCGCCGACTTCCTGGCAGGCTCTGCACGTGGAGCATGCGAACACGCCTAAGCTTATCCTTACTGGACACACACTGACTGGCAAATGAGCAAATATATGCAAACAGCATTGGAGCCAGCCATAGATTTGTAAGATGAGTATATAATGACAGCTGCAGTTGTTCACACACAGTGCGGCAAGCAGCGTTTGCAACCAACGACAAGAATCTACTGTCTATGTAGACCTATTCAGAGGGCACACAGGAAAATGGTGGAAGAACTCTCATAGCACATCATAGGCCCTGGCAATGTAAAGCACAGCAATTACACAAAAGGGATACTTAATAACACAAATGACAACCTCTACAAAAACAAAAAAACTCTCAGTGTATGCCAGCTTTAAGCCAGCCATAAATGGTTCCAATCTCAACCAGTTCAGCAGGGACCGGCAGATTTTTCATGCAATTATTGCCAGCGGCTATAGCCGCTAGCAATAATCACTGTGTGCACAAACAATACACAATAGCTCCACTACAAGGATTTGCCCACCAACACTAACTGTGTTGAAGGGGGAATTGAGCAATTTTCTTTTCTGCGATGAAATTTGTGAATCCACTGTATTGCTTGTCCTGTGATAGAATAAAACCTAGCTGCCTTCTCGCAGTCTTCTGCAACATTGCATGCACAGCTCAACTTACATCACCGGCATGGTCCCTGTGTGCCAGGATGACTGACTCTAGTGCATGACATGCTGGCCAATGGAGATGCCTGTAGACGGTCACCCGGGGGGGAGAAAATGCCAGAGCCGACAAGGGACCTGGACAGTTAGGCCCCTTTCACACTGGGGCGTTTTCAGGTGGTACAGCGCTAAAAATAGCGCCTGTATACCGCCTGAAAAAATCCGGCCCCTTTAACTCCAGTGTGAAAGCCGGCGGGCTTTCACACTGGAGCGGTGCGCTAGCAGGACGGTCAAAAAAGTCCTGCTAGCAGCATCTTTGGAGCGGTATAGGAGCGGTGTGTTCACCGCTCCTATACCGCTCCTTCCCATTGAATAGAATGGGACACCGCGGAAATACCGCGGCAATACCGCGCAAAGCGCCGCTACGGCGGCGCTCTACGGGGGGGCCTTTAACCCTTTTTCGGCCGCTCCGCGAGCGGCCGAAAACCGCGGCTAAAACGACGGTAAAGCAGCGCTAAATATAGCGCTGCTTTACCGTCACCACGGCTCCCCGCCACAGTGTGAAAGGGGCCTTAGAGAGGAGGTAAGTATATTGCCTTTAGGTCTACTCTAAGTCCTCGTACACACGATACAAAAATCAGAAGGGAAAATTCGTAAGATGAGCTGTTTGCGGATTTTCAGATCGTTAGTACGGTGCTTTTGTCAGCCGACTTGACTTTTTTTCAGACAAAAGCTGGATGTGCAGGCTATACAATTTTTGTCAAATGTGAACTAAATGTCTGATTTTCAGATGGTCAGTACAGAAATCGTCACACAAAAGTCAAAAGTACAAAAACGCATGATCAGAATCAAGGAACGACCGGGAAGAGTTCGGTCTTGTAAACTACCGTTCATAATCTAGAATTAACATTCGTGACGTGGCAATTGATGAAATGTCGAAATGCAGCGCACATTCTCTTCTTCTTTAAAGTATCACTAAAGATAATTTTTTTTTTGTTTTTTTTTTTTAAATAACAAACATGTTATACTTACCTCCACTGCAGCTCGCTTTGCACAGAGTGGCCCCGAACCTGGTCTTCTGGGGTCCCTCGGCGGCTGTCTCAGCCCCCCCCCCCCGCAAGGACTCCACACCTTCATGCAAGCTCCCTCGCATGGTGTGGAGTGCTTGCGGGCACGCTCCCGTGATACAGCCAGCAGCCATAGCTGCTCACTGTATCACTCGGCCCCGCCCTCCAGTGCACCACGTCATTGGATGTGATTGACAGCAGCGCAAGCCAATGGCTGCGCTGCTTTCAATCCATCCACTGTAACCAATCAACAGCCAGGCTGACCGGGCGAAGAGGATGTTGGGGGGCGAGAACTGGACTTTCTAGGGGTCAGGTAAGTAAAACGGTGGGGGGGGGGGGGGCGGTATTGTCAGATGTTTTTTCACCTTAATGCATTCTAAAAACCTTTACCTTTACAACCCCTTTAATGGGATAATCATACCCCCCAACATTTTGAGATGGGAATGAGGGACACCTATCAGCAAAAGTATGCAGGCATAGGACACACCCATTGCCACGCCCCCTTAAAGGAGAATTTTACCAAAAAACAAGATTGGTTAAACTCACAAGTGCTTTTTTTTACCACTACTATTCCTTTATATTGACTGTTAGAAATTACAAATGCAGCAATTTAGAAATCAGATAAAAGGTTTAGCACTGGAAAACACTTTTTGATAAATAAAACGTGCATTTTATATACAACTATAGAGATCAGACCAAAATGAGGGACAAATGAGGAGGAAAGAGGGACAGAGGGACATTGCTCCAAATCAGGCACAGTCCCTCGAAATCAGGGACAGTCTCTCGAAATCAGGGACAGTTGGGAACTATGGATAATAATGAAGCTGCTTTGCTGGTGATACTGATGTAGTTATGCCAAACGTATTTTAAAAGGCATTTGTTTTGTACGATCTGAAAATCGCGAATCAACACTCACCAAACTTCAACTAACACGAAATTAGCAAAAGGGGCCCAAAGGGTGGCGCTTGAGAAATTAACTTCCTCTTTCTCCTCTCATAGTATGTTCGTGTTTGTCAAACGACAATTTGAGGATAGTTAGTATGCTAGACAAAATCATGCACACGTGCAAAAATCAGATGCTCGCTTTTGACAACAATCGAACCGTGTGTATTGTTGATAATACATGTACACTTGTGTAGAGATAGCAGTGGATGGGTGAGTGGCCTGAATACATACGGTTTGCGTTCTGGGTGGCTAACCTGTCAAATTAGGATGCACAGCTGTGTCCCTGTAGATTCACATGGGTGGCCTGGCAGCTCCAGCAATATATACAGCCTATGCATGGTGTGCAGGTCTTGAGGTTTGTGTATATGAGGCCTAAGGCCGGTTCACATGTTCGGCTGCAGTTTGCAGTTTGGTGTCCTGCACATTTGTGTTCACCAGTTCAGGTGCAAATTTTTCCCCGAATTTGCACTTGAACTGGACCCAAAAACACACAGGACCCTGTTCGAATTCACACCACAGCCGCCCCGGACATATGTGAACCAGCTCCATTGAAAGCCGGTCACACTCACGTTATGTGAATTAGATGCAGTACAAAATGCATCCATACTGATTATATGTGAACCCAGCCTAAGTCAGATTTATAGCTCAAGTACTTTTTCAAGAACATGCAGGCCAGGTTCACGCTATCAATCGCCTAGGAATGCGCACCATGTTCCTGTGCAATTCCATGCAAAGTGATTTGAGCCCATTCATTCTGAGTTGGCTCAAATCGCACCAAAGTAGTGCACTACTTTTGGAAACGCACTGCAACCGGATTGCATGATACTTTTGTACCATGTGAAAACAGGCAGGCAAACGCACTGCATTTGGGTCATTAACTTTATATTGATACCTGCTGCAGGTCTCAAGGGCAGTGCATTTTGAATGCCATGCGGGAAACATGCATGGTTTGCGTGTTTCCCGCACCGCATTCTAGTAGAATCCGGCGTTCAGATGTGAAGAAAGGCCATAGAAAACAAGGGGATTTCTATGTTTCTAATGTTATCATGCTCAGCTACAAAAGCACCAGGCCTTAGACCCCTTTTACATTTGTGCAACTTGTCCTGCAACTTGGGACTGCAAAGTTGCATGACTAGTTGTACCCCATGATTTCCAATGTGTAATGTTCATATCTGTGAGACTTTAAAGTAGTCCCTGCACTACTTTGGTCTGACTTTGATGTGACTTGAGGTCCATAGACCTCAAGATTACACAGGCATTGCTTCAGGTTGCACTAGTGTGTATGGGGTCTTAGGCTGGATTCACACAGGCCTGGCTGCAGTTTGCGGTTCTGTTCGCAGTTTCAGGTGCAAATTTTTCCCCGAATTTTGCACCTGAACCAGACCCAAAAACGCACAGGACCCTTTTCAAAACTGCACCGCGGCTGCCCTGGATGTCTGTGAACCTGCTCCAATGAAAGCCGGTAATATTTACGTTAGGCGAATAGGATGCAGTTAAAACTGCATCCAAATCGCATTAATGTGAACCCAGCCTTAGGCCTTCAAGCTACAAGTTATAATCTCCTGAAAAGCAAAATCATTAATTTCATCTCCAAAATGTATTTTTTGGGGTTAAAGAACATAAAAAAAAAAAAACCACAAAGTATGTCACTCCCCAGTCATGGTTCCATGTCAGCCACGTGATTTATATCTACCCTGCCAGGGTGCAATCCAACAACCTAACCATAGCAACACCCCCAAGGCGGGAAAGTGCAAAGCCGTGATTGGGTAAGGACCGTGGGTGCCACCCCTTCCATCCAAGTCTACTTTAGAGGGGCGCAGTCAGTTGCCCCGCCCCGTACACGCGCAGTTGGTTGCTCTTCGTGTGAGGCGGTCAGTCCCTGGCGGTGTCTGTGAGGAGAAGTCGTATGACAGGTGAGTGCGGAGCGCCGGACTATGTGGGCGCCATATAGAGATGTGTTTGCTTTTACTAAGATATGTTATTCAGAGTGCCTAATAGGAGTTACATTACGGTGAGCAGTGCTATGAGGTAATATCATTTTGGGATTGTCATGGGCCGGGACCAGCCGGTAATGGCGGTTGGGGTTGTGCGGAGTTCCATATCGTTGGCTGCCGCGTGTCTGGCCGTTCCATTACATTGACTGGAGTCCATGAATAACGGTTCTGTGAGCGGACATCCCCCTCACCGGGCCGGTCCGCGTGGGATTCACCGGGTTTTAGGAAAGACTTCACAACTTTCTATACAAGTTCCGGGGGATCAGGGAGGTCCATAGGCTGTCTATATGGAGGCAATCAGTAAAAGGAGACATTTCAGGTGCTCATAAAATCACCTTTTCACATGAATGGATATTTGTATTATCACCTCTGTGTCTTTCTATTGGTTTCGTTTTGTAACGGATAAAAATACACGTAGGGGAACTTAATGACTGGAGTCAAGTCATCAGACAGTTGCAAATCAGTGGTCTTGCTATCAGATAAGTATTTTTGGTAGAACGTTCAACACAGAAAAACTAAATATAACATAATGTAATATATAAAACGATTACAGAGTTGTCACACATACATCACCCTCTCTAACATTTACAATATGGTATGATTTTACTGTACAAATTTAAAGATGCAGGGCCCCAAATATCAACCCATTGGCTACAAACTGACATTTTCGCAATACTTTAAAATGAGTCAAACAAAATCTCCCTTTGGACCAACACGTTTACAATGCAGATGTGTCATACACACCCCCCTCTATGATATCTTACAATACGGTATGATTTTACTGTGGAAATTTAAAGATACAGAGCCCCAAATATGAACCTATTGGTTAAACAGTGACATTTTTCCAATACTTCTAAATGGGTCAGAAACAAAATGTCTGCATTGTAAACGTGTTGGTCCAATGGGAGATTTTGTTTCCGACTCATTTTGAAGTATTGTGAAAATGTCAGTTTGTAGCCAATGGGTTGATATTTGGGGCCCTGTATCTTTAATTTTGTACAGTAAAATCATACCATATTGTAAATGTTAGAGAGGGTGATGTATGTGTAACAACTCTGTGTAATCATTATTTTATATATTACATTATGTTATATTTAGTTTTTCTAAACTAAATGTTCTACCAAATGTTCTACCAAAAAAACTTGTCTGATAGCAAGACCACTTATTTGCAACTGTCTGATAGCTTGACTCCAGTACTTAATGGCACTTTGAGCGATAGTTTCCATGAAGCGGGTTTGACCCTAAAAGCAAATATATTTAACCACTTCAGCCCCGGACCAATTTGCAGACAAAGGACCAGGCCCCTTTTTGCGATTCGGCACTGCGTCGCTTTAACTGACAATTGCGCGGTCGTGTGATGTGGCTCCCAAACAAAATTGGCGTCCTTTTTTTCCCACAAATAGAGCTTTCTTTTGGTGGTATTTGATCGCCCCTGCGGTTTTTATTTTTTGTGCTATAAACAAAAATAGAGCGACAATTTTGAAAAAGCATTTTTTTTTTTTTTTTTGCTATAATAAATATCCCCAAAAATATATAAAAAAAAATAATTTTTTCCTCAGTTTAGGCCGATATGTATTCTTCTACATATTTTTGGTAAAAAAAATCACAATTAGCGATTATTGATTGGTTTGCGCAAAAGTTATAGCGTTTACAAAATAGGGGATCGTTTTGTAGCATTTTTTTTTTACCAGTAATGGTGGCGATCAGCGATTTTGATTGTGACTTCGACATGGCGGACACATCGGACATTTTTGACACATTTTTGGGACCATTGTCATTTATACAGAAATCAGTGCTATTTAAATGCACTGATTCCAATGTAAATGACAGTGTCAGTGAAGGAGTTAACCACTAGGGGGAGGCGTTAGTGTGACGTGTTGTTTTTTTTTTTTACAGTAGGGGGCGTGGCTGACGTCATTGATCGGCTGTTCCCGATGACAGGTAACAGCAGATCAGTGACAGGCAGAGTGGGAAGCGCGGGGAGAGGTTTGTTTGCACAGACCTCTCCCCGTTCTTCAGCTCTGTGACCCGATCGCAGGACACCAGCGGTGATCGGGTCCGCTGGTCCCGCAGCTCCCGACCGGGTTGCGCGTGCGACCCCAAGGCTAGGCAATTAAAGGGGACGTGTGTATATATACGTGCTTTTGCTTAGCCGTGCCATTCTGCCGACGTATATTTACATGCGGCGGTCGGGAAGCAGATATTTATATATAATTTTTTATTTTTTTTTGTACGAGTTTATTAACCACTTGACCATTTTCTGACATTTTGTTGCTTACAAGTTAAGTCTGTTATTTTTTTGCTAGACAATTACTTAGACCCCCAAACATTTTTATCTATATCATTTGTTAGACAGCACACAGTATACATCCTAGCGCTGGAAATCAAGCCTTCCCAAAGGCCATATATAAAGTCCAGGTATTGCTGCACTTAGAATGTTGTTGTAAAGTTTTTCACATGGAATTGCATATCAATCATGTCGTTCCAAACAACATTATTATTTGGAATGACATGAAATTTATTATAAGGCTTGATTGCGAGGACGTATACCGTCTGCTGTCTAACAAATAAGGCCTCATGCACACGGACGTTTTAAAAAACTGTAAAGCTAGTACAGACGCCAGGAAAAAAGCGTTTTTCAGCGTTTTGCATTGAATTCAATGCACGTTAAGCCGCACTAGCTTTCAGCCGCGTTTCTCTGTCTCTATTCAAAATCAATGGTTTCCTATGGTAGCCCATTGATTTGAATAGAAGTCGTACCAGAAGGTGGATCAAGATGATCCGACTTGCGGTGCGACCTGTGTGCTGAGGATCTTGAAGGGGAACCCTGCAAAAATGAGAAAAATTGTTGCGTGAGGTTACCCCCCCAAGACGATACCAGGCCCTTCGGTCTGGTATGGATCTTAAGGGGAACCCCACACCGAAAAATGGCCTGGGGTCCACCCAAAGATCCATACCAAACCCTTATCCGAGCACGCAGGTAAGGAAAGGGGGCGAACACCGTCCCCCTCCTGAACCGTACCAGGCCGCATGCCCTCAACATGGGGGGGTTGGTGCTTTGGGGCAGGGGGCACTGCACCCCCCACCCCAAAGCACCTTGTCCCCACGTTGAGGACAAGGGCCTCTTCCCGACAACCCTTGCCCGGTGGTTGGCGGGGTCTGCGGGTGGGGGCTTATCTGAATCTGAGAGCCCACTTCAATAAGGGGGCCCCCAGATCCTGGCACCCCACCCTATGTGAACGAGTAAGGGGTACATTGTACCCCTACCCATTCACCGGGGGGAAAAGAAAAAAAAAAACACACTACACAGGTTTTTAAAGTAATTAGGCAGCTCCGGTGGTCTTCCGACTTCAGGGGTCTCTTCCGACTTCTCCCGCTCTCTGGTGCCTTCTGCCGGGCTCCAACGCCATGTTCTTTCAGCTCTTTTACTAGCGTTGGCCCGGTCTTCTCAGCTGCCGTTGTCTTCTCCGATGTTGACACGACGCTCTCTCCCGCTGTAATGCAGTGCAATTTATATAGGCATGGGGGCGTGGTCACCAGATGTCACATGGTGACCCGCCCCCTTATGACATCACAGCCCGGGCATGATGGGACTTTGATGTCATAAGTGGGCGGGGGTCACATCTGGTGACCATGCCTATAAAAATCGCACGGCACACACCGCATTACAGCGGGAGAGAGCGTTGTGTCAACATCGGAGAATAGAGAAGACAACGGCGGTGAAGACCGGGCCAACGCTAGTAAAAGAGCTGAAAGATATCGTTGGAGCCCGGCGGGAGGAGAGACCGGAGAAGTCTGAAGACCACCGGAGCTGCCTAATAAAATTACTTTAAAAACCTGTGTAGTTTTTTTTTTTTTATTGACACTTTTTCCCCCAGGTGAATGGGTAGGGGTATGATGTACCCCTTACTCGTTCACATAGGGTGGGGTGCCGGGATCTTGGGGCCCCCTTAATCAACAACACAAGCCTCTCCACTGCTAATAGGAGACTGCTACATGGGTGACAAACTTGGACTGGCTGCCCCTCAAAACTGAAAATAACCTACCCCACATGCACCAATGGACCTACCTCCAAATACGTAGCTACCTGTCCAAACTTGGAAACCCCCAAAATGTACATAGACCCCTGACTGACCTAGAGAGGGCCTGTCAGGACAAGAGCCCCCTTGATAAGGCCACCTCGTGTTGGCATACACATGGTTACAATACCTTAGACTCAAGGAACCCATTGCACACAGGAGGAGGTGGTCGGAGGAACTGGAGGAGGAGATATCGGAGAAGAAATGGAGGTATGCTTGTATTTTGGCACATAAGTGCTCTATTAGCACTAAAATACAGGAAACAAGCTTCAAATTGCTGACACACTGGTACAACACCCCTGCTAAACTCCACAGATGGTATGCTCTTAAATCAGAAGTTTGTTGGAGATGTAACTCGGCTCAGGGCACCTTACTCCACATTTGGTGGCATTGCCGCCTAATTATACCCTTCTGGAACGATGTCCGGAAATTAATACACAAGATCACTGAAACCAAATTAATCCTGAATGCAGCTTGCTGTCTACTGCATGTAACAAACTTCTCTTAAGAAATACTAACACTCCTTGACGAAACGTTTACTTAAGGCTGCCAAATCACTGATACCCCTGCATTGGATCTCAACCCAGGTCCCTTCCGTCCCACAATGGTTGAGCAAGGTAGGGGATATCTATGAAATGGAAGACATCATTATTATTTTTTTTTACTCTTTTTTTTAAAAGTTATTGATTATTTTTTGTAAGCATCCCTTGTAATAGTAATCTATTGTGACAGGTCCTTTATGGAGAGATGCGGGGTCAATAAGACTCCACATCTCTCCTCCAGGCTGGAAAGCTTGAGATCGTGAAAAAAAATTCACAATCTCATGCTGACAACCGCGATCAGCACTTTGTTTACTTCCGGGGGCCTCCGGTCATAGAGATGACTTGTGACCATCTGGTCACCGAAAATCTCTATCGTCATCTGGCCCCTTCCGTCGCCTATAAGAATGATCAAGTGGCGGAACTGCCACTATGATCATTCTTATCGTGTGTAGCAGTAGCTACAGGCATCATTCAGGTATCACCTTACAAACTCAAACATGTCATATGAGCCTAAGGTATTGAAGTGGTTAATAAACTTGTACGGAAAAAAAAATCTCTTTAGAGAATAAAATGGTGGTTGAAAAATTTTTGTTTTTGCACAGCGGATTTAAAATGTATTTATAATAGATGCCACCCTTCCCAAGAGGGAGATATGGTGGGTTTTCCACTTCTGTATGACCCTGCCATGTCAAGTGTGAATAAAAGTCTAACTTGTCCAGTAGACAATGCGGAAATGCTTAATGATCCAACAGATGAAAGGTTGGCATTCCTGTTAAAGTCTTCTTTTTCTTTGGCAGGTGCCGTTACTCAGCCTGCAGTTGCTGCAATAGGCATCTGTCAATCCCTGAAGGACCAATTTAGACAGGCCCTTAAAGAGGTTCCTGTGCATCAAGCCTGGGATTTGTCCAAACTACCAAGAGCATTACGTTTTGCCATAGACTACATTAAAGATTCTAATCACTAGGTGTCCCGGCTTGCACTTGTGCTAGTACACATGCGTAGAATCCTATGATTAAAGGTCAGCCGAAGCACCATGCAAAAAGCTCCTGACTGGTTTTCCTTTTTATGGGGATCGGTTATTTGGGGATGATTTGGGAAAATACATCCAAACGATTTTCAGTGGGAAAAGTACTCTTGCCAGTCAAAGAATAAACACCCTTCGTTTAAGCAGACTTTCTCCTGTACCAGAGGCATCCGCCTCTAGGCAGTGACGACGGCCTCTGCCGTCAGACTCTAGAGGCAAGAGGAAATTCAGGACAGATGGTTCATCTCCACAGTAACTCTAGGGTACAAACTGGAATTTCTGGGCTTTCCACCGTTTCGTTTTCTGAGGTCAAACGTTCCCAAAGATCCAGGGACAAGGCAATCTCTGTTTTGGGCACTAGACTGATTAATGGCTCAGGGGGTGATCATACAAATCCCCATAAGAGTAAGCTTTGTGGTTTTAGTCAAACCTCTTTACGGTACCAAAACCGAATGGAGATGTCAGACCCATTCTAGCTCTAAAAAAATCTAATTAAATTCCTGAAGATCCGCTCCTTTCGCATGGAGTCGATCAAGTCAGTGGTTTATATCCTACGAGGAGAACTTCTGGCATCTATCGACATCAGGGATGCGTATCTGCATGTCCCTATATTTCCTGCTCACCAAAGGTTTCTGCGGTTTGAGGTAGAACAGCAGTATTTCCAGTTTGTAGCCTTGCCCTATGGGCTAGCTACAGCACCCCCCGGGTGTTTACAAAAGTCCTGGCCTCACCTCTAGCCATGTTAAGGGCACAGGGCATAACAGTATTGGCGTACCTAGACTATCTATTGCTAATAGACCAGTCAGTGGCTCGTTTGGAGCAAAGCTTATACATTACAACCAGTTACCTAGAAAGTCTAGGTTAGATTCTCAACCTAGAGAAGTCTTCCTTAAAACTGCTAAAAAGGCTGGAGTACTTGGGTCTGATCAAAGATACAGCCCAGAAAAAATGTTCTTGCCTCAGACAAAGATCAATTCCATAAGGGAGCTGGTGCGGATAGTCAGGTCGAATAAAGCGAGATCCCTCCATTCGGCTTTGCATGAGGTTGTTAGGAAAGATGGTGGCTTCATTTGAAGCTGTTCCCTATGCCCAGTTCCATTTGAGACTGTTGCAAAACAATATCCTGTCTGCTTGGAACAAAATGATTTGAGCTTTAGACTTGCTAGTGCGGCTGTCACCAAGGGTATCCCAAAGCCTCGGTGGTTACTAACCCAGAATCTGCTGAAAGGAAAATCCTTCAGACCAGTTATCTGGAAAGTGGTAAAGACCTTTCAGGCTGGGGAGCAGTGCTAGAGAAGACAACTGTCCAGGGACAGTGGTCAAGAACCGAAAGAGCCTTGCCCATCAACATCCTAGATATTCAGGCAGTGCATCTGGCTCTAAAGGCCTGGACCTTTCAGGTTACGGGATTGTCCTGTCAGGATCCAATCCGACAATGCCACAGCTGTGGCCTATATCAATCACCAAGGGGGCACCAAGAGTCTTGCAGCGCAGAGAGAGGTGAACCATATTCTAACTTGGGCAGAAAGGAATGTTCCGTGCCTATCGTCAGTCTTCATTCCGGGAGTAGAGAATTGGCAGGCAGACTACTTGAGTGGCCAAGAGTTATTCCCGGGGGAATGGTCCCTTCACCCCACATTTTTCAGGCAGTTTGCCAAAGATGGGGGACTACGGACATGGATCTTCTGGTGTCCAGATTCAACATGAAGTTAGTCAACTTTGTGTCCAGGACAAGGGATCCACTCGCATGTGGACCAGATCCTTGTGGGATCAGTTCTCACTGATCTATGCATTCCATCCTATTCAGTTGCTGCCACAACGACTTTGCAGGATCAAGCTGGAAAGAAATCTGGTAATTCTGGTAGCCCCAGCAAAGCCCAGATGGTCCTGGTATGCAGAAATCGTAAAGATGGCGGTAGAGAATCCATTGTCCCTTTAATTATGACCAGACCTACTCTCACATGGGCTGATATTCCACCCTACCTTCAAAACGTGGGCTTTCTGGGTCTGTTATCTCTACCTTGATTAATGCAAGGATGCCAGCTTCCAGAACTATATATTATAAAGTCTGGAGGGCTTATGTTTCCTGGTGTGAATCCAAGGGTTGGCACCCTTGGAATTGTATCATAGGCAGAATTCTTGCCTTTCTACAATTAGGGGTAGAGATGAAATTGGCCTTGAGTACTATTAAGGGCCAAGTCTCAGCTTTATTGGTCTTATTTCAAAGACCGCTTGCTTCACATTCTTTAGTCTGGGGTTTTATGCAAGTGGTGATGTGGCTTAATCCACCAGTCAAACCTCCTTTTAACCCTTGGGACTTGAACTTTTGTCTGTTACAAAAACAGCCATTTGAACCGATACAACATATTCCCTTAGTCCTTCTGACAAGGAAGTTGGTATTTTTGGTTGCTATATCCTCAGCAAGGAGGGTTTCGGAATTGGCTGCTCTTTCTTGTAAAGAGCCATGTTTGATTATTCATGAGGACATAGTGGTGTTCTGCCCTCGTCCAGACTTTTTACCTAAAGTGGTTTCAGGTTTTCACCTGAACCGAGATATTGTCCTGCCATAGTTTTTTTTTCCAAAACTATGTTCCAGGGAAGAGAAGTCACTACATTGTCTTGATGTGGTGAGAGTGGTCAAAGTCTATTTAAAGAAGACTGATGTCTTATTTACTGCCAGAGGGTCCTAAAAGGACAAACGGCGTCGGAATCGACTGTCGCTAAGTGGATTCGGCAAGTTCTAATTCTGACTTATGACTTAAGGGGAAAGATTCTACCTTTTCAAGTCAAAGCGCACTCTACCAGAGCGATTAGTGCTTCTTTGGCAGTGCGTGACCAGGCCTCCATGGCTCAGATCTGTAAGGCCGCAACTTGGTCTTCAGTACATACTTTCACCAAGTTTTATCAGGTAAATGTAAGTAGGTATAAGGATATCTCCTTTGGGCGCAGTGTGCTGCAGGCAGCAGTATAGGTCCTCAAGTCTGGAGGTGTCCTACAGGTTGTCTTCCTCCCCTCAAATAGTATTGCTATGGGACGTCCCACATAGTGATTACTATGGTGCAGCTTACCTGTAAAATCCTTTTCTTGGAGTACACCACGGGACACAGAGGTCCCTCCTCTCTTCTGGGTTTTAGATATATTGCTTTGCTACAAAAACTGATCTACTCCTGCTAGGAGGGGTTATATAGGCAGTGTCTTATCACCTGAAGGTGCCTATATACCAGGGCTCGACAAACCCCATGTCGCCATGGTGACCAGAAATCGCACCCTGGCGCCTAGGCTGCCACCAGCCCACTCACTATAATTCCCGATGCCCCAGACATGCAGTGCTCTAACATTGACCGCCGTCCTCCTCCCTTCTCCACACTCAGCGCGGCGCTTGATGCTTGCCAGAGCCGCTGAGTGTGTGAAACTGACAAGTAACTGGGAGAGGAGGATCTGTCAGATTTGAGCTTGATGTCGGGGGTGGGCGTGAACCGGCAGCAATCAAACACCCTGACAGGGTCCCACCCACCATGGCAGGGTATTTTTGCTAGAAAATTACCTGGAACCCCCAAACTTTATTATTTTTAGCAGAGAAACCAGAGTATAAAATGGCTATTTCAATATTTTTTCACACTGTATTTGTGCAGTGGTGTTTCAAAAGCAATTCTTTGCGAAAGACACTTTCATGAATTCAAAAAAAAAAAAAAACTAAATGGCAAAGTTAGCCTTTTTTTTTTTTTTGTATAATGTTAAAGATGTTAACGCTGAGTACCTAACATAGGGGTGAATGGATTGTCTGATCAGGTCTGCCTGAAGGACCTGATCGGAGAGACCCCTTTCACATGGGCTATATTTTGCTGTAAGGGAAAGAAAGTGTTTACATGGCTCGAGAAGCAACGTCACTCCAGTTCTACAAGGGCATAGATCTAGCAATTGCTTATCTCTGGAAAAAACCCTGCCAACGGAATGGTTCTCGGAGCTACCGATTGGTAACGTTCGCCTGGGAACCACCAGAATGGCGGAGGGGGGCACTTCTCCCGCCACGTCTATAATGAATCTCGCAGCAAATCCGCGTTGGTGTCCCCGGGAGGAACAGCGCCCGGGCGTTGGTGTCCCCGGGAGGAACAGCGCCCGGGCGTTGGTGTCCCCGGGAGGAACAGCGCCCGGGCGTTGGTGTCCCCGGGAGGAACAGCGCCCCGGCGTTGGTGTCCCCGGGAGGAACAGCGCCCCGGCGTTGGTGTCCCCGGGAGGAACAGCGCCCCGGCGTTGGTGTCCCCGGGAGGAACAGCGCCCCGGCGTTGGTGTCCCCGGGAGGAACAGCGCCCCGGCGTTGGTGTCCCCGGGAGGAACAGCGCCCCGGCGTTGGTGTCCCCGGGAGGAACAGCGCCCCGGCGTTGGTGTAACACTCAGTTTTCATTTACTTTTAAATAAACGAAAAAGTGACACATTAAGTTTTTTTATTTTATCCGATTAATCGATTATGAAAATAATCGTTAGTTGCATCCCTGGTATAGTTACAGCGGTCGGCAAGTGGTAAAGTGAGCAAAAAATATATATATATTTGTAACTGCTTATGAGTTCAGGTGAAAGATGCTGAAAAAAACGAATGCAGCCATCGCATCTAAGGATCGGTAAGCAGCAATCTAATAGATTTTTAATTTTTTTTTGGTGTTTAACCACTTGACCTCTGGAAGATTTACCCCTTTTAATGACCAGGCCATTTTTGCAATGCCGCACTGAGTTACTTTATCTGCTTCTAGACTGCCCCACAAACTTTTACTGCAGCGGGGTGGCCTCTCTGCCCGAAACGGGTACCTGTATCCACCGATCATTTCTGAGATGGGCAGAACGGAGGTCTGCCTATGTAAACAAGGCAGATTGTCGTTAAGTGACAGACTGAGATCCTGTGTTTCTGCTAAACAGGAACACAGAGCTTTGTCTTATAGTACAAGCATCCCCCACACAGTTAAAACCTCTAGGGACACATTAAACCCTTTGCCCCTGATGTTAACCCCTTCCCTGCCAGTGTCATTAGTACAGCGACTTTGCTCAAACCATGGCGAAGCCTGTTCTGAGTGGAACCTGTTAAATTGCAGTTTGGTTTTTGTCACTGTGCTGCAGCTCAGTTTCAGGGTCTTGGCAATCTTCTTATAGCCTAGGCCATCTTTATGTAGAGCGGCAATTCTTTTTTTCAGATCCTCAGAGTTCTTTGCCATGAGTTGCCATGTTGAACTTCCAGTGACCAGTATGAGTGAGAGCGAGAACACCAAATTTAACACACTTGCTCCCCATTCACACCTAAGACTTTGTAACACGAACGAGTCGCATGACACCGGGGAGGGAAAATGGCCAATTGGGCCCAATTTGGACATTTTCACTTAGGGGTGGACTCCCTTTTGTTGCCAGTGGGTTAGACATTAATGGCTGTGTTATTTTGAGGGGACAGAAAATTTACACGGTTATACAAGCTGTACACTACTTTACATTGTAGTGTCACTTGAAGATAGAATAAAATATTTACAAAAATGTGAGGGGGGGGTGTACTCACTTTTGTGAGATGCTGTATGTGCCCAGGTCAGATTTCATTAAACGTGCTTGCATTCACTTTAAAATAGAGGTTTGCTTTAATCCACTCCACCCCCATGTCAATGTGAGGAATGGTCCCCCGTAAATGTCAGTAGAAGAAATGGTGCCCCGTAGGTGTCAGTAGAAGAAATGGTGCCCCGTAGGTGTCGGTAGTAGAAGAAATGGTGCCCCGTAGGTGTCGGTAGAAGAAGAAATGGTGCCCCGTAGGTGTCGGTAGAAGAAGAAATGGTGCCCCGTAGGTGTCGGTAGAAGAAGAAATGGTGCCCCGTAGGTGTCGGTAGAAGCAGGCCTCGACAAACCCTGGTCGCCCGGGCGCAATTGCGCCTAGAATTGGGGTCCTGGCGCCTGGGGCGACACAGCTGCTGTACCCCGTCAACCTATTGACACCGACCCCCGCCGCGCGATTGCATCGGGCCGCGCCGGGCAGAAATTTAGGCCGCGGCTTTGCGGCCTTCTGAAATCCTATGGCGCCATCTTGTGGTGGCCGTTGGTATTGCAACACCTATAACAATGCTAATGCAATGTTAACCACTGGGCACTTTTTTAGCTTTCAGTGCTCTCACACTTTGAATGCCAATTTCTCAGTCATGCAACACTGTACCCAAATGCATTTTTTGTCCTTTTTTTCACACAAATAGAGCTTTCTTTTGCTGGTATTTAATCACCGATGGGTTTTTTATTTTTACGCTATAAACCTAAAAATACTGACAATTCGATAAAAAAAAAAAAAAAAAATTCTTTGTTTCTATTAAAATGTATTGGCAGAGTACTGCACAGTGCTGGCAGTGTAGCTGTCACTGACCATCGTTGTGGGCACTACACATCCACCCCACAGCGCTGGTCCCATCTCTCCCCCTCTCAGCTTCTCCCCTCTCATTGTACCGATTGATACAGAGAGGGGAGGGAGTAACCGGCATCATGACGGGACGCTGGTTTGTGTACATGTAATCGCACCGTCATTTGACAGAGCGATCACGTGGTAAACGGCCGATATCGGCGTCCGTTTACCGCGATGCGCCGGGTCCTCGGGACCTGGCGGTCACAAATGTTCCCGAGTGCGCGCCCCAGGGGGTGCGCAGGAGCAAGGTTCTGGGAGGACGTCCTACGGTGACCAGTGCCACCTGTCAGTCGTTGTCGTTAAAAAAAAAAAAAAAAACCTGGCTCCTAACTTTTTTAGCTGGCTCCTAGATTCCAAGCAAATTTGTCAAGCCCTGGGTAGAAGAAGAAATGGTGCCCCGTAGGTGTCGGTAGAAGAAGAAATGGTGCCCCGTAGGTGTCGGTAGAAGAAGAAATGGTGCCCCGTAGGTGTCGGTAGAAGAAGAAATGGTGCCCCGTAGGTGTCGGTAGAAGAAGAAGAAATGGTGCCCCGTAGGTGTCGGTAGAAGAAGAAGAAATGGTGCCCCGTAGGTGTCGGTAGAAGAAGAAATGGTGCCCCGTAGGTGTCGGTAGAAGAAGAAATGGTGCCCCGTAGGTGTCGGTAGAAGAAATGGTGCCCCGTAGGTGTCGGTAGAAGAAGCAATGGTGACCCGTAGGTGTCGGTAGAAGAAGCAATGGTGACCCGTAGGTGTCGGTAGAAGAAGCAATGGTGACCCGTAGGTGTCGGTAGAAGAAGAAATGGTGACCCGTAGGTGTCGGTAGAAGAAGAAATGGTGACCCGTAGGTGTCATTAGTCACATGAAGATATATAGTAAAATATTTTAGTCTACTTCCACACTGGGGCGGTGAGGGGGCCGGCGGTAAATCGCTGCTAGTTTTGGCTGGGGTAAAGCGGCGCTTCACCGTCATTTTAGCAGTGATTTTCAGCCGCTAGCGGGGCACTGTTAACCCCCCCCCCCCCGCTCTGGACATCTAGTCTTACAGATACCACCTATAAAGCTGATGTGGCCCGTAATGAAATTCAGTTAGACACCCAGTGCTTGTGCTGTGTAATTCTATTACAGTACCTAAAAATCCTGACTGATCCATACCCTCCCCCCTGTAAACTGACCACGGTTTAGCATGGCTGCTAAGCCCTGACACAGTTTGTCAGTTTACGTGCCTGTCATCCGCAGCCCTGCTCTCTCTTCCTCCTATCCCTGCCTTTCTGCTTGTCATTGCCCGCTTTCTCTCCTCTTGCTGCTCTCATAACTGCTATAAAATCCTCATATCCCCTCTGTAACATAACCAGATCTGTCCCTGTGTGTTCTATAAATAAATATACTGATCTGTACCTAATAGAGCAGCTCCCGGCGCTCACGTGACTCCTTGGCTCTCTCTCCTCCTCCCTGGCTGACGTCAGTGGCTGTGTTCAGCCCCGCCCGCTGGAGTCGTTAGCCGGGCAAAGGAGAGAGACGATTAGTCAAGTGAGCGCCGGGAGCTGCTCTAAAAAGATACTAAGCGACATATGTTAGAGGGGATAGAAGGATTTTTGTAGTAGTGGCTCAACAACCACTTTTAAGTGTGTTCATGCGGGTTTGTGCATGCAAGTATATAATTAAAGCAGAGTTCCACCCAAAAGTTGAACTTCCGCTCATTTGTCTCCTCTCCCCCTCCGATGCCACAATTGGGGGGGCGAAAACGACAGCATTACCTGTCTTTGACAGGTATCCTGTTCCCACTTCTGGAAGTATGCGCCGCGGCGGCCCATGATGTCACCACTGGGCACCCTCCTCTCCCTGTCGCCGGGCCAGTAGGAGAGAGGAGCTGGGACTTGCGCATGCATAGTAGGGTTCCCGGCGTGAAACCGTAAGGCTACACTGCCAGGTTCCCTTAACAGCAATGGTGGTGGCAGCTGATGGAAACACCAGCTGCGGTGCTGACATCGCTGGACTCCAGGACTGGTAAGTGTCCTATTAAAAGCCCAGCATCTGCAGTATGTATAGCTGCTGGCTTTTAATTATTATTTTTTTTTTGATGGACCTCCGCTTTAAGACCCCTTTTGCACATAGCACCTGTAAAGCGCCTCTCCTGTCACTCCAATGTGAAAGCCTGAGGGCTTTCACACTGGAACGGTGCGCTGGCAGGTCGTCAAAGTCCTGCAAGCAGCTTATTTGAGGCGCTTTAGGAGCGGTGTATACACTGCTCCTAAAGCACCCCTGCCTAGTGAAATCAATGGGCAGCGCCGGCGAAGCGGCGCTTTTAACCCTAGCAAAAGTTATAATCACCCAGCTAGTGGCCGATGAGCACCGCTAAAAATAGCGGCACTTTATCGCCAACTCCCGCGCTGAGTGTAAAAGGGCTCTAAGCCTAAACAAAGGGGGAAAATTAAATTTAAAAAAGAAAATATTGGACTGATCTTTACTCAAGATCTTTTCTTCTAGAAAGCACATGCATAATGCAATAACATTAGTAATTTTTTTACTGCCATGTGAATAAGGGCCGTTCTGCTGGTCCTTTTCTTACAGAAAGTGTATAGTTTGGGGTGTGTCTCATTGCAAAAATCTATTCACCAGACTTCAAAAATGAAGCGCGTAGCCTGGCAGCAAAAACGTTTGTGTCACTTTAATGTTGGTGTATTTGTTTTACAAAAATTTTGCACTAAATAAACCATTGAGTTAATGACTTACAATTTTTTTTTAACTATGACCATTGTATTGTCTAGTGTCTGCTTTTAGAAAATGTTTGTGTTATGTGATTCTCAGGCCTAAAGAGATTAAAAAAACAAAAACACCATTATGTGCTTTGGATAACTGGCTTTTGTGGTCTATAGTAGGCCATACTTGTAAAGACTACTTCAATTCCCCCATACATGCCAACAATTTTTCTGCTAGTAAGCTCAAGAATATGAATGTTTTAGTTTAATAAATATTTTTTATTTTTTGCTTTCCAGCACGTCTCTTAAGCGGAAAAAGATCCTTTTTTTGCATTTAACATGTCTGAGGAAGATTGGGAGAATGAAATTGGTAACCCGCCTGCATGTGTTCCGAACTCGGTATGATGTTTTTTTTCTTCATTCAAATGTTAACTTTTTTATGTTGCAATGCTTCTTTTTTTTTTTTTTTATGGCAGAGGTTGTAAAGGCTCAAAATGTTTTCATACATTCTATGCATGAAGGTAATAAACCTTCTGGGTGCAGCAGTCCCCTAATACTTACCTGAGCCCCACCTCGATCCAGCAGTGTGAACGAGAGCAGTGGCTCTCCTGGGTCTCTTCCTCATTGGCTGGGACAGCAGTGGAAGCCACTGGCTCCTGCTATGGTCAGTCACAGCCAGTGAGCCGAACGTTAACCACTTGTCGCCCGGGCTTTAGCTGAATTGCGGCTACAGCGTGGTTAAACGATTCTGGGAGGGCGTACAATGAACTCCTCCCAGGAGCGTCCACACTCGGGAGCGTCACGGATCAGGGTAAAGGGCCAATCCCAGCGGCCCTTTACCATATGTCTGCTCTGCTCCAATGATGGAGCGATCACTATAAACCAGCATCATGTCTGGTTCTCTTCTCTCCTCACTCTGATCGTGAGGGAGAAGCTGCAGCGTGAGGCTGCTGGAATTTTTTTTAAATCCACATCTGTGCCCAGCAGTGCTATACAGTGCCACATCCGTGCCCATCCTGGGATTTTGCGCAAGATTCGCGGCACAGTAGGGATGCCATTAGAAGTAATGGTATTGCAAACGGGTATGGCGTTTTGCAGCCACTTGAAATCGTGGGGTGGTTTTGTAGATTTCGCCCGAGATCATGTGTGAATTGGGGCCCAAGTCAGCAGCTACACTCTTTAAACACCTCATGCGGAACAACATACCTGTATGTCGTTTTGAGGAAGTAGTTGTACTGGGGTGATACTTGCAGCAGCTGCAGGCTTCACCCTGGTGTCCCAATTACGCACACCCACGGCGATTAGCTAACCGCAACGTGCGTTCTGTGACTGGGGTATATGAGGAACCAAGGGAATCAGGGGGAACTGAGCATGTACGACTGGCTGTGGTACTTTCACAGTACACACTACCTTTGGCCACCACTAGAGGGAGACTCCAATCCAGCTAGCTGACCACAGTCAGATGCGAATCTTGCATACACTCTGGTGCACTCTAAGGGTTGGGGAGCAGTCTAGCAATTACTACACACTTCTAGGGTTCCTCCAGCTATCCTGCAAGCCTGAGCCCCGGTGTTAATCACTCTTCCCACTGTCCTGACACCAACACCAGACACACAAACTATAGCCTGCCACTACCCAACAGTTTGTCCGCAGACTGGTCTGCTGAGCCACCACACACAAAGATCTGTCTAGAAGATCTGTTGGCTTACAATCTGCCAACATGCAGTGCAATTGCATACCGATTGGCACATAACTTAGACCAAGATATGAGTCCTAGCTTATATTTAATATGCCGAAAGTGGGCAGTGCATAAAAGATGTACAAAGAAAAAGGAGTAATCAAAGATACAAAAAATACAGAGACACACAATTGGCAATTTGCTATGAAAATAAAAAGGTATAAAAACAGAAATAAACTTAACCAAAGTCTATCCCTTTTGTAGAAGCATACTGGAACATGTGGGAACTCCCCAGTTTTGAACTGGCTTTGTGGAAGAACAATGTCCATATCTCGGGCTACTCAAATGATAAAAATATGGATGTGGGCTGTACTTTAGCCCTTGGCCAATCAACCCTGCCTGGTGTTCCTGTCTCAGCCCACAGTATGTTTTGTGTTCTGAAATTACCAGAGTCGAATTGGCCCAGAATTGCACTGATTACTGGGTCATGGATAGGATTTCTGATAGCAGCACATCAGTCCGATCGGGACAGTACCAATCCCTGCCTGCAGCAATCAGGCACCATATAATGATTTTGTGTGGTTCTCTAGGATTCCACACATGCTAAAAATAGTTACACGTAACCCATCACGTGTATGATCAAAACATTTTTTTTCATCTCTCTGCCGCTAATATTTTTGCTTCTATGAGAGATAAACTACCGTATATACTTGAGTATAAGCCGACCCGAATATAAGCGGAGGCACCTAATTTTACCACAAAAAACTGGGAAAACGTATTGACTCGAGTATAAGCCTAGGGTGAGAAATGTGCAGCTACTGTAAGTGGAAAAGAGGGTCAACAATGCCCATTTGCAGCCTCACTGTGCCCATTTGCAGCCATAGGTCCCCTGAACTTCAAACTTGGTAGTTAAGGGTTCCTAGATGCCCCCTAGCTGCAGCCAAAATTTGGGGTCTCTGGACCCAAAGGGTCCCGTAATGACATTGCTGCAGATGGACACAGTTGACCGACTTTGGGGCCCTGTGACTTGGGGACACTCGGTCCTAGGAACCCCAAATTTGGATATGTTTATAATGTTGGTTCCATTGGGTTTGCACACCAAATTTGCACCAGCACCAAGTGGCCCCGAGATAGGGGGCCACAAAGTCGGGTCGGAAAATGTCTTTTCTCTTATATTCACCGACCGACACAGCTCCTCTTAGCCATTGGGTTGTTATGCCACCTTTAGGAGAATACTAGGCATTACTTGTTATGTAACACACAGAACTTTCCAGTTCCGCCCAGGGGGCGGTCCCTTGGGTAACAACCCCCCAGCCTGCCCTGCAGTCATCAGTTTTTTTTTTTTGCCTAGTGAAGGAGAAAGACCTAGGAGCCCTGATGGGCCCATTCGGTCTGTCTTTTTCTGCAGAAGTTTGGTTTTTGCGCAAGATGATAGAACCTGTGATCTGCTATCAACAGCCGGCTGGGTGACAGGCTGGATACCCTTATCCTTGTAGTCTCCCCAGTCCGGCCATCGAGCGTGTGCAGGTCGCAGCTACGGCTCGGCAGGCCACGACGAAACCTTAGCTCCAGAGGTGGTCGGTGAGCTTTTATGCTCCGGGGCATACATATGACCGGGCTACTGATGTCTGCGTCACAGTATGCCGGACCGGCAGCTACCCTATACTATTTAGTGAGTAGTTCTGCAATGGATTGTCTCCCAGCTCTTCAGGATTGGTAAGTACAGCTCTCCCTGCCTCGGTGGGGCTGAGCAGCTGGGCATTCCCTGGGAGGTCGATTCGGGGGTCCCTCACCTACTTCTCTTCTCTCCCTGTCCCCTCTCCCTCCCTGTATGCTGCTATGGGGTGTGTGTGTCTGTGCAGGGCTCTCACCTGGGTGTTTTTAGCGCTGGTTGTGTCCTGGGTCCTGTTTCTCTATGTCCCTGGAGGTGCCTGTGAAGTGCTGGTCTCCTCATGGTTTCACATTCGGCGGCCATCTTGAGTGTGGGCATGGCTTCGGTGGCCATTTTCCCTGTGTTTTTCTCAGCGGCCATTTTCCCTAAAATTTTAAACGTTATGGCCTAAGAAATCGGAAGCCATGAGCAGTTCATGAATTTGGTTTCGCCCGATATAAACAGCGCCATTGGGAAAGCATCTTATCGCAACGGTTTTGGTGTGGTCAGATACTTTGAGGGCAGAGGAGAGATCTAGAGTTTAACAGACCCCCAATTTTTTTTTTTTTTTAAAGAGTACCTGTCACTACCTATTGCTATCATAGGGGATATTTTCCACCCCCCCCCCCCCTCAAAAGGCAAGAGTTGGTCTTCTGCCATATGTAAACAGCAATTTCACCATGCATGTTCTTTGTGACACCAATAAAAGTGATTACATCTGCCTCAGGTGGCGGACCAAATTAAAATAGTAGAGAAGTTTTAAATACCTGGGCATAAATGTCCACCCTAACCTGAGCCAATATATAAAATTAAATATAGAACCACTATTTAAAAAATTTCAGGAAAAAACGACCAGCTGGATTAGGCTGCCACTGTCGGTAGTAGGCCGCTGCAACCTAATAAAGATGGTCTGGAACCCACAGATATTATATGCTCTACATAACGCCCCTATCTGGATCCCCATTCACGTGTTTAAAAAATGCAACACCATATATCGCACTTTGATTTGGAGAAAACAAACTCCAAGAATCAAACTGGAAACGCTGCAAGAATCCAAAGACTCGGGAGGCCTAGCAGTGCCTAATCCATTCTACTATTTCATGGCGGCTCAGCTGCAACATTTAACCGGCTGGCTACGCCATGAACCTATGGATCCCATTAGAAATATTATTTTGACTCGGCTGTCTTGTGACGCGATAGTGGAATGCATAGAGGCAGGTGAACTGGGGATCCAGGGCCAATACCCCACATTTAAGTTAATAGACAAAATATGGAATAAGGCCAAACACATGCAATACACAGGATATTCAAACTGGTCGCGTATATGGCACAACTGTAGCTTTCCAGAGCTGAATAAGCTACAGGTGTTTCATAACTGGGCAAGAAATGGTGTCAAATATATTCCTCAATTGTACTGCGGGGGCATACTGAGGGACTTCCAAAACCTGAGAACTGAATTTGGTCTACAAAACGCCTCCTTTTATCAATATCTCCAACTCTGACACGCAATAACAGCCCAAGCCGCGTCAGGGGACTGGAAATTGACCAAGATGGGTATACTTACCCAACTGGTCACCACCTCGTCCCGGAAGGGACAGATCTCTATCTACAATTCCCTCTTGAACCAGGTATCCAAGGCAATGTCCCTGAAGTGCAGGACTGATTGGAGTGAGGATCTAGGACATATCACGGATGAGGAATGGAACACTATACTGGATAATATCCCCAAGGTGTCACTTTCCTCATCTCAAAAACTCACTCAACTGTTCATTACACCTAGAACATACCGCACACCTGAGAAGCTTCATAAATGGAAAAGGAGAGACTCCCCCCTCTGCCCATTGTTGTCTTGTCAATACCGGTACACTAGTACACATGCTATGGCGATGTCCAAAACTCCAAAGATACTGGGCGACAGTGGTTAGCACTATCAATAATATATGGAATCTCACGCTACAGGTTGACCCTAAACTATGCTTATTAGGTTGGATAGACAATGAACAATATACTCCACACACGTACGCAGCAATACTGAGAATGCTATTTCTGGCTAGAAAACTCATAGCTAGGAAGTGGCTATCGGCGACAGCACCTACTCTGGCTGAGTGGATGAAGTCGGTGAACGATTCTCTTATTAGGGAACAACTCGCATATAAACACAGAGGTAGCCTTAACAAGTTTGAACGTATCTGGGACCCCTGGCTGGATACTCCTGGACTGGCACCTCTGAGGCTGGTCCAGAATAGAATACTAGGAGGGAGGACCACCACTAACAACATAGTAACCTAGTGAGCTGGCGATACGCTACGAAATGACAGAAGAGGATTGGAGGAGAAGGGAGAGTAAAAAGCATAAAATCATAGCCCTGCAGAGACTGATGCAAACGTTGCCTAAAATATGATTTAGCTCAACGGTTTAGAGATATGCTACCGCACCCGATTCTCTATAGACCACTGTACAACTGAGGGAACACGTCAGAACTGTGTTTATGATACTGTGCTGCACAATAGACGATGTAATGGTATGTGTACTCCCACTGCCCTATGTTAAATAAGTGTTCTGATTGAAATACTGCCAAAGGGTCTGCGTACCCGACATAAAAAAGGTGCGGAATGGTACCCTCAAATACCTGTGCCCTTTTCAGTTTAAGTTTTTGTCTTTGTTTTGTTGTTGTGTGTTTTTTCCTATGTTGTGTATGTTTTAAAACACAAAGAATTATCTGATTTAAAAAAAAAAGTGATTAGATATTTTTTTTGTAAAAAAATTAAATATATATTTTTTAAAGCTTCCCGCGAGCTTGCACAGTAAAAAAAACGCACACGCAAGTCGCGCCGGCATATATAAACGGTCTCAATTCTTTGCTAAAAAAAATAAATACGGAACTTGTAAGCAACAAATGTCAGAAATAGGCTTAGTCATGAAAGGGTTGAATTTGTGGTGCTTAGATACAGTTGCGTTCCACTTGGGGTACACAAACCCTTATGTGGTTTGTCCACTAATTGCGGCACAAATTTAATGTTGCAGCTTACCAGTCATTAGTTGAGGTGTCTGCATTTGTTTTCATTTTATTTATTTTTTTTTTTTTACTTGATTCTGCAAATTAGGTTAATTCTGTTGAGTTGGTTATGATCACAAACGCCATTTTATCTTATAACAGAGCCATGGATATCACCTAGAGTAGTCTTCAAACAGGTCTCTCTTATTCATATTGGGTTGCGTTTTTAGTAGTTAACTGAAAAATTACTTTCTTTGCACTTTCAGTTTTTACAGTAAGTGACAAGAACACTGCAATTTTTGGCTGTCAACAAATATTTTCTGTACTTTCTGAAAATGAAAAGTAATTTTGTCATATTTTATTTCTGGGGTTTTAACCATTTTTATGTCTTCAATTTCCCACATTACAAAATAAGAATAGAGGGTGCAGACTGACATTCCACCACTGTAATGCTGGCCATAGACAGTTTGAACCTCGGCCAGTTAAGCAGGGACTGGACGAGATTCGAACCATGTATGGGCAGGCTGAATGTAGCATAGTTACCGTAATCCATGGATCAACTTTGGTGCAACCATCCTGTTGGATTTTACATGCGATTTTTGCTTGCAGGTATTATAACCACTGTAGCAGTAATTACTGTGTTTTCCTGGTGGGGACAGCTGCAATGCCTGCCCTCCCCCCTCCAGCCAGCCACAATGGCTCTGTGGCAGGGATTTCCAGTGTTGATGGGGGAATAAAGCTATTTTTTTTTCCTGCAACACTATGGCCGGCCTAAGTTAGACAAAATAGACGTGTTACTGTTGATTTTTATAGTCTAAAATGTTTTGTGTACACTGACTCATATTTTTTTCTTTAATCTTCAAGGAGCCAGCATTCCAGGCGAGTAATCAAAACTATTTTTCATGTAAGTGGAAAAGCATGTATTTAGAGAACTAATAAGAGGGTGCTTTTTTTGTTCATCAGCGTTGTAATGGGCATTCAACCACTAATTTTGGCTATAAACTATAGATACTATAGTTCTCTTTATTTTTACCCTTATATGCTGGTTATTTCTTTCCACAACTTCTGTATTGCTTGCATGCTTTGTAGCTTCTCCTGAAAATGTGTTTGGTTTAATTTTAAAGGACTACATATCCCATGGTATCTGCCTGCAGGTAGTGTTTATGCACGGACTCCGCTTCCAGAAACGTCTCTTCTCAGTACCTCTGTAGTTCAGATGTCAGGTGCTGTGAAATCTGTAACACAGCAGTGCATATTGGATAGTGCGCATATTGAATAGTGCACATAGTGAATGTGTCACAGAATTCAAGGAATAAGTGTGGTATTCTTAGCCACTGTCTGCCGTAATGTCACTTGAAAGGCGGTTATCTCATATGACTGTTTCACACTTGCTCTGCTTGCAGGGGTGTGCATCCTGGCAATCAGTGGTTCGCTCTGTCCCCGGGACATGGCGCATCACTGATCTTGGTAAAGAGCCGATGATGAGGCTATTTTATCCCATGTGATCAGCTTTGTCCAATCATAGCTGATTACATGTAAACAAGGAAGTGCTGGATATCAGCGTTGCTTTCCTCACAATTGACAGCGTGAGAGGAGCCGCTCAGTGGCACTTCCTCACAGGGGAGATCTGCACAGATAATCAGGCCACTGATTATCTTTGCAGCCCCATCAGTGCCCAGCAATGATGCCTCATCGGGGCCCGATTAACAAAATTTTGTCTTTTTTTGCAAAAAACAAACCCAATGGTGATTAAATGCCACCAATAGACAGTCAAAGTGTGACAGCGCTGAAAATTTGCCTGGGCAGGAGGGGGGGGGGGGGGGGGGGGGGTAAAAGTGCCCAGTAGGTAAGTAAGTTTGTTTTTTCAAACTTACAGGTCATTTAGATTAATATTTGGGAGGGAGGGAGGGAAAGCACCGCTTCAGGTGGAAGATCAGCAAGGTGGGGACATGATCTACCAGTGGCCAACTCCTGTTCAAAAAGATTTTTCACATGTGTGGCAAAAACAGACGTTAATCCACATTTTAACAGCTTATTTAATAGCAGGCATAGCAGCCAGAGGGGATTGTACATGCTGTGGCAATTTTACTCTGCATAGAGTTTTATGGGCAACACTGCCTGTCAAACTTGCCTGTTTAAGTCCAATGTGGCCACCTTGTGGTTGATCTTTCAATTAAAAAAAAAGAGAAAATTCTGAAGGCTCTCTGCCCCCACCTTGAAGCCTCTGTACAAACACCTTTGAAATGAGATCCACCATGGCTTGCTTTTCAGAGTGCAGCAGAAACGGGCAACCATGTGAGAGAGACCTAAGCATGTTCAGTACAAGGTGTAGTAGTGCCAAGATTTCAGTCTGCCTTACAGGAGTCCAATATAATGGATCCTGTGCCAGGTGTGTTTAAATTAGGTTTTAATACATGAGTATATTGTGTTTGCGGGTTTTAACATGGATTTTTTTTTATCCTTTTTCTATTAAGCTTTCAATCGAAATGAAACAACTGAAAGAGGTTTTGGCAACAGAAAAGGTATTCATCATTTGTTCTCTATATGAAAATATTAGTCTGTATACAGGTGTCAAAAGGGCCCTTAAAGTACCTGCACAGAGTAGTGTTGAATTGGGTGGTTTATACTTGCTGCCCGCCATATAGCAAAATTATGTAGGCAAAGTGGTTGCGATATCCTGACCGGACGTCAGATGACGTTGTCAGGATATTAAGCTGCTGCACGCCCCCGGGGACGTGCATCGAGGCAATCGTTGTTGCAGCTTGTCAGTCTGACACACCGCAACTCCTATCTAAGTAAAGTCTGTCAGACTCTTTACCACATGATCAGCCATGTCCAATCACGGCTGATCATGATGTAAACAGAAAGAGCCGTTGATCGGCTTTTCCTCACTTGTGTCTGACACACAAGTAGAGGAGAGCCATCCTGACGTGGGGTTTGTGCTGATTGTTAGTGCAGCCCCCCCTCAGATGACCACACTGGTCCACCAGGTATGCCACCCTAGACCACCAGGCAGCTGCCAATCTGTGCCAATGAAAAATGCCTGCCAGTGCTGAATCTCAGTGCCACCCGTAAGTATCCATCGTTGCCGCCTCATCGCAACAGATAACGTACCCATTTACAAAATTTTATAACAAACTTTGTTTTTTTTTTGTTTTTTAATGGTGGTTTTTTTTAGTTTAGCAAAAAAAAGAGGTGATCAAATACCACCAAAAAAAAGCTCTATTCGTGACAACAAAATGATAAAAATGTAGTTTGTGTGCAGTGTAGCATGACTGCAATTTTCATTTAAAAAGTGACAGCACTGAAAGCTAAAAAATTGGCCTGGGCAGGAAGGTGTGGAAGTGCCCTGTATTGAAGTGGTTAACCACTTCAATACCAGGCACTTTCGCCCTTTCCTGCCCATGAGAATTTTGAGCTTTCAGCATAGTCGCAATTTGAATGACAATTGCGTGGTTATATTATACTGTACCCAAACTATATTTTTATAATTTTCTTCCCACAAATAGAGCTTTCTTTTGGTGGTATTTGATCACCTCTGCGGCTTTTTTTTTTTTTTTTGCTAAACAAACTAAAAAGACCTACATGTACAAAGTTTCTCTGTTTGTTATATTGGCACTGATATGCAGCACTGATTGGCAGCCTATGGGTACATTTGATGGGGGGCTGTGCTGATTATCAGCACAGACCCCCCCCCCCCCCCTGACAAGGAGAGCCGCCGATCGGCTCGCCCTGTCAGCGCGAACCGAGTAATACCGTTTTACCTACACTTCCTGGTTCTCGCGATGATCAGCCGTGATTGGTCTCCGCTGATCACGTTGTAACAAGCCTCTGTCAGAGGCTTCTTATCACGATTGGAGATGCGGCTGCGTGCCCCCCGGGGACGCGCACTGATATATTATCCTGCTGGACATCATATGACGCCCAGTCAGGCTAACCGAACCACTTCCCGGCCGTCAATCTGTTATAGGCCAGGCGGGAAGTGGTTAATGTGCAAGAGCTGCCAGCATGCTGTGAGATATTTATCACAGCAATAGAGTACCAAAGTGTGCTGCACTGCAATTTAAAATAAACGAATTGCAGATAAAATTTTAAATAGAACAAAAATGGTAAGCCAAGTGTCAAAGTGAAGAAATACCAAGGTGATCAAATGTCCTAAATATTAGTAAGTTCAGGTATAATGGTGAAAAGGATAGTTAATCTTCAAAGGACTCCTTGCAAACTTCCCCACCACACAGACCCATCCGCTTACTGAAAAAATATCAAAGGCGATCTCCTTAAGTAATCTAGTTTCCCCCAGGAGAGACCATAGTATATATCCGCTCCCTGATGTATACAGGTAAGTACCCAAAAAGCAAAATCGCAACCTCCACATAGTGACATCCACATAAATCACTTACATAAAAGATATAAATGCACTCAAAGAATAAAAATCAGCAGTGTTAAAAACCTAAAACTCCAGCAAACGCCACTCTTTACTTTGCGTTACTTCTGGTAAAATGTGGTGACTTCACAACAGGCTGCGTAATATGCGTTTCGTCACAACTGACGCCATCCAGGGCTTTGGACACTAAAGCAAGTTATAGCCTGTATAGTCTGGCGTATATCTTAAGTCGGAACGTGATTTAAAGTGGTGTTTCCCCCTAAAAAACAAAGGCTTAAAAATCCTAAAAATAAAATAATTGCAATTTATTTTTAATTTTTTTACATACTTCTAAATGCATGTTGCTAGGGGGTCACTCGTAGTCTGCCTTCTGCCTAGCCTAGGCTGGTGACATCGCTCCCCAGTTATCTGGGACCTGTCGCGTGTCCCAGATGACTGTGCGACCAAACACGGCCCGCGGTGCCGCTCGCGCAGTGGGTGCCCGACTGTGAAGCCACAGCCGGGGGCCCACAGTTGCAATGCCCGGGCCGCCGAGCGGATCGGGGGGGCTAGCGGAGCTTCGACCCCACGCTTAGCTGCACCCTGGAACAGGTAAGTGTCCGATTATTAAGTCAGCAGATGCAGTATTTGTAGCTGCTGACTTTTTTTTTTATTTTTAGTGATACACATCTTTAAGTTATTGTATTTTGTGTTATATACACATTAAATTGGCATGCTCAAAACGCAGGTTTTAACAATTTGCCAACCAGCCGCTGCAGTTATACTGCGGCAAGGTGGCTCAGCTGCATAAATCTCCGTACCGGTACAGCGGTCCGTGCACTAGCTTTTGTGGGCGAGCGCAGATTAGCCAGCGGGGGAGGAGCCAATCTGCGGACTCCATTTCCGACGGCCGCCTGCGAATGTTCCCCGCAGACAGAACGGGGATCTGCCTGTGTAAACAAGACAGATTTCCGCTCTGACGGGATTACACTGAGATCCTGTCTTTTTGCTATGCAGGAAGACAAATCTGTGTATTGCAAAAAAATAGCCTGGTCATTTACCACTTCACACCCGGGCCAATTCTGACATTTCTGTCCTACATGTAAAATTCATCATTTTTTTTGCTAGGAAATTGCATAGAACCCCCAAAAATTATATAGGTTGTTTTTTTTTTTTTAGCAAAGACCCTAGAGAATACAGTGGCTGTCGCAACTTTTTATCTCGCACGGTATTAGCGCAGAAAATTATCGAACACGTTTTTTCAGAAACAAAACCGTAAAGTTAGCCCAATTTTTTTTCTTTATGTGAAAGATGAAGATACGCAGAGTAAATAAATACCCAACATGTCAGGCTTCAAAATTGCACGCGCTTGTGGAATGGTGCCAAACTTTGGTACTTAAAAATCCCCATAGGCACTGTTTTAAATTATTTATTTATTTTTTTTTTTTCACTGGTTACATGTTGTGAGTTAGAGGTCTAAAGCTAGAATTATTTCTCTCGCTTTAACGTTCGCGGCGATACCTCACGTGTGGTTTGAACACAGATTCATATGTATATGCTTACGTATGCGTTCGCTTCTGCGTACAAGCTCACGGGGACAGGGGATTTTTAAATTTTTTTATTTATTTTACTTTTTTTTTTTTTTTTAGTCTGTTACTTTAAAAAAAAAAAAGTGTTCGAAAAATTGCTGCGCAAATACCGTGCGAGTTAAAAAGTTGCGACAGCCACTGTATTCTCTAGGGTCTTTGCTAAAAAAAAAAAAAACCTATATAATGTTTGGGGGTTCTATGTAATTTTCTAGCAAAAAATAATGAATTTTACATGTAGGACAGAAATGTCAGAATTGGCCCGGGTGTGAAGTGGTGAATGACCAGGCTATTTTTTGCAATACGGCACTGCGTTCGTTAAGCTGACAATTGTGCGGTCATGCGATGCTGTACCCGAATAAAATTCATGTTTTTTTTTTCCCCCACACATAGAGCTTTGTTTTAGTGGCATTTGATCACCTCTGCAGTCTATCTTTTGCGATTTATGGCCTTTTTTATTATTTTTACAAGTAATGGTGGTGGTCGGTGATTTCTAGCGGGACTGCGACATTGCGGCGGACAGATCGAACACCTGAAATTTGATCACTTTTATTCCTATTACAAGAAATGTAAACATCCCTTGTAATATCAATATGGCATGATCTGACCTATTTACAGTGAGATATGGGGTCAATAAGACCCCACATCTCACCCCTAGGCTGGGAAGCCTAAAATAAAAAAAAATAAAAGATTCTGGCTACCCAGCCAAGGCGGCGCTGTTTTTTGAATGCAGAGGCCGGGCGTGATGTCATAACATCACGCCCGGCCTCCGAACCAACATAGACTCTGGCGACCATCTGGTCCGCTGGAAATCTCTATGATCACCATCCGGGGGGCGGCGGATCCTGTGTCCGACTCACTGCAGTGATTCGGTAGACGCACCAGAGCCCGCCGCCAGTAAGAATGATCACGCTGCGGAACAGCCGCTATGATCGCTCTTATTGTGTAAAGAATCGCCGGCTGATAAAGCCGATATCTGAATGTCTGTAGCTGCAGGCATCATTCAGATATAACCCCGGTAAGGTCAAGGACGGCCCTCCGGCGCGAAGTGGTTAAGGGGGGTAAAACCTTCCGGTGCTGAAGTGGTTAAGATGGGTCTCTTATTTGTTTGGGTGGGCGAATCCTTTCATTTCGTTCAGCCCACTTGCTG
This sequence comes from Lithobates sylvaticus, assembly GCA_028564925.1. NCBI lineage: Eukaryota > Metazoa > Chordata > Amphibia > Anura > Ranidae > Lithobates > Lithobates sylvaticus. The sequence continues at coordinate 94,880,779 of CM053026.1, forward strand.
ATCAAAACTCATCCATGGCCAGGTTAAGAGAGGAGGCAGCAGTAATTAATACATCTTCATTGGTGTTGGTGGCTGCAACAACCACCCCCAGTATTTAGGTTTGTAGCAGCAATAGTAACCACATCTGTGTCGGCAATAGTAACCGCTCCCCTCTTCATTACGGACAGTGTCAGCGATAACTAACTCCGCCCCCAAACTTATGGAGAAGATATAGAATAAGGAGGCTCAGTGACTAATACGCTTGCAGTGTTTGGTATTTGGGTTCAGCTCCTATTTGTGCTTGAGAACTTTTCTTTTGCTTGACGTGTAATCATTTACATTAGAAGCTTTTCTGAGACAGACATTGGATTAAATTGTTAAAGTGCGGTGGATTAAAATAATGTTATACTAAAGAAAAATAATTTTCAATTTTAGCAAACGAGGACTGCAACAAGAATTTTGAATTTTCGAAGAGAGGATTTGGAAACCAAAGAGGTACTTGCCAAGTGATTTTTAGTCCACAAATAAGTCAAATGTTATACAGTTTATAACCTTTTGCTGATGGTACATGGTGGTGATATGTTGGTTTTTTTTTTTTTTTTTTTTTTTGTGTGACCGTTGCTTATATTTCCTAAACAAACCATCTTTATTTTGTGAACTATCACTAACGCTGAAGTGCTCCATCAAATGAAATAAATGGAGTCTGTAATGTGTTTTCTCTGTTCCATTGGGACCCCTACTTCTCCCGGACAATCAAATAACGTGTTCATTTTTTACTTAACTATAAGTATAGTGTGTCTGATCATTTTAGATTGGAAGCTTTTCTAATGCATTTGCTTAGTTTGTACCATAAAGTGCTGTGAAGTAAATTTGCATGTACTGCAAATATATTTATGTATATAGTAGTGGTGCACCGAAATTTCGGTCGCCGAAAGGGGGAAAAAAAGGCAGGGCACGCCCCGCTTGGTGTCGCCCTTGTATCATCCCGGCGTGCCCCTGTCAGTCTCCCCTCCCTCCTGCTCTTCTCGCGAGTGTCATGAGATGCAGCCTCCCCAGTGCCTAGTAGCACGATCTCGCGCTGTCAACGATATGAATCACGGTGCATCCACTGTAATTATGTCCTGCATCTTGTAATAGACGGCACACTGATCCTATGCCCGGATTCACTGTGCTGTGTGTCATAGGAGGCAGGACATCATTACAGTGGCTGCACAGCGATTCAGATCCAGCTCTGACACAGCATGAGATCTCGCTACCAGGCACTGGCAGGCTGCATCTCATGGGCACTGAATGAATGATTAACTTGTATAGCGCTACATATACAAACTAAATTGCCTCAGGACGCTTTTGCTGCCAGTGTCGGTCTGGGTTTTCAGAAGAGATGGGTCTTGAGCTTCTTCGTGGGCACTGGCAGGCTGCATCTCGTGGGCACTGGCAGGCTGCATCTCGTGGATCATGTCTGCTAGAGGTGCACTGAATGGAAATTTTGCTAACTGCAGACTGCATTTTTCTTGACCTTTCTTGGACTAAAGGTGCCTTTTATGGCTAACAATAAATACATATTTTAAATGAATATTACAAAGTTGAATATAATACAAGTGTATATAAATATTTTTTAAAAACTGTCATTTACGGTTTTCAGCCTAGTGCAGCCTTCATTTTTGGTTTCGGCACCAAAGTTTTCCATTCGGTGCACCCCTAGTATATAGGCAACAATAGGGTCCTTGGTCTGAATTCCAATCAAAACACTAGGTACTTGGAGTTTACATGTTCTTCTTTATGGTTGTGTGGGTTTCCACCCACAATTTAAAGGACATGCTGGTAGGTTAAAAAGCCTATATATAAAATTTTGCATGTGAGGGAAGAAATTGCAAGTATGCATGTGAGACTGGGATCTTGTAAGTGCCTTTAAAGAAGTGATGGATGTTAATGTACAAAACATGTGAATTGGTATAAATACCTGTAATAAAATATGTTCTTCAATTTTAACAGGCGGTGACCGCAATCAAAATTTTGAATCTTCTGAAAGAGGGTTTGGTAACCGAAGAGGTACTTGCCGGCCATTCTTTTTTATTTTTTATTTTTCCCTAGTTCACAAGAAGTAGTTAATGCTGTACATTTTATTTAGTCTTTTATTAGCACTTATGCCCGGACCATTTGGATGGCCAAAGACCAGAGCACCTTTCGCGATTCGGGACTGCGTTGCTTTAACTGACAATTGCACGGTCGTTCGACGTGGCTCCCAAACAAAATTGATGTATTTTGTTTTTTTTTCCCTCCACAAATAGAGCTATCTTTTGGTGGTATTCGATCATCTCTGCGGTTTACATTTTTTGCTCTTTAACCGCTTCCCGACTGCCTCATGTAGATATACGTCTACAGAATGGCACGGGCAGGCATAACGCACGTACGGGTACGTCCCCTTTAATTTGCCTGCCCGTGGGTCGCGCGCGACCCGCCAGCGGCGCGCGCGCGACCCGCCAGCGGCGCGCGCGCGACCCGCCAGCGGCGCGCGCGACCCGCCAGCGGCGCGCGTGCGACCCGGTCGGGAGCTCCTTGGCCGTGGGACCAACGGGAGCTGAAGAACGGGGAGAGGTTTGTGTAAACAAACCTCTCCCCGCGCTTCCTACTCTGCCTGTCATTGATCGGCTGTTCCCTGTCATCGGGAAAGCCGATCAATGACGTCAGACGTACAGCCACGCCCCCCTACTGTAAAAAAAAAAAAAACACAACACGTCACACTGACTCCTCCCCGCCCCCTAGTGGTTAACTCCTTCACTGCAACTGTCATTTACATAGGAATCAGTGCTATTTAAATAGCACTGATTGCTGTATAAATGACAAATGTCCCAAAAATGTGTCAAAAATGTCCGATGTGTCCGCCATAATGTCGCAGTCACAATAAAAATCGCTGATCGCCGCCATTACTAATAAAAAAAAAAATATTAATAAAAATGCTATAAAACTATCCCCTATTTTGTAAACGCTAGAACTTTTGCGCAAACTAATCAATAGTCGCTAATTGCGATTTTTTTTTTAACAAAAAATATGTAGAAGAATACGTATCGGCTTAAACTGAGGAAAAAAAATGTTTTTTTATATATTTTTTGGGGATATTTATTATAGCAAAAAGTAAAAAATATTGCATTTTTTTCAAAATTGTCGCTCCATTTTTGTTTATAGCGCAAAAAATAAAAACCGCAGGGGCGATCAAATACCACCAAAAGAAAGCTCTATTTGTGGGAAAAAAAGGACGCCAATTTTGTTTTGGAGCCACGTCGCATGACCGCGCAATTGTTAGTTAAAGCGACGCAGTGCCGAATTGCAAAAAGGGGCCTGGTCCTTTGGCTGCCAATTGGTCCGGGGCTGAAGTGGTTAAAGCAGAGTTTTGCCCACCCCTTTTAAAAATTAAAACTCAGCAGCTACACATACCGTAGCTGCTGACTTTTAACATTGGGACACTAACCTGTCCTGGAGTCCAGCATGTCGGCAGCGCAGCTGATGTTTCCATCGGCTGGTCGGGTGCTGCCACCAGCAGTGTAGCCTTTTTTGCTTCACAGCCGTGTCCCTGCTGCGCTCACTTGTCTGGCAGAAGTGGAGGGGGACCGAACTGTAATTTGCTGCGGCCTTGTCTCCCACAAGTTGGGGACAGGGTACCTGTAAAAAACTAATTCCAGATCTGTGTTCAGTTGTGATGAATATCAGGAGAAATAAAGGGGCCTCCATAAAGTGTACTTACCACCTGCCAATGCTATCCCATGCGGGGGTTTAACCCCTTGTGATAGCAATAAAGGCTTTTGGAAGAATGTTAGAAATGGTAATTACAATGCAACATGCTGCAGATTTTCTACACTTGGTTGTTTCTGCTTGTCATTGAGATGGGCATTGTGTGCATAGTGTGGCACACACCGAGCAGCTGTGAACCGCAGAGGGAGCAGGAAAGAAATATGAGAATAAGGTACAAAGGAACATTTTTGGAAGGAAACGGATCGATTTCTATTGCTCACTACATGTGAGTAATGAGTTTAAGGCTCAGTTTCCACACTACTGCAACTTGTCATGTCACAGCACATTGCTTTCAATGGCAAACGTTCCGATCTATGCGGCTTTGATAAAATGCTTGCACTATTTTGATGCAACTTTTGATATGACTAAGTTGGATCAAAGTCACACTCTAGCCTTAAACTACTTTTCCACTAGTGCTACTCCGAAGCTGTGCGACTTTAAGTGCAGCTTTGATCCAAGTTTAAAGTTGCACTCTAAATTGCACAGCTTTGGAGTCACACTAGTGGAAACATAGCCTAAGGCTAGAGTGCGACTTTGATACAACTTTACACCTTTGATCAGTCTTAGCAAAGTAGTGCAGGTACTTTTTCAAAGTCGCAGATGGGAATGGGTAACATTAAAATCAAGAAGGCTCTAACTTTTCATGTGACTATGGACACATAGTCGCATGACAAGTCACGTTTCCACTATTGCGACCCTAAAGCTGCACGATTTAGAGTGCAGCTTTGATCTAACTTTACACTCTGGACCAACACTTCTTCAAAAGTCTCATGAAAGTAGTGCAGGTACCTTTTCAAAGTAGCTGATTTTCAAAGTTGCATAGATGGGAATGGGTGCCATTGAAATCAATCAATAGACTGACTTGTCATGCGACTGTTTCTAAAGTCACATGACAAGTCACACTAGTGGAATCGTAGACTTAGTGTGGTTGCCTGTACTATTATCATTTGTAGACTCTGAGCTGAGAACCCAGAGCACTACCAGGTACACTGACAGTCTAGCCCCCCCCCCCCCCCCCCGTGTCCATCTCCCTTCTCCTTTGCTAGTCTTGATTCAACGCCCAGCACAGCTATACTGTATATGTGCACTACCCGTTTTAAGTTGGCGGAGGTGCTAGAAAATATTGCTTTCACTCCAATGATCGCGGCGATACCTCGCGTGTGGTGTGAACACTCATTTCATATGTTGGCGCGACTTATGTATGTGTTCGCTAATGCACGCGAGCATGGAGAGACGATTTAAATTTTTTTATTTTTCTTGTTTTCAAATTGTCCCTTTTTAAGGCCGGAATTGACTTGTACGTCACTTCCATCCTCCAAAGGCTTAGTTGAGTAGGGGGCCATCATTCCCTCACTTGACTAAATGCCCATCATGGGAATGCGTCGGATCGTCTCTGCCGCTACCGACTGATTCAGTAAGTGGCGGAGACCACTGGGACTTGGCGGGAGGTGGTGGGGGGGCCCCCCTCTGCCGATAACGTGATCTTGAGGTGAATACACCGCAGAGACCACTTTTATCTTAAAGCAGACCTCCCGCAGTTGAATAAAATACTGGGGTGTTGGCAGCAATATGTTGCCATAACAATGTTATTTAATGTCAAAGTAGTGACTTGTGTTCATGGTGGGTGGTCTGGAAGTGGTTAAAAATTATAATGTATTCTCCCCAAATAGTAATTATCTCTATGCTTGTTGGTCAAAGACCTGTCTATTAGGGGTGCAACGGATCAAAAAACTCACGGATCGGATCGATCCTCGGATCAGGAGTCACGGATCGGATCATTTTTCGGATCAGCAAAAATAATTGAATTTGCAAAAACCTGTGAAAATTCAGCCACCATATAGTCCCCACTGTAATATCCACGTCATCTCCCCCCACTGTAATATCCACGTCCTCTCCCCCACTGTAATATCCACGTCCTCTCCCCCACTGTAATATCCACGTCCTCTCCCCCCACTGTAATATCCACGTCATCTCCCCCCACTGTAATATCCACGTCATCTCCCCCACTGTAATATCCACGTCATCTCCCCCCACTGTAATATCCACGTCATCTCCCCCACTGTAATATCCACAAAATCTCCCCCACTGTAATATCCACAAAATCTCCCCCACTGTAATATCCACGTCATCTCCCCCACTGTAGTATGGGCTGGGTATCGCAGAGTATGGGCTGGGTATCGCAGAGTATATGGGCTGGGTATCGCAGAGTATATGGGCTGGGTATCGCAGAGTATATGGGCTGGGTATCGCAGAGTATATTGGCTGGGTATCGCAGAGTATATGGGCTGGGTATCGCAGAGTATATGGGCTGGGTATCGCAGAGTATATGGGCTGGGTATCGCAGAGTATATGGGCTGGGTATCGCAGAGTATATGGGCTGGGTATCGCAGAGTATATGGGCTGGGTATCGCAGAGTATATGGGCTGGGTATCGCAGAGTATATGGGCTGGGTATCGCAGAGTATGGGCTGGGTATCGCAGAGTATGGGCTGGGTATCGCAGAGTATATGGGCTGGGTATCGCAGAGTATATGGGCTGGGTATCGCAGAGTATATTGGCTGGGTATCGCAGAGTATATGGGCTGGGTATCGCAGAGTATATGGGCTGGGTATCGCAGAGTATATGGGCTGGGTATCGCAGAGTATATTGGCTGGGTATCGCAGAGTATATTGGCTGGGTATCGCAGAGTGGGTATCGCAGAGTATATGGGCTGGGTATCGCAGAGTATATGGGCTGGGTATCGCAGATTATGGGCTGGGTATCGCAGAGTATATTGGCTGGGTATCGCAGAGTATATTGGCTGGGTATCGCAGAGTATATGGGCTGGGTATCGCAGAGTATATGGGCTGGGTATCGCAGAGTATATGGGCTGGGTATCGCAGAGTATATGGGCTGGGTATCGCAGAGTATATTGGCTGGGTATCGCAGAGTATATGGGCTGGGTATCGCAGAGTATATTGGCTGGGTATCGCAGAGTATATTGGCTGGGTATCGCAGAGTATATTGGCTGGGTATCGCAGAGTATATTGGCTGGGTATCGCAGAGTATATTGGCTGGGTATCGCAGTTTGTTTACAAGTGATCGCTCCGTCATTTGACGGAGCGATCACATTGTAAACAGTGGCCGGGTGTACCAAGATGGCCGGAGCTAGGCCGAAGCCGCGGCCTTTCCTAAGGCCGCCGGTGTACCAAGATGGCCCCCAACGCTCCGGAGCTAGGCCGAAGCCGGGCCTTTCCTAAGGCCGAGGCCGCGGATCGCGGGGTGTGCCGATCCGAACGGGGTGACCCGTTCGGATCACGGATCGGCGACGATCCGTTGCACCCCTACTGTCTAGCAATAAAGCATACAATAATGAACTTTTTAATTACCTAAACAATCTTTTATTTTAACTAGAACACTAAAGCGCTCTCCTATCAGATGAGAAACATGGAGTCTGTAATGTGCTTCCCTATTTTTCCTTGGGACCCCCCCACCCCCTTTTTTTTTTTTTTTTCTCCCGTGTTCATTTTTTACCTAAATGTAGCTAGCTGTAGTGTCTGCTTCAAATTAGAAGCTTTTCTAATGACCTTGATAAATTTGTATTGTAAAGTGCTGTGAAGTAAATTGGTGCTGTACTGAAAAATGTGTATGTATATGTGCAGCACTAGGGTCCTTGGTCTGAATTCCAATTAGGACACTAGGTGTATGGAGTTTGCATTTTCTCCCTGTGGTTGTGTGGGTTTCCGACCACAAACCAAAGACATGCCGGTAGAATTGGCATGTGAAGGAAGTATAGGCAAGCATGTAAGCACCTTGAAGGAAGTGACTGATGTGAATGTTTATTTAGGTGCTATATAAATACCTGTAATAAGTAATGTTTTTCAATTTTAACAGGCGGTGACTCCAATCAAAATTTTGAATCTTCTGAAAGGGGGTTTGGCAACCGAAGAGGTACTCATTTATATATCTTTTTACTGATGGTATGGTAGGTCTAAATGTTGACTAATTGACATTGGCATTTTTTTTCTCATATATTAAGGGACACCAAGTCCTGTACTGTTGGATTATACTGTTGTCTACAGGATGATTGAATCTGGCAAACGAAAAAAAATCTTTAGACCTGCCCATAATGCCTTCTCTACCTGGCATACGCTAGTTTCTTTTCTTCAATCAAAATTTTGTTATTGCTGCTTGAGGGGATCTCTGTATGGAAGCTATCCTGATAAACCTCAGCCTAGCTTGTAAGTGCTCCAGTTGGACTACGCTTGGGTTCAGGGCTTGGGTTCTGCATTGGGCGCTTTCCAAATACTTTGATGTGGCCCAACGCCGATGTGAGCGGGCATGTGTAACTCACCGGAGCTCCTCCATCCTAACTAGCATCCGTTGTTCCCGCGTAGTGTCCGGAGTTTGGGGGGGAATATTACCGGCAGTGCAACGTGGTGTGGAGCGGTGGTTTGGGAACCAGAGGCTGTGAGGTCAGTGGTGGTGAGGAGCTGCTCCTGTCCTGCTTCGCCAGACTGTGCTGTTGAGCTTCCGTGCCTGTTCGGGAGGTGAGGGAGAGTGGCCAACCGAGTGTGCTCGGTTGTGATCCGAAGATGTCGACTCTTCAGCCTCTGTCTTCTATCTGCCCATCGTAATTCCAATTGGCCCCTTTTGGTACTAATTGGAGATATTTGCCCACCATCGGCTTACCCTGGCTCCTGTCAGCTTAACTTGGCTTTGGAGGAACGTCCCTGGCTCTCACTGGCAGCTGGCCCCCATTGAATTCTGTTAGATATTACAGCATTTGCAACTGTAACAGGCTGCTAATAAAGCTGGCCGATTTTTTTTAATGGTGCCAGCAGAACTCTTGTGACTCACTGGACCCCTCCTGCTCATCCCTGTATAATGGCTGGTGCAGATAAGTAAAACTTTTGTGAAAACCCCTGCAATACTTTTCTATGAAATAGTTTTGTGGGGGGTGAGAGGAAGGGAGAGATTGGAGTCTAATTGAGGAGCTCTTACCCGACCCCTACTTTTGTAGTTGAGCTGGTACTGATGACAAAAAAGAGGGAATACATCAACACAGGATGTCTCAAGCTCACAATCGCAGTAGGCGGTTAAGGATAAAAGGAAGTGGCAGCTAAACTGGAGAAATTTGCCCATAACCCATCCCAGAACCCTGGTGAGGGACAACTAAAATTATCCTTACCACCCTCCATAGCACTTAAGGGATCAAGTCCACATAGCAGACCCACTAAAACAGTATGAACAACCTGCACCCCCACTATAGTAGGACCGCATGATCGTTTCACCCTGGAGGTTTCGTTGGCAGAAGAACCATCTTTGAGAGTAGTATTGATGGTGGTTAATGGGTGCAAATTTGCCTTGTCAGAAATGACGGACCAACTGAAGTGTATTAAAGAAAAACTGTAATGTAATGCATAATCTACAAAAAGTACGTGAAAGCACTACAGAACTGGAGGGCAGAGTAAGTGAAGTCGAGGATGTATTAACACCTATGAAGCAGGAGATTGAACTTTTAAAGGGAACGGTCAAAAGGCAGAACGTTTGATTGGAAGGACAAATAACGTTCGAATAGTGAGTAGCGGAGTGAGGGAAATAACATAAGGGGCTTCCTGGAAAAATAAATCCAAGAGGTCTTTGGGGAAGAAGCACTATCTCCTCTGTTTGCAATTGAAAGGGCTCAGAGTCCTGTTGAGAACGCCTCCGGGTGGGATACCAAGGCATGTGGTTATTAAACTTTTTTCTCTCTTCGCCTTTCAGGACAGCACCTTGGAGAAAGCGTAGCTCCACCTCTTAACAGGAAACACTGTGTCAACGCCCTTTTTAAAAGCAGCTGCTTCCACCATGCCATCAGTTTTAGTGTTTCCTTCGCCATGGTGGAAGCACTGCTGGGGAACCAGAGGGGACACGCGCTCTCCGAGGGGGTTTTGGCAGTACCTTCATGTTTGTGCTCTGACCAGCCCAGCGCTTTCCCCGAGGGGGTTGCTCCGGTAACCCTTTGCCGGCTCACAGGAGTAATGGGCCGCTGGAGGTCGTCCGCCCATGGTGTTCGGGGGGGGGGGGGCCGCGGGTGTTCTCACAACGAGCGTTCCGTTCAAGGCCCCTGCATGGCAACGCCGAATCCCGGACGGCAGGTGACGCCAGTTCCGGTGTGCGGTGCCTTCCGGCGCTGGCTTGGACTTTTGTTTGGCATGTGAAGGAAACAATTCAAAAGCACACAGGCAGCGGCTGCTGCGTTCATTATGGAGGAAGAATCATCAGCAGCAATAGCACCACCATCACAAAGTTTCCTCCGTCTTGCAGTAAGTCTGGGGGGGGGGATTTGGCATCTGCAGTTCCGAGCTCTGCCCTTCGGCCTTTCCTCCTCTCCCAGAGTATTCACAAAGGTGATGGCAGAAGCCTTGAAGCCCCTGAGGCTGAAATGGAAATGGAATGGATTAACCTTAAAGTCAAACCTAATAACATCTCAAAGGGTAAGGTTTCTGGGGTATGAAGTAGATTTGTTAGAACAGAGAATATTTCTGCCCCAGGTGAAAATAGAGAAGATGTAGAAAGTTCTGAGAGCACTTCAATTAAACGCACAGATTTCTTTAAGACAAGCCATGTCGGCTCTGGGCCTGTTGACAGCGGCAGTCCCCTTGGTACAGTGGGCTAGTTCCATGCTCGTCCACCGCAGGCGGATATTTTGATGAATTGGTCATACCAGCAACCTCTGGAGAAGAAGTTCTTCATAAGGGCAAGAGCAAAAAGATCGCTCTGGTGGTGGAGAAACCAAAGAAACATCTCAAAAGAGCTTCTTTGGTCCTTCCCAGTAAACGGAAGACTGACCAAATGCCAGCGCGTGGGGGTGGGGAGCTCACTTAGAAGAACAAACGATTCAGGGGGTTTGGTCCAAACCAGAGGCAAGAAGGTCGTCGAATTAGAGAGAGTTGAAGGCTATTCACCTAAGCCTTCTCTCATTCCTGGAAGTTCTAGTGAAACTGCATGTCTAAATATTGTTGGACAATATGACGGAAGTATTATATTTAACAAAGCAAGGGGGCACAAAAAGCAGAACCTTGATAAAGCTAGCTCATCAAATCCTGAGATGGGCAGAGAACAAGTTGGCCTCTTTGTCCACAGTCCATTTGAAAGATTCGGAAAACACCTTGGCAGATCTCCTCAGCAGGAGAGAAATAAGGGAAGCCGAGTGGTCTCTAAATCAGGAGTTATTCGAGACGATCTCCAGAAGTTGGTGTTTCCCTCAGGTGGAGCTCTTTGCAAAACAAGAAAATGCAAAAGTACCAGCCTTCTTCTCCCTGCAGAGGCAGGATCAAGCTCTCCGAGTAGATTCGTTGGCCCACAAGTGGGACTTCCAGCTGTCCTACGCTTTCGAAAGTGGCTTCAGTTTTTCATCGTACACAGGAGATCATTCTCCCTACATTTTGCCCTTTACATTCAGGGCCAGGTGAAGAAGCCTTCCATACTCTTGAGGTCAGGAGGTGTCTTAAATATCTGGCGATAACAAAGGAATTTAGAAAATCATCTTCACTTTTTTTTTAATGAAAGGTACTCGCAACGAATGTAAAGCTTCCAAAAGCACCCTCGGAAAATGGTTAAAACGAGCCATTAAAGAGGCGTACACTTCTTTGGGTCTGGAACATCCGTAAGGGATCTTGCCTCATTCGACTCGTGCAGTAGCGGCATCATGGGCAGAAAAGGCCGGGGCATCTCCTGAGCAAATTTGCAAGGCTGCCACATGGTCTAGTTTCTCGACCTTTATAAGGCACTACTGCTTGGATCTGCCATCAGCCTCGGACCAATCCTTTGGTCGGAAGGTTTTACAGGCAGTAGTCCCACCCTGAAGTAAGTTTCTCGGTTATCCTCTCCAAGGTGCTGTCGGAAAGGCGAAGGGAGAAAACCTTATTTAGACTTACCGGTGACGGTATTTCTGTGAGCCTTTTCAGAACAGCAGCCTACTTCCCTCCCTAGGTTATTATTTATAAAGTATAGTTCTTCTCTTGGTGTCATATTGCTATTCACTCTATTAATACTCACAGGGCTACGCATGCCAAGGCCCATATTTTATGGCCCATTCATAACACAGAAAAATATTTGATTTTAGTAGAGCCAGTCATGGCTTTAAAAGGTGTATGGCTTAATAAAAATAAAATAATCGTACTCCCCTAGTTGGCTGCAGAACTGATCCCAGCTGCATCTGTCACTTGCTGACTCGAAGGCCAAAAACTGAGTGATCCAAGACCACTGATCACTCTGCTCTGTCTTCAGCCTGCAAAGAGCCAGTGACTGTTAGTCACAGACTCTCTGCTCTGCCCCCCCTCCCCCCAGCACTGGGCTGTTGAATGGGTGGGAGCGGCTAGCTCAGGCTCTCAGTGGCTCGTTGACAGCTTGGCCAGCTGCCAGCCAAGCGTCTGGGTGGCTCACGAATAAAGTTGACATTTTTTTCTGAGCCTGGACCGGCAGAGTTTCGGTCAACACTTAATGAGGTCATATGAGAAGCCTAGCCAAAATTTTAAACAATACTTTTTCCTTTACCAGATCATATGTACTTGGACCCTCCCTAATTCTTGTTTCATCTTTTGACACCTTAAACCAGCAGGGTGCAGTTAAATTTGTAAAACACTGCTGTTCGTTTTATTTTTTGTTTTAACCACTTGCTTACTGTGCACTTAAACACCCTTCCTGCCCAGACCAATTTTCAGCTTTCGTGCTCTCACACTTTGAATCACAATTACTCAGTCATGCAACACTGTACCCAAATGATTTTTATGTCCTTTTTTTTCCCCACAAATAGAGCTTTCTTTTGGTGGTGTTTGATCACCTCTGGGTTTTTTTTTTTTTTTTTGCGCTATAAATGAAATAAGACGGAAAATTTTGAAAAAAAACGAATTTTTCTTAGTTTATGTGATAAAATTTAGCAAATTATTAATTTTTTCTTCATAAATTTTGGCCACAATTTATTTTGCTACATATCTTTGGTAAAAATAACCCAAATTAGTGGATATTATTTGGTCTTTGTGAAAGTTATAGAGTCTACAATCGGTGGTGCGAATCATAAAAAAATTAGCACACCTGATGTACTGGTGGCCCATCTCATTTCTTGCGACCCAAACAAGCCAGGAAAGTACAAATACCCCCCAAATGACCCCTTTTTTGAAAGTAGACATGCCAAGGTATCTAGTAAGAGGCATGGTGAGGTTTTTGATGTTGTAATTTTTTCCCCATAATTCTTTGCAAAATGAAGATTTTTTTTTTATTTTTTCCCCCACAAAATGTTCATTGTAATAGGTTATTTCTCACATGGCATGTGTATACCACAAATGACACCCCAAAATACATTCTGCTACTCCTCCTGAGTATTACGATACCACATGTGTGGGACTTTTACAGTCTGGCCACTTACAGAGGCCCAATATTGAAATAGCACCATCAGGCGTTCTACAAGCATAAATGACACATCTCATTTCGCAACCACCTATTACACTTTTGAAGGCCCTGGAGCACCAGGACAATGGAAACGCCCACAAAGTGACCCCATTTTGGAAAGCTAACACCCCAACGTATAATCTATGAGGCATAATGAGTCTCTTGAACGGTTCATTTTTTTCCAGAAGATTTGGGAAAATGTGGAAAAAAAATGAAAACGCATTTTTTTTACGCTAAGTTGTTCATTTATAAGATATTTCCAACACATAGCATGTACATAGCAAAAATTACACCCCAAAATACATTCTGCTACTCCTGAGTATGGCGATACCCCATGTCAGACTTTTCCGCAGCCTGGCCACATACAGAGGCCCAACATCCATGTAGCACCATCAGGTGTTCTAAAGGCATAAATTACACATTTCATTTCCTGAGTACCTATCACATTTTTGAAGGCCCTGGAGCACCAGGACAATAGAATTACCCACAAAGTGACCCCATTTTGGAAAGAAAACACCCCAATGTATATTCTATGAGGCATAATGAGTCTTTTGAACATGTAATTTCTTTCCACAAGTTTTTGGAAAATGTGGAAAGAAAATTAAAACCAATTTTTTTCTTACAAAGTTGTAAATTTAGAAGATCTTTATAACACATAGAATGTACATAGCCAAAATTACACCCCAAAATACATTCTTCTACTCGTCCTGAGTATGGCGATACCCCATGTGTCAGACTTTTCCACTACCTGGCCACATACAGAAGCCCAACATGCAAGTAGCACCTTTAGACTTCTAACACATAGCATGTATACACCAAGAATTGCACCCCAAAATACATTCTGCTGAGCAAAGGGTAAAAGAAAAAGGCTCACCTGTGGTTCTAGCAGGCAGGAATACCGTTCCAGAGCAGTCAAAGTTCAGTTCAGGTGCCAGGCAGAGGCATGGCCAGTTCAGGTGCCAGGCAGAGGCATGGCCAGTTCAGGTGCCAGGCAGAGGCATGGCCAGTTCAGGTGCCAGGCAGAGGCATGGCCAGTTCAGGGGCCAGTTCAGGTGCCAGGGCCAGTTCAGGTGCCAGGGCCAGTTCAGGTGCCAGGGCCAGTTCAGGTGGCAGCAGGTGGCACTTTGTACCTTAGGCCTTGGTCAGGTAAGACCTGAGGACAGGGGTAGAGGCTTCTTCCCACCCAAATCTCTACGAAGCCTCCGAGTCTCCAGACCCTAATCCGAGAAAACAAAACCTGGAGAAAAATGTTTTCTCCACTCGGAAAACCTTTTCTGGAGCCCCTCACATGTGAGACCCCTGTGCTGTACAGTGGCAGGGCAAATGATCAGTTCAGGAGGCAGGCAAAAAGAATGGTCATTTAACAAGCCGAGGTCAATTCACGTTGAAGGCAGAAAGATGTTTGGCAGAGGCATAGTCGTTAAAAGTCCGGGTCATTCACGGAAATGGCAGGAAGTGGAAACTGGAAAAAAATCATCTAATAGTGCAGTGAAGTATGATGGCTTCGAAAGCATGTTCCAATACAGAGGCCTGGATGGGAGGGACAGTCGGGACAGTAGTATCGGGTGTCGCGGCGATTTCCCCTACTTGAACACACACGACATTTTTTTTTGGGGGTATCATCTGGTCGTTCATATCCACCCCCCCATGTATAGGTTATACTCGTGGATACATTTTGGCTTCTGGACGGGGCCTTTTCTTCTCTGCAGTTCCACCAAGGTGTCCTTGTGTATTGTGGAAAGGATGTAGACGTCTCTTTTTTTGTCTCGCCACTTCAGCGCTAGTACCTCTTCAGTCCGCATACTGGCCTTTTCACCCGTCTTCAAGTTCTTGGCGACCAATGTCTGTGGGAAGCCTTTGCGGTTGGTCCGCGCTGTCCCACAGGCCACAGTCTGCTTTAGGTAGAGATGGCGGAAAAGTGGGAGACTTGTGTAGAAATTGTCTACATATAGGTGATAACCTTTCCCAAGCAGTGGTTGGATCAGCTGCCAGACAATTTTGCCACTTGTTCCCATGTAGGTAGGGCATCCAGGGGGGTTTAGCTTTTTGTCTTTTCCCTCATAAATTATGAAATCATATGTGTAGCCCGTGGCCCTGTCACAAGCCTTATAAAATTTTATTGCTATGTATTGCTGGATTTCAAGTCTTCCAGTAAAGTGCAATAGTGACTCATCTACACAGATATTTTTATCTGGGGTAAACAGTCGCTTGAAGCTGGCGCAAAAAAAAATTGATTAGGGGACGAATTTTGAATAATTTATCATAACTGGGATGATTTCGAGGGAGGCATTGGGCATTGTTATTGAAATGTAAAAATCGCATTATCATTTCATAACGGGTTCTGGGCATCATTGATGAATAGATCGGCATGTGGTGCATATGTAGGGTAGACCAGTAGGAATGGACTTCATTTTTTTTTGTCAGCCCCATGTTGAGGGTTAGGCCAAGGAAAATTTTAAATTCTTCAATGGTGAGGGGTTTCCAAACAAAAGGGCGGGCATAGGAAGAACTTGGATTGTTGGCTATATGTTGGCTGGCATATAGATTACATTGCTCCACAATGTAGGTTAGGAGATCATTGGGAAAAAATAAGTGAAAATAATAAAGTGGGGTTACATTTTCCGTCTATCTGAGGGCCTGGCTGGGCTGTAAAAAGGGGAATTACAGGTTCTACTGACGTATCGGGCAGCCATGTTGGATACAGTAGAACATCTGGAAGGGTAGTACTGCCTCGTTGATGTGATGCTCCATTGCTAGCATCTGGCCTATCTTCTAGGAAGGTTGCCAAACTGCTGGTGGATGCCTGCATATCATCCTGGAGTGCTGCGCTGCTGGTGGATGCCTGCGCCTGATCATTTCTCCTGCTTCTCCTTGTTAGGATTCTATCATCCTCTGTTTCCATCTCGGAGCCACTGCTGTCCACTGGCTCATAGTCGCTATCCGAGTCTGACAGAGAGTTCCCCGCTACTCTCGTCTGACATACTCTGGAGTATCTGGCAAGCCTCCTCTGCGCTGTATGACCTTTTAGTCATGTTGACGGGCAGATGCGACTGATGGCGGGGGTCAGATGCGACTGATGGCGGGGGTCAGATGCGACTGATGGCGGGGGTCAGATGCGACTGATGGCGGGGGTCAGATGCGACTGATGGCGGGGGTCAGATGCGACTGATGGCGGGGGTCAGATGCGACTGATGGCGGGGGTCAGATGCGACTGATGGCGGGGGTCAGATGCGACTGATGGCGGGGGTCAGATGCGACTGATGGCGGGCGGGCAGATGTGCCGGATGATGGCGGGCAGTGGGTTAACAGCAGACAAACAGCTAATAACTCACTGATCTCCTTGGCTGCAGCACAGATCTCTCTTCCTCTCCTTACTGACAGGCTGTGTGTGAGGAGAGGAAGAGATGAGAGCAGTTACAGCGGCGCAATCTCCTGTCATCTGCCGCCCTTCCCCCTTTGTTGACATTGCGATGGCTGTGTCTAATCACAGCCATCACAGCGGATCAGGAGGGCAATTACATTGCCCACCTGCCGTGCCGAGATGTGGCGTGTGCGGGGGACACGCACCCGCGCGATCCCGCTACTTCTGAAGGACGTTCCGGAACTTCCAGTCAGAAGTAGACGGCTCCCACCCGGCCGTATATGTGCAGTGGCCGGGTGGGAAGTGGTTAAAGAACACTAATGTACTGTCTAAAGATCATGGTAGAAATTGTTTTATTATTTTTGCATTGCTGTTCGTAATTGGCTCCAAAAAAATCTCAGACTTCTGGTTAAAAAAATAAATAAATTGGCTATGCAAGTCCATTAAAGTGGATGTGAACAGCCTCAGATACGCAGAGATGAAACAAATCTCCCTATACAAGTTTGACATGCATATCTGCTGTCTTCATCTGTATATATCTTTTCGAAAGTGCATGTCCTGTTAAAGTTTTTCTCTTCCTGGTTAGCCCTGGGAGTGGATTATTGGCATACAGGCTAGACAGCTGATTGGAGGAAAGGTGCACATACCCCCCCCCCCCCCCCCCCTTATAGGCAAAGGATGAAAGGAATATGTATAGCTCTGTTCTTAAATGGCAAGCTGACTGCTGTTCTATTTATAGCAACCTCCCATGATGCACTTCTATTTCCCGTCTAAGACGACCACTATGGGACATAGTGCTTTGGAGAGAGATTACAAAACACTGGAGATAGATGTGCCCAGCTCAAATTTCATCAATCGGGTTTTCGTCTGCTTTCAGATATTTAACAATCTTGGATGTGTAATTTTTTTAATAGTATTTTTAAATCTGAAGCATTAAAGATCTACATGATCCCTACCAGGTATTGTTCATTCACTTCCTGTACAAGGCTGGAAATGTTCACACAAATAAGTTTGCATTGTCACCCTGCCATGGGGTTTTGAAATTGACTAACTTTTTTAACCCGTATAAAGCAGACTTAATGTTGCCAGGAATGACACCCTTAGAAATGCCATGCAGCCTTTTGACTGCACATAGATCAGAAATGGTTACAAGGCTGCTTCAGCAAGAGAGTAATCACTAAAATGTGTGAAAATAAAAAAAAAGAAACCAGCAATTTAAAAAAAAAAAATAAATCACTTTACCAGCTTTCTTTTAGCAAGCAGACATTCAGTTATGGTTTGCATCTACTAAGAATAGTCTAACCATATTCGTAATATTAAGCCAGGGGTGTCCAAACTTTTTTTTCAAAGAGGGCCCGATTTGATGAAGTGAACATGCGCGAGGGCTGACAATTTTGCCTAACTCTTTAAACCATTAAAATTCGGTCTGAGTGTGTTTATCCCGAGCACTAATACACTGCCCAATTAGAATTCTCCTGCCTTTATGGCTGTGTGGTGAAGAGAGGAGTTTGGGCTTATTTGGATATTCCGTATTTATCGGCTTATAACGTGCACCTTCACTTTAAGAGGGAAGTTTCAGGAAAAATTATTTAAAGAACTGTTAAGCAAAATAAGGGTCAGTGCCCATGAATGCAGCACTCACCATTGCCATGAATGCAGCTTGACCATTGCCATGAATGCAGCTTGATAAATTCCCATCTGCAGCCTCGGAGGGCTACTTCTGTATGTATGTATGTAGCCAGCATGTAAAGCTCAGATTCGTTGGGAGGCCACAAAAGATGTGTCAAAATTACCAGGCGGCCATCCCGGAACCGTGCCCTGCGTGCCGGACTTTGGACCTGCCTGTATTAAGGTATCAGAATTTAGCTGGTGGTTCACCAGTTACTATAAAGATCTGTTGGGAAGTGGCAAGATCTATTAAAATGGCACAAACAACTTTTTTCATATAGTTGTTGGCTGTGTATAAAACATGATTTTTTGTAACACTGGCATTGTCTGTTTTTACAAATGAAGCCGCTGCCAATTCGCAAGCAGGTCCTGGAGTCTTTTCTTGATGACATTTAGAAATCTTAATTGTAAATGGTTGACCATAAAATGTTCAAAACTGTATGTACTAATAAAACATTTTTCCCCTCCATAGGCAGAGGTCGAGGTGGATTTGGTACATTCGACAGAGGTATATTTCTGAGCTTTTAGCATTTTCTAGTAAGAGCTTCCCTTGCTTTATTCACCACTTAAGAAAAACATGATTTAAGATGGGGTCTGGTATGCTAGTTTAACCACTTCAATACCAGGCACTTAGACGCCTTTCTTCCCAAGCCAATTTTTAGCTTTCAGCGCTGTAGCAATTTGACATTTGCTCGGTCATACAACGCTGCACCCAAACAAATTTGTTATTTTGTTCCCACAAATAGAGCTTTCTTTTGGTGTTTTTTGATCACCGATGCGATTTTTACTTTTTTTTTTTGCGTAACAAAAGACTGAAAATGTAGAAAAAAATCAAGTTTTTCTTTGTTTCTGTTAAATTTTTTTGTAAATAAGCAAGTTTTCTTCTTAAATGATGGGTGCGGCACTAATGGGTATCTTTGTTTTGTAAATTGCCACAGAGGTGCCAGTCAGTACCCATTTGTGGGCACTGACATATATTTTGGGCATAATTTTTACATGTGAATGGCCATGGGGGATGTACCTGGCCGTCCAGATGCTGGGAGCTTCCCTGGTGGTCTAGCATCTGAGGGGGGACCACGCTGATGAACAAAAAATTCGGTGTACATCGTGATCAGCCGTGATTGAACAACACTGCATTGGACACGGCTGATCACGTGGTAAAGAGCCTCCGCCGGAGGCTCTTTACCAAGATTGGTGGAGCCTTGTGTTAAACTGACACACCGCAATGCGCGCCTCCATGGGCGCGGCGGCTGTTATCTTGAAGGACGTCGTATGACGCTCAGTCAGGATAACAGAACCACTTCCCGGACGTCGCTCTATTGACCGGGCGGGAAGTGGTTAAAAACAAAAAAAATCCCCAGTTACTTTGTAGGAGAAATGTACTAAGCTAAGACCATGTGACTACCTAAATGCTGTAACTTTACACACCATGGATACGCTTGCTTTCCTCTATTGTTCATCACAGGATACAGAAACGTTTTAATCCTTACTAAGCGGGTTATGCACCACCTACAGGTTATTGAACACTGGCAAGAAAAGACGGCAAGTCTCCTCCAAGGAATAACTCTATAGGGAAGGTGTTTTTTTTTTTTTTTTTTTGCCAGTATCTGACTGTGATGGCCACTGTTTGACACCTCTGCAATGGTTTCCACATGGTCCAGGAGACCATCCAAATCCATTTTTACAGCTATCCTGCTCAGAAGAATGGAACCCAGACCTGAGCTAGATGAAGATGTGGGAATAGACTGTATTGTTGCAGGTTGGCATTGGACCTGGCATTTATGGAACCCTGTGCATTGTGTTTCCAGGTGTATTCTGGTTTGCTTTACAGGTTCAGGGCAGTGGACCCTGGCATGGGAGATGAAGATCTTTAAGGCCCTCTGGATGCAGTCTACTGTGATAGGTGAAGATTCCCGTCTCTTTAGCAGTGTCCAATCACCTGTAGATGGAGCATAACCATGTTAAAGATTTTTAAAACTGATCTGTTATGCTGATGATCTGTTCTGTGATGCTCCCGAGAACTGCATTTTACAGGTAAAACAAAAATCAAATTTTTACCGCAAGAGATTTTGCAATGGCAAAACTTATTTTATATATAAAATTATATATATATTTGGTAATATTGTGTATACATTTTTGCGAATGATGTTGTTTTTTTTTTTTTTTTTTTAAAGTCCCAGTTTTTTTCCTACACTGATATATTCATGAAGTCTGACAGTGCTAGTTTAAGGACTCACTAATTGTACTTTTATGCTTTTACAGATTCGAATGGTAACCAAGAAAGTGGAGAATTTACTAATGACGGTAATTCTGTGTTTGCTTATACTTTGCTCTTTTAAAACTGTTTTTTATCTTTCACGTTTGAAATTTTTAGGAACAGTGTTGCATGTAAAATTTTAAGCTTTACTTTAAATTGTGATCGACATGCTGATAATGGTAAGTAATAACTTATTCCACCACTCTTGGGCAGTGATGTAAAACAATACATGATTTTTCATAAGTCTGGCAAAAAATTGCTGGTGAAGGAAAAATTATATTCTGTCGTAATCCGATTTGGTTGTTGAAGGAAATATTTAAGTGATATGTCTGGTAATCAGATTCTTAAACCATAAAGTATTTTATAGTTTAAGTACAGCTTTACAAAAAACAAAATGTTGTCTCGTATAGCAATATAGTGTCTTTAACCGGTTCCCGACCAGCTCACATCTTTTTACGGGGGAAGAATAGCACATCCCTTTAAGAGCCACCAGAGGACACATGCCGCCGGAGGCACGCGAGCGTGGCCAGCAATTGTGTGCACGAGAGCCAGCACAGGGATTTGTGTGTGTAAACACAAATCGCTGTCCTGTCAGGGGAGAGGAGACATGTCGTTTGTTCCCACTAAGTAGGAACGACGATGTCTCCTCCCCAATCAGTCCTATCCGCATAGTTAGAACACATTGAGGGAACACACATTTAACCCCTTGCTCGCCCCCTAGTGTTAAACCCTTCCCTACCAGTGACATTTACACAGTAATCTGCATATTTATAGCACTGATCGCTGTATAAATGTCAATGGTCCCAAAAATGTGTCAAGAGTCCGATCTGTTCATTGCGGTACCGCTAAAAATTGCAGATCACCCCCATTAAGAGTAAAAAAATATAATAAAAATGCCATAAATCGTTCCCATTGTTTGGTTTGCGCAAAAGTTATAGCATCTACAATCTATATACTCTTATTGCGATTATTTTATTTTTTACCAAAAATATGTAGAAAAATGTTTCTTTTTTTTGTTCATAGCGCCGCACGACTGCAATTGTCTGTTAAAACGAAGCAGTGCAAAATTGTAAAGTGCTCTTGTCAGGAAGGGGGTAAAATCTTCTGGGTCTGAAGTGGTTAAACCCATATAAAATGAGTTGATCCCAACCTGTTGGATTCAATCTGGGATCCCCACATCTACAAGATACGTCCCCCCCCCCCCTCTGGTGGAATGTAACCAGTTACACCTCATATTGTCATGAGTCTAGGGCTATTGTACGTGATGAATGGCGGCTCCTATCTGTCTGGGCTTCACAAAGACTAATTATGGGCTATCAGAGATCGCAATTCCAAGATTAGACAGCAGTCGGATTAAGTGCAATTCTGGACAGACGCTGCCCCCCCAGAGACCACTTCTGGCAGTACAATCAGAATACATGGAGGCGTATACCAGCTGGGCAGGTGGGCAGGTGGGCGGGCAGTGGGAGGTGCTGTGATTGAGGTGTGATTGACAAAAAGGGCTTGCACACACAACTGATCCTTTTAATTCCATCTGGAGCTCAGCTGCGAAGGGTCACGATAAGTAGATCATTATATTGTATTTTAACTGTATATTATATCATTGTACTGTAGCCTTGCTGTATGTTATGTAATTGTGTAACCCCCTTTTGATACACGTTAGCTTTCGCATTTTCTTGGGAAATAAACAAGATTTGATTATTATGAAGCCGTGTGCTTGGTTTCATAGCTAACCTCGTATTATTGTGATATTAAACGTAGCATGCGCTCATAGGTTTAACAGACTAACAACATTATAGGGACTAGACAAATTCCAACCTGATTAAAGAAAACTGGAAATTAATGCCCCACGATCATCTGGACCTATTGCCACTATTTACTTTTATTGGAAATATGAAAAAAAGTGGATCAGCTGCACCCCACTCTTGGCTCCTTTTGCCGTTTTTGTGAACAAAGCGACTGCATACAACAGTGTTGTATGCAGGCACTTTGACAACTAATAAATACAGCAGATGGAGCTGAGAGTGGAGTGTGATTGATGCATTTTTTTTTTCTGATGTACTTTTTTTTCTCAAAAATATTGCTGTAATTACCTCAAATTAAAAAAATAAATAAAAAAAAAATCTTCAGTTTAGGCCGATATGTTTTCTACATATTTTTGGTAAAAAAAATAATCGCAATAAGCGTATATTGATTGGTTTGCGCAAAAGTTATAGCATCTTCAAACTATGGGAGAGATTTATGGAATGTTTTATTTTTACTCTTAATGGCAGTGATCTGCATTTTTTAGCGGTGCTGCGACGGACAGATCAGACACATGACACATTTTTGGGACCATTAACATACAGTGATCAGTACTATAAATATGCACTGATTACTGTGTAAATGTCACTGGTAGGGAAGGGGTTAACACTAGGGCGATCAGTGGCAGGCACCAAAGTTGTTCATGTACAGGAGGGGGGCGAGTCTTGAGCGGAGCCGTGAATTTTTTTTTTTTTTTTTTTTTTTTTTTTTTTTGTCAAAGCCATACATGGATATAGCTGGTATGCAGGATATACTTGTCAGTGAAAATCAAAGAATGTCTCCAATACATCCAATGAAACTGGGGCTCTAATGCTAAATACTGTTCAGCCATAGCATTATGCCAATTACAGGTTAAGTGAATAACAAGATTAGGCATTAAAGCGGAGTTCCACCCTAAAGTGGAGCTTCCGCTTATCGGATTCCTCCCCCCCTCCGGTGCCACAATTGGCACCTTTCAGGGGGGAGGGGGGTGCAGATACCTGTATAATACAGGTATCTGCACCCACTTCCGGGACACATTATCCGAGCTGCCCCGCCTCTATCCGAGAATGCCCCGTTGTGTCTTGGGAAACACAGTTCCCAGGACACAGCGGGGACCAATAGGGGCGCGACTCGCGCATGCGCAGTAGGGACCGGGCAGTGAAGACGTTGCGTCTTCACTTCCCGATTCCCTGACGGCGGGACAGCGAGAGACGAGCGGTCTCTCGTCACATTCTGCCTACACCGCTGGAACCAGGAACAGGTAAGTGCCCATTTATTAAAAGTCAGCAGCTGCACTATTTGTAGCTGCTGACTTTTAATATTTTTTGTGCGGGTGCAGCTCCGCTTTAAGTAAACCTGTTGTGCCTACAATGTTCACATGAGCAGAAAAACTGGACCACAGAGCAATGGAAGAAGGTGGCCTAGTTTGGTCGCATTTTCTTTTACATCATGTGGATGGCCTGGTGTTTTTTTGTGCGTCGCTTACCTTGGCAAGAGATGGCACCAGGATGCACTGGCAGTGATGGCCAACCTTGGCACCCCAGATGTTTTGGAACTACATTTCCCATGATGCTCAACTACACTGCAGTGTGCATGAGCATCATGGGAAATGTAGTTCCAAAACATCTGGGGTGCCAAGGTTCACTGCACTATGGGAAGAAGGCAAGCTGGAAAAGGCCGTGTGATGCTTTGGGCAATGTTCTGATAGGAAACCTTGGGTTTTGCCATTCGTGTGGATGATACTGGACACTTTCCACCTACCTTAACCACTTGCCTACCAGGCACGAACATTCCCTTCCTGACCAAGCCATTTTTCAGTTTTCAGCGCCGTCGCATTTTGAATGACAATTGCGCGGTCATGCAACGATGTACCCAAATTTTTTTTTTAAATTTTCCCCAAAAATAGAGCTTCCGTTTGGTATTTGATCACCTCTGCGTTTTTTATTTCTTGCGCTATAAACAAAAGAGGGACAAGTTTGAAAAAACGCAATATTTTTTACTATAATATCTAATAACTATTTTACTATAATATCCAATAAGCAATAAGCGTATATTGATTGGTTTGCGCAAAAGTTATAGCGTTTACAAAATGGGGGGTAGATTTAAAGTATTTTATTATTTTTTTTTTTACTAGTTATGGCGGCGATCTGCGATTCTTATCGTGACTGCGATATTGCGGCAGACAGATGGGACACTTTTGACACATTTTTGGGACCATTCACATTTATACAGCGATCCGTGCTATAAAAATGCATCGATTACTGTATAAATGTGACCGGCAGGGAAGGGGTTAACACTAGGGGGCACTGAAGGGGTTAATATGTTCCCTATGGGAGTGATTCTAACTGTGGGGGGAGGGGACTGACTGGGGTAGGAGACCGATCGGTGTCCCTATGTACAAGGGACACACCATCGGTCTACTCTCCACTGACAGGACGTGGATCTGTGTATTTACATACACAGATCCACGTCCTGCTCAGTTACTGGGCAAACGCGGGTGCCCGGCGGACATTGTGGCTGCCGGGCACGCGCATCGGGTTCCCAGTGACGCGGTAGGTGTGAGCCCCCTAGTGGCCGCAAAGCAAGTGCCGTCATATGAAGGCAGCCCGGAACAACATGTTTCTTGCCGCTGTCCTATGACTGTGAGCAGTCAGAAAGTGGTTAACATTGTTGCTGGCCAGGTACATCGCTAAATGAAAACAATTCCCCGATGGCAGTGACCTTTTTCCAGATAATGAACCCTGCCACACTGCAAAATCATTTCAAGTATAGTTTGAAGAACCAACATGGAGTTTGAGGTGTTGACTTGGCCTTTGAATTCTCCAGATCTCAGTCCAAACGTGCATCTGTGAGATGTACTGAAAAAACAAGTCTATCCATGTAGGCCCCACCTCTCAACTAACAGGACCTAAAGTGACACAAAAGGTTTCATTTTTTTGGTTTGTTTAAATGAATAAACCTGCTATACTCACCTGCTCTATGCAATGATTTTGCACAGAGTGGTCCCGAACCACCTCTTGTAGGGTCTCTCACCAGCAAACTTGGCTTCTCTTCATGTGCCCCCATAGCAAGCGGCTTGCTTTGGTGGCACACAGTGCATGCTCGCTCCCAGACTGTGTCTCTATAGAGTCGTTCTTCAAAGACACAGTGAGGTTTAGCTCTGCTTCATGTCTAAGCTTGTAATCTTAAAATATTATACAGGATTTATATATCGCCAACAGTTTGGGTTTGGGATAGGCTTCCCTGAATATGAATGCGGTTTCAGGGTTTTCCTGAAGGTGAACAAAATACGGGCTGACTGGACATACCGGCGAAGGGAGTTCGAGGATTGGAGAAGCTCCTGGGGGTGAGCTTGGGAGGAGGCAACAAGGGAGCTAGAGAGCAGGAGGTCTTGGGAGGAGCGGAGGGGACGATTTGGGCGATATCTGCAGATGAGGTTGGTGATGTAGCTGTGTGCAATGTTGTGGCTGGCCTTGTATGTTGTGGTTAGTATTTTGAATTTTATACAGTGGGGTAGTGGAAGCCAGTGAAGGGATTGGCAGAAAGGCGCAGCAGTCACGGATCGGTTAGTGAGGTTAAGTATAGCAGCAGCGTTCATAATGGACTGAAGGGGGTATAGCCTATGTAAGAGTAGGCCAGTGAGGATTGAGTTGCAGTAGTCAAGGCAGGAAATAGCCTAGGAGTGATTAAGTTTTGTGTTGTCTTTAAGGGGCGAATTCTGGAAATGTTGTAGAGGTTAAGGTGGAAAGATGTAGCCAGTGCTTGGATGTGGGGGCTGAAGGAGAGGTTGTAGTCTAGGATTACACCCAGCACTCTGGCCTCTGGCATGTGTGGAGGGACCAATGGTTGTGGCGATGATCTTAATGGTAAAGTCACGGGGAGGGGGATCGGGGAATTAAAACACAAATTTGAAGTGCTTGGGTTTAATCTTAATTTTTTCACACTTTGTAAACTTTTTTAAACAACTTTTTGTCCCATCACTTAAAGCAGGGGAGCCCAACCTTTTGAAGAGCGAGGGCCACTTAAGCGACTTGGTAAGCGGTCGCGGGCCACAATGAGCGGAGCGAGCGGTTGGATGGCATGTCCGTGTCCGCTCTGCATTTGCAGAGCGGACACGGACGCATGCCCACGATACTTTTTAGCGGATCGTGTTGGAGGTAGAACACAAGTTGGTTTATGTCTGCCACTACTTAGAGGAGAATGGAGGGTACAATTGGTCGGACTGTGGGACTTCCATGTGAAAGAGGTGCAAGGCTGCTTTCACACTGATGCGTTGCGGTTATGCAACGCAGTGTACCTTTTGGCTTTCCTGCAGTTTGCAATAGATTTCTATTATATTCTGCAGGTTTGGTGCACTTTCAGAAAGCTCACCAAACTCGCAGGTAATAATAGAAGTCTATGGCTCAGTGCAGGTAACCCACAGGTAAACTGCTCTGCACCTGCGGATCAGTTTGAATGCAGCCCAGTAACCACTGCAGAAAAGATATGCCCATATATACACTGTAATTTTAGTAATAAACTGACCTTTAATAACAGTATTTTTTCTATTCTATCCCAGAGCAGGAGGTCGTGGGCCATCTCAGAGAGCTCCGCGGGCCACATGTGGCCCCCGGGCCACTGGTTGGGCACCCCTGACTTAAAGGATGAAAGTCCCCTAGGCAATGGAGCTTTTTGGTGACTGGTTCTCTTTTATGAGATATTGGTCTAATGAACCACCAGTAACCAGGGTGTGTGGAGGCAATCCTGATGGCTGCATAGCCAGAAGTGTGCATTAAAACCCCCCTGAAGACCATACTATATATGTAAGTGGCAGTAAAAAAATTAAACGCTTATGTCCTACATACCAATTTTTTTGGGACAGTAAGATTGTTTACACGTGTGGTGTTTGAAAAATGAAGCAATACTCATTAACATGCTTATAGCGTGTATATAAAAAGCATGGAAGTTGAATTAACCACTTCAGCCCCGAAAGGATTTACCCCCTTAACGAGCAGGCCATTTTTTGCGATACGGCATTGCGCTGCTTTAACTGATTGCGCGGTCATGCAATGTTACACAATTGATATCCTTTTTTCCCCACAAGTAGAGCTTTATTTTAATGTTATTTGATCACCTCTGCAATTATTTTTCATTTATTTTTTTTGCAATAAACAGACAATTTTGAATAAACTATTTTTTATCTTCTGCTATTGTACATATCCAAAAAAATCTAAACAATTTTTTCATCAATTTAGGCCAATAGGTGTACTACATATTTTTGGTAAAGTCTCTAAGCGTATATTGGTTTGCGCATAAGTTATAGCGTCTACAAATGGGGGATAGATTTTTGGACTTTTTTTTTTTTTTTTTACTGGTAATGGCTGCGTTCTGTAATTAGCGGGACTGCGGCGTACGAATCTGACGCAAGTGACACTTTTTGGGGACCAGTGACATTATTAGGGAACAGAACTAAAAAAAAAAAAAAAAAAAAAATGCAATGATCATTGTATAAATGACACTGGCAGAGAAGGGGTTTACACTAGGGGGGCACTTAAAGGGTTAACTGTTCCCTGGGTGTGTTCTAACTGTGTGTGGGAGATGGGCTCACTGGGACAACAGATTGCGGTTCCTGATCACTAGGAAAGGCATATCTGTGTTGTCCCCTGTCAGAAGAGGGATTTGCCTTGTTTACATAGGCATATACCAATTCTGACTCTTATCGCAGGCGGGGGCTGCAGACACTGAATCCGCTTAAACCACGGTGCACATCTGGCGCGCCCCCACTGTATCTGTTTGAAACGACGTACAGGTACGTCATCTTGCGCAATAGAGCCGACCTGACGCTGTATATGTACTGTGGCTAGTCTGCAAGTGGTTTAAAGTGTTTTTTGATTTATGATCATCGGTTAAAGTTTAGTCCTGCTGTTCTACTTCTGCTCTTAAAATCCCTGTTAAATTAACATGTTTTTTATTTTCCTTTTTTTTTGTTTTTAGAAAATAAGACAAGTGACGATAATCGTAGGCATGGTGGTTTTCAGCGAAGAGGTGGTAAGCTGAATTTGTTGTTCAAAATTTTTCATATTCATGATTTGAATGAGATTAACCTCTTAATTTGTGATATCTGGTGTACATATTTATAGTCCCTTCCTTTCTGCCCTCTGCATAAAATGAATAATTTTAAGTCGTTTTGGGTATGAAAGAGAACATCCAGCGTTAGGGCTCAGTTCACTCTGAGGTACCCTGAGTCATATCAACACTGGACACGCCAAAGCATATATATATATAAAAATTTTTTTGAGCTAGAGGTCGACTTTCAAACAACTGATGCAGCCAATGAGCCGCTCGGCTGTTGGGAGTGGAAGAGGACGCCCGCCGCTCTGGCAGGGTCTCCTGTTTCAACGGGAATTAAAAAAAAAAAAGTTAAAGCACCCCTTCCCTCTGTGTGCTTGTGCACCTAAACACATATGTGAGTGGCACCCACAAATGTAAACAACAATGTGTTCAAATCGCACATGAGAGATATCGCTGCGATCGTTGGAGCAAGAGCAATAATTATACCAAGATAACTCTAAACAGGTTAACATTACAAATATTTAAACATCGCCTGTAGAGGTTTATTAAATACCGTAGTTGGTTGCTATTCCACAAGTGCGTGCCATTTTGAAGTGTAACATGTTGGGTATCTATTTACTCAGCGTAACATCATCGTTCACAATATGCAAAAAATTAGGCTAAGTTTACTGCTTATTTGAATGGAGATAAAAATAAAAATTTCCCCCAAAAATTGCGTTTGAAAGACCCGCGCAAATACAGTGTGACATAAAATAATGCAACAACCGCCATGTTGTTCTCTAGGGTCTTTGCTAAAAAAATATATATAATATTTGAGGGTTCCAAGTAATTTTCTAGCAAACAATACTGATAACTTGTAACCAACAGGTGTCAAAAATAGGTTTGGTAAGTTAAAGTTTTTAATTAGCACTACTGAAATTGATCCAACTTTAGAAAAGGTTGCTTGACTGCTTCAAGGCGATTTTCCATTTGTCTTATACCCATAGACTTTAACGTGGTTGTTAACCACTGGGCACTTGAACCCCCCCCTTCCTAACCAGACCAATTTTCAGCTTTCATAGCTCTCACTTTGAATGACAATTACTCAGTCATGCAACACTACCCATATGAAATTTTGTTCTTTTTTTCACACAAATGGAGCTTTCGTGGTATTTAATCACTGCTGTTTTTTTTTTTTTTGTGTGCTATAAATAATAAAAAAATTTTTTTATAAAGATTAATCGTGCAGCTCTACTATATACCTGATTTCAGAGCAGCGCTCAGATGATCGGCCACCTCTCTCAATCTGGCAGCTGCAGCGTGAGGGGCCGAGAATCCTCCCGCCGATGTCAGAGGAGGAGAGAGGCTGCTGGTCATGCGAGTGCAGAGCAGTGCTCTGAAATCAGGTATAAAGCATTTTTTTTGTTTCTATAAAGCAGGCACAGGGGCTCCTTACATTATTAAATGCAGAGGATGGTATGAGACATTAAATTTAATTTCAGCAGAGGGGGGGGGGGGGCACTGGCTGACAGGCAGGGAGGGGGGAGAGGTCAGGGCTGCAGATGACATACTGACTACGGTGTCCAGGCTCAGCAGCCATGATGAACGTGGTCAGTTTCCAGGGGGAGGGCAGGATCAGCCAGGTATTTCAGGCGATACAGGGGGCCAAATTACAAAGCACAAGTACAGTGCTGTATAACATGCTTAAAAGGAATAGGATCAATTTATTTTTATTTTTTGGGTAACAACCGCTTTAACCACTTCAGGACCGGCTCACACGATGTACGTCGGCACTTTTAAGAGGGATATCGTTATGGCAGCCATAACCCCGGTATCCTACTGGTTTCAGATAAGTGGTCTCTGTGGCAAATCACTTTTATCGGCGGCAAAGGGGGGTATTCCTCGGTTCGCGCTGACAGGAATAGCCCATTGGTGGCTCTCCCTTTTAGAGGAGGGGGGTGGGGTGGTCTGTGCTGATGATCATATATGTCCCCATAAGAATGCCAGTGCCCAGCAGTAACACCTATCAGTACCTCATCAGTGCCGCCTGTCAGTGCCCATCAGTGCCAGTCAGTGAAGGGGAAAACTAAATTTTATGACCAATTTGAGAAACTTTTTTTTTTTATTTTTTTTTTTTATTCAAAAATGTTTTTTTTAGTTTAGCAAATAAAAACCCCAGAAGTGATCAAATGCCACCAAAAGAAAGCTCTATTTGTGGGAATAAAATTATAAAAATGTAGTTTGGGTACAGTGTTGAATGACCGCGCAATTGTCATTCAAAGTGCACCAGCGCTGGAAGCTGAAAATTGTCCGGGGCGGTAAGGGGCGAAAGTGCATGGTATTGAAAGGGTTAAGGACCAGGCCATTTTTTGCGATACAGCACAGCGTCGCTTTAACTGACAATTGTGCGGTCGTGCGACGCTGTACCCAAACAAATTTGACGTCCTTTTTGTCCCCACAAATAACTTTCTCTTGGTGGTATTTGATCACCTCCGGGGCTGTTATTTTTTGCGTTCTAAACAAAGAGCAACCATTTTGAAATCAACAGTTTAACTTTTTGCTATAATACATATCCAAAATAAAATATAGAAAAACATATTAATCAGTTCAGGCCGATATAGGCATATATTGGTTTGCGCAAAAGTTATCGTGTCTACAAACTATGGGATAGATTTAGAGACTTGTGTATTTTTATTGCTTTTATTAGTAATGGGGGCTTTCTGTGATTTTTAGCGGGACTGCAGCGCACAAAACTGACCCCCAAATGACACTTTGGGACCAGTGACATTATCACCTTGATCAGTGCTATAAAAATCAAAAAAATATTTTAAAAAAAAAAAAAAAAAAAATTTCCCTAATCGTCTTTCAGGACAGCACCTGAGAGAGTGGCTCCTCCCCTTGCAAACAGGAAACACCTCTTCCACCAAACTTTAAAAGGAGGCTCCTTCCCACCAGTAGTCAGTTTTTGTGTTTCCTCCGGAGGGAACACTTCGTGGGAATCAGGGGCTCTCAGGTGCTGTGCCTGATAGCCAAGTTTTTCCACTTTTCACCAATTTTTTTTTTCCTACCTCAGAGAGCTGTTTCCTCCCATTCCACAGCGATATCTGAGGCTGCTGGCTGGGCTCCTTCTCCCCCTTCCAGATGGGTTCACAGGAGTCCGGAATGCTGTGGGTCCTATCCCCAGGCGGCGGCAGGGCAGAGCGGTGACCGTTTGTTTTTTGTTTTTCCCGGTTCACCGCTTACTGCCTGTGACGCCGCCGCCATCTTGGGGATGGCGTGCGGTGACTCCATCCGCCGGAAGTGAGGCTCCGGAAGGGGCGGGACCCACGAAGCAGGCGTCATTTCCGCCGGAAGTCGCAGGGGGAGAAGGGAGGAACGGGGCTGGTGTTCATTAGGCGGTTCCGGTCCGGCGCACTGGCGCTATTGGAGTCCGGAACCGGCGTTTCTCAGCCACACAGTAGCGCAGCGCACCTCAATGGAGTCAATGGCTGCAGCAAGTGGGACAGGCACAGGCACCAGCAAGGCCCAGGTAAGGGGCAGTTTGTACACTGCCCTCCTTTACTGTGGGGTCTCTCTCTCTCTATCCCCCCCCCCCCCCCCCCCCTGGTGGCAGGGGCCTGTCTGGGCACATGAGGCACTGGCTTTTCACTGTGCACCTGTGGTGAGCCCTTTACAATATGGGACGGGTTGTTCTCACTGGGGTGGGTTTGTCTCCTTTTGTCTCACGGCAGGCCAAGAGCTCTGATCCAGCAGCAAAAAGGAAATGCCCCTCCTGTAAGGCTAAATTACCAGAGGGATGGAAGAAGACGTTATGTCAATCCTGCATTGATTCACTAGTGAAGGAGGAGGCTTCCTCTGCCTGCAGCGATTTGATTGCATCTGTTAAAAAGGAACTGGATGCAACTATTCAATCATTTCGCTCGTCACTGGCTAACCCATCTCTGAGTCAACCATCTGCCTCACAGTCTTCCCTAGGCTCACCTATGATCCCTTCGGTGGAGAATGAATTATCTCTTACCCAAGGGGGGCACTCCCCCGCCCTGTCTAGAGAAGAATCTGAGGGGGACGACGAAGGTGAAGAGTTACCTTCTAGATTTAAATTGTCTTTAGAGCAGGTAGACGGCCTGTTAAAAGCCATATATACTACACTGGGTCTAGAGGAAGAAAGAAAGGAGTTGTCCCTGCATGACAAAATGTACGCAGGACTCAGCGAACTGAAAAATCGCAGCTTCCCGGTACACTCAGTTATCTCTGAGACTATTAAGAGGGAGTGGGCAGAGCCAGAAAGAAAACCTTTTTTTCCTAAAAATTTAAAAAGGCGTTTTCCTTTCGATGAAGACCCGGCGGAAGTTTGGAACAAGAATCCCAAGCTAGATGCCGCCTTCTCCCAGGTCTCTAGGTCTACCGACTTAGCCTTTGAGGACATGGGGGTATTAAAAGACCCCATGGATAAGAGGATGGACCAGCATTTAAAGAGGGCTTGGAATTCCATCATGGGGAATCTGAAACCTGCAATGGCGACTACTGTCGTTTCTAGGAATATGGAGTTCTGGTTGAACCAACTTAAAGCCCATATTTCTGCAGACTCTCCAAAACAGGAGATTTTGGATTCCTTCTCAACCCTTTCTGCTGCGGTAGCCTTTATATCGGATGCTTCAGCGGAGTCTATCAAAATGTCGGCTAGATCTGCAGCCTTAACCAACTCGGCCAGAAGGGCTCTATGGTTGAAGACTTGGCCGGGGGACACGGCATCCAAGAACAAGTTGTGTGGGATTCCGTTTCAGGGGGATTTGCTGTTTGGTCCCGACCTAGATGCTGTGTTAGATAGGACAGCTGATAAAAAGAAGTCTTTTCCGATCAAAAAGAAAAAAACAACCTGTTAGGAAGTTTTTTCGTCCCCAAAGGACACAGGAACAAGGCAAACCCCAAGAAAAAAGAAGGAACTGGTCGTCGCAGAAGGGCAGAGGGAAAGGAAATGTCCTTTTCCATCCTCCTGCGGCCTCCGGTAAGGCGCAATGACTTGGACCCGCCAGTAGGGGGAAGGCTTCAGGGCTTTCTCCCAATTTGGGCCAGTATGACAGAGAGTCAATACATTCTGGACACGCTGGCTCAGGGTTACAGAATAGAATTTTCAGAATGCCCGCCAGAAAGATTCTCGGTGACAAGATTGTCAAGGGATACAACAAAGGCCTTGGCCATGAAGAACCTTTTAAGGGATCTGAGATTCCAGAGGGTC
Organism: Lithobates sylvaticus; assembly: GCA_028564925.1. NCBI lineage: Eukaryota > Metazoa > Chordata > Amphibia > Anura > Ranidae > Lithobates > Lithobates sylvaticus. The sequence goes on from CM053026.1 coordinate 94,914,291, forward strand.
GTTGTACCAGTATCCCAAGAAGAACAGGGCCAGGGATTCTATTCCCACATATTTCTAATAAGGAAACCATCTGGGAATTTCCGGTTGATCCTCAACCTGAAACCTTTAAACAGGTCAGTCCAGTACAAAAGGTTTTGCATGGACTCAATTTTTACGGTCAGGAACATGCTGACCAAAGATTGCTTCATGGCATCTATAGATCTAAAGGATGCTTATTTGCACATCCCTATGGCACCTCAGTCTCAAAAGTTTCTGAGATTTGCGGTGGACATGGGCAGGGAGATTGTACATCTTCAGTTCAGGGCCCTTCCCTTTGGTCTTTCGTCAGCCCCTCGGATTTTTACGAAGGTAATGGCGGAGGCCCTGGCCCCCCTTCGTCTCCAGGGGATTATGGTAATCCCATATTTGGACGACCTCCTCTTCTTCGCCCCTTCCAGGGAGAGGCTGCAGGAGGATCTGGTCAAAGCACGCGGTCACTTGGAGGCACTGGGGTGGGTAGTGAATGTCCAGAAGTCCAATGTTTCTCCAGCCCAGCAGGTGCTCTTTCTGGGATACCGGATAGATTCGGTAGAACAGAAAATTTTTCTCCCAGAGGAGAAAGTGACCAAGGTTCAAAGGGCAGTTTCTTCCCTTCAGACAAATCAGTTGGTTTCAGTGCGAAGGGTTATGTCAGTGCTGGGGACATTGACCTCATCAATGCCAGCCATACAGTGGGCAAGGCTGCATTTCAGGCCTCTCCAGAGGTTCCTGTTGGGTGCATGGGACCACAGGACAGAGAGCCTCGACACCTGGGTGAGAATTCCCACCAGGGTCAAACGCTCGTTGTGGTGGTGGAGAGATCAGGCAGTCCTGCAGAAGGGCTTTCTTTGGTTTCTTCCTACCGAAAAGGTGGTCACAACGGATGCCAGTATGTGGGGATGGGGGGCCCACATGGGTCAGGACTTGGCGCAGGGGACATGGTCCCAGGCCGAGTCCAAAAGATCATCAAATTGGAGAGAGCTAAAGGCGGTAGCGTTAGCCTTAACTGCCTTCTCCCCAAACCTCCTAGGGTTCCATGTCCGGATACTATCGGACAACGCCACTACTGTAGCATACCTGAACAGACAGGGAGGCACAAGGAGCGGATCTCTTCTCTCAGTGTCAACAGAGATTCTAGTTTGGGCAGAAGACAACTTACTTTCCCTATCCGCGGTCCACCTCAAGGGTACGTTAAACGAGGTAGCGGATTATCTGAGCCGACAGAGGGTTCAGGAAGCAGATTGGAGCTTGAGCAGAGAGGTGTTCGCTCTGATCAGCGGAACCTGGGGCCTTCCACAGGTGGACCTGTTTGCCTCAAGGGCAAACACTCAGCTTCCTCAATTTTTCTCCCTCCAGAGAGACGACGGGTCTCAGGGGACAGACGCTCTGGCACATCAATGGGATTTTCACCTGGGGTATGCCTTTCCCCCTTTCCAGTTAATTCCGCTGGTGCTGAGAAAGATTCAGAAAGAAAGGGTGTCAGTAATTCTGATCACCCCATTTTGGCCCAAGAGAGCCTGGTTCTCCTTAGTTCTTCAGTTGGCGATAAAGCCAGGTTGGCAACTTCCCCTGAGTCACGATTTATTAACTCAGGGGCCTCTACATCATCCAGACGTAGGCAGTCTAAAACTCACGGCCTGGTATCTGAAGAGCAATTGTTGAAAAGTAAAGGTTTTTCTGAACGGCTAATAACCACTCTACTTTCTAGTAGGAAGAAGGTAACTAGAGCCATTTATGCCAAGGTATGGAGAGTCTATGCTTCCTTTTGTCTTGCAGAACATAGAGGTATGAAAGACCTGGTCTCAGTTCTGGAATTTTTACAAAAAGGGGCAGATAAGGGTCTTGCAGTCAGCACTCTTAAAGTACAGGTGGCTGCCTTGGGGGTCTATCTGGAAAGGTCTTTGTCTTCAGAATCTTTGATTGTGAGATTTTTCAGGGCACTTTCCAGGTCTAGACCGGTCCCGGTCAGGTTTTTTCCCAATTGGGATCTCTCAGTGGTTTTGCAGGCTCTTACAAGAGAACCTTTCGAGCCTTTACAGAACATATCAATAAAGAATTTAACTTTAAAGACGGTTTTCCTTGTAGCAATCACTTCGGCAAGAAGGATTAGTGAGTTGCATGCTCTGTCAGTGAAAGAGCCTTTTTTATCAATCTTCCCAGATAGAATTGTCCTTAAGGTAGACCCAGGGTTTTTGCCAAAAGTGGCAAGTTTGCATAACAGATCTCAGGAGATTATTCTCCCAACCTTCTGTTCCAACCCTACGGGTAAGAAGGAGGAGCAGTTTCACAACCTAGACGTGAGACGTACGTTAGTACAGTACTTGGAGGCGACAGGAGTTTTCAGGTCTTCAGATTCGCTATTCATCTCTTTTTCTGGAAGCAGGAAGGGCAAACAAGCATCTAAGTCTTCTTTGGCTAGGTGGCTTAGGACAGCCATTTCTGTAGCCTACTCGCAGATGGGTCTACCTCCCCCAAAGGGGATTAAGGCTCATTCAACTAGGGCACAGGCCACTACATGGGCAGAAAGAGCTGGTGCCTCTCCAGACCAGATCTGTAAGGCGGCTACGTGGTCAAGTTTGTCAACCTTCGTCCGTCATTACAGGCTGGACCTCCTGTCAGCAGGAGATCAGGCTTTTGGCAGAAAAGTTCTGCAGGCTGTTGTCCCTCCCTAAGGGGGTAAGTCTCTATTATCCTCTCAGGTGCTGTCCTGAAAGACGATTAGGGAAAATTCAAGTTAGACTTACCGGTAACTTGTTTTCCAAGAGTCTTTCAGGACAGCAGCATCCCGCCCTAATGTATTTTTACATATATATATACTGTGACTAACCATATCTCGATTATGTGTTCCAGTTTGGGGCCGGAGGTTCTCTACTACTACTGACTACTGGTGGGAAGGAGCCTCCTTTTAAAGTTTGGTGGAAGAGGTGTTTCCTGTTTGCAAGGGGAGGAGCCACTCTCTCAGGTGCTGTCCTGAAAGACTCTTGGAAAACAAGTTACCGGTAAGTCTAACTTGAATTTTTTACTAATCGATTATGAAATTAATCGATTACTATTTTCATAATCGATTAATCGGCCAGTAACATAATGGGGTTAAAAAAAGCTAAAATTAGCCCTTTATAGTACAAAAAGAGCAAATAATCACTACTGTAAATATTTCACAGTTCTACAGTAAAAAAATGAACCCCTACAGTAGTGATCTGTTTGTTTTTTTTTCTTTTTATACTATAAAGGGCTAATTTTTTTTTTTTTTTATTTTTTTTTTTTTTTTTTTAACCCCGATTGTTACTAAACATCTCAGGCCTGGTTCACATGTATGTGTTTTTTGCAGAAACGCACTACAGTTCATTTACATGGTTTACTATGTGACACATTCACATCTGTGCTTTTTTCAGCCGCTGCTGTTTGGAAAGTATCAGGGACTTTTTTTAACGCAAAACTGTGCTTTTTTTGTTTCAATATACTTCAATGGAGAAGCTGTACAAAAGCATGTAATGCGTTTTTGCAACAATTTGTGTTTTTTAATCTACCTAACAACTAATTATTCTCAGAGTGGATTAAATATTTTGCTCCCTAACCATATAGTTGGTTATTTAGATTTACCACTGCATAGAGATATTTAAGAATAAATTGCTTTTTTTTTAAACTTTACATATTAACTAAATTATACACCACACTTTTTTTTTTAAGGCCATTAACCGATTAGTTGGCCGATTATTGTTTCGAATAATCGATTAATCAATTATGAAAATAATCGTTAGTTGCAGCCCTAGTTTGGTTTGCGCAAATGCAATAGTTTTATGGTATTTTTATTCATTTTTTTTTTTTTTTTACTAGTAATGGTGACGATCAGCAGTTTTTGGCATGACTGCGACATTATGGTGGACAGATCGGACATTTTTGGTGCGATTTTGGGACCATTCACATTTATACAGCAATCAGTGCAATTAAAAATGCATTGTTTACTGTGTAAATGTGACTGGCAGTGAAGGGGTTAACCACTAGGTGGCACTGTAGGGGTTAAGTGTGTCCTAGGGAGTGATTCTAACCGTGGAGGGGCTGGGCTATTTGCGACACAACACTGATCATCGCTCCCGATTACAGGGAGCTGTGATCAGTGTCATTAGGCCGAACAGGGAAATGCTTGTTTTCCCCGTTCTTCCTCTCCGTGAGACGATTGCGGGTATCCCCGAGGACATAAAGTCCGCGATCACGCTCACTGAGCTCCCGGTGCATGCATACCTCTTAAAGGGCAACATACAGGTACGTTAATCTGCCTGTACGTGCCCTTCTGCTGCAAAATATCTGCGTGAGGCTGTCGGTAAGCTGTTGAAGTAAAAAATGTCCAGACTTTAGAGGTAAATTATTGCCTTTTTATATCATCCTATGCTGATGGAACATACTTTACTGTATGTGTTCAGTACATCATATGTAGAAAAAAATTGGTTAGGGTGCCCGGATCTACCTAATTTGATTTGTTTAATATTTATATGAATTATACAGTAAATCTGCAACTTAGTTCTGGACTAAAGTCAGTCAGAAAGCATGCCTTCCCCGTTCCTGGAGCATAATACAAAAAACAGGGAGAATTTAGAGCAGAAAAAAAATCCCCCCCAAGGAGGACGGCGGGAGGCCTGCTGCTAGATAAGTGTTTCTCAACTCCAGTCCTCAAGGCACCCCAACGGGTCATGTTTTCATGATTTCCATTATTTTGCACAGGTGATTTAATCAGTTTCACTGCTTTAGTATTTACCACAGCCGTTCCATCTGAGGGAAATCCTGAAAACATGACCTGTTGGTGTGCCTTGAGGACTGGAGTTGAGAAACGCTGGGCTAGATATAGTAATGATTTATTAATTGAAAAAAGAAACAAAAAAAATATACAAAGACCACTTCACACTTCCTGTAGCAAAAAATAGAGATCACATAAGGAATTCGTAAAGAATTAAAAATGGCAACGTTGTCTTTTAAAACAAGGGGGTAGATGCCAAATCACACAGCACTCACACACTAGCACACACCTACAGCATATAACATATTTTAATTGCGGACACTCTAGTAGTTATGGTTTAGGTTATAACCAAACATTCCAGATTAAGCGTATATAGTTAAAGTCCACGTGTGGGTGGCTAGAGCATGTGGTCTATACGTAGTTATTTTTTCCTAAACTCATGGACTCAAATAATAGAGTATACATATAGCATTTAGTGACACACGATCCCATAACAGATGGCTCTGAAGAAGTTAGCGGTGATTGGCTAACGAAACGCGTCAGCAGTAGTGACGTCAGTGTCCGCAATTAAAATGTTATATGCTGTAGGTGTTAGCTAGTGTGTGAGTGCTGTGTGATTTGGCATCTACCTCCCTGTTTTAAAAGACAACGTTGTCATTTTTAATTCTCTACGAATTCCTTATGTGATCTCTATTTTTTGCTACAGGAAGTGTGAAGTGGTTTTTGTATATTTTTTTTGTTTCTTTGTTCAATTAATAAATCATTACTATATCTAGCAGCAGGCCTCCCGCCGTCCTTCTTGGGGGAATTTTCTTCTGCTCTAAATTTTCCCTGTTCTTTGTACATCATATGTAGTTATATTTTGGACTCTTAATGCTATTTATATATAAATAATGTATTGCTTTTTAGGATTTGATGGTGATAAACGAAGTGGGTTTCCAAGAAGTGGTGGTAAGTATTTGGAGACCCTTTCCCTCTGTTATAGCATGCGATTTCCTGAAAAATTTTGCATGGTGCCTTGCAGTATTAACACAGTATATCTTAGGCCCCTTTCACACGTGCGGACAGTATGTCTGTATTTCATCCATCTGTTTTCGAATGACATACGGACATGCATCCCTATGGGATAGCGGGTGTCAGCGGATGAACATCCACTGACACGATATCATCCGTCTTCGCTATGGTCCGATTCGGCAGACGGAGGAAAATCCTTTTTTTATATCAGTCTGCAGAGCAGATCTGATGAACACGGACAGATGGTCGTTGTTCATCCGATCCCCCATAGAGGAGAGCCGAGATCTGACAGGGACCGCCCTGTCATCCGGCTCAGCGGGGATCAAGATGTGTGTCAGATCCCCCTCCCCGGAGCCTCCTAGTCTAAGCAGGAATGGGTTGAGGATGGTAAAGAGCTTAAAGCTTAGGATTCTGTGGATAGCCTGGCGGATGAGTTTGCTTCTGAGCAATCTGGACAAGAAGATATCCAGTTGGAGTCTGCCTCTCAGAGGCTTTTGATCCTGACTATTACCGAAATGGTTTGTTCTGCCTTCAAGTTGCCTCTTGCAGAGGTTACTGAGGTTCCCTGGTCCTCTTTGGGATCCCTAAGCCCTCTAAGGGGGGGGGGGGGGGAAGAAAAGGATCGGGGATAAGGGTCTAAGTGGTCTGGTGGGATTTTAGTGTAGACACTGTTCTAGGATTCAAGAAACACTTAGGCTCAGTTCATGGTTCAAGCCTAACGGCTGAAGAGTCCTGAGCATCCAGGTTTTCTCTTTGCGCAAGAGGATCTTGTCGAAATCACCTCTATGGTCTGTCGGAGAAAGGGAGAAATACCCATCGCTCTCAGACCTGAGGCTTTGCCCTGGTGGAAATCCAAAAAGTGTTGGCCCACCAGGGTTTCTTCTTTTAACCTAATGCTCTTCAGATGTTAACCAAATCTAACTCATAACTGTCTTTGTTTTACCCACGTTAAGTTTTACATGTGCACTCCAGGACGTAGAGTATTTTAGTTGTGGCACAGTTAAAGGATCTGATCTCAAATTCTTGACTACCGCCAGTTTCTAAAAGTCTTAGAACGATCAATGTATTTACATGTGCCACAGTGGCAACATAAAAACATGCCACTGATTCGAGGCATATCTGTTAGCCAACTTCTATTTGAGGGCAGTCCAAATTGGGGCGGCACAGTGGTGTAGTGGTTAGCACTCTCACCTAGCAGTAAGAAGGGTCACTGGTTCGAATCCCAACCACGACACTTCCTGCCTGGAGTTTGCATGTTCTCCCTGTGCCTGCGTGGGTTTCCTCCGGGTACTCCGGTTTCCTCCCACAATCCAAAGACATGCAGGTAGGTTAATTGGCTTCTGTCCAAAAATTGGCCCTAGTATATGAATGGGGACCATTGTGGGCTCCTTGAGGGTAGGGAGTGATGTGAGTGTGCAATGTACAGGGATGGGGACAATTGTAGACACTCGCTCAGGTTGAACTGGATGGACTGATGTCTTTATTCAACCTTACTAACTATGAAACTATGAAACTATGAAATTCAGATTGTACGAGCATGTCTAGGATTTTTTGCTCGTTTGGCTACCATTGAAGGTCTATCTCCAACAGTTTGCCTCGAGTCAACGGCATGTGTCAATATAGGCCAATGTTTGGTTAAGATTGTATTCACTTGGTGCCATTGAGCCCCATAGGGGGTAATAAACCTCACCGGTCCCTCAGTCTCTTGTTGCATCTCTGTCTGGGATGGGAGTAGGTCTGACCTCATCCTTTGTCCCGTAATACTCTTTGCTCTCTTCAGGACATGGTGAGGGTATCCTTTTTCTCTGAATCTCCGATAGACTTGTTTAGATTCAGATTGGTAATCTTCCTCAGCCGTGCAGTTTCTGCGGATTCTCAAACTGCCCAACCGGGATGCCACGTATCAGGGATTTGGGGTGATGACTGTGGGCCTGTAATGTATTTGCGGCTGTTTCCTTCCTGAAGGTGCTAGTCACCAGCCTACCACCCTCAAGTCGAATAGATCGATCCAGCAAGGAAAGTGGGTGAGGATCGACCATAAGTTAACTGTTTGTTCCTGGTATTGCATAAAGAAATATCCTACGTGGGCTGAGAGGGTTGTGCCGGTGGCCCACCTCCATACAGAGCAATTCATGACTAAATGGAAAAAAATAATGCATTAGTCATGGCCTGAAAGTGATGAAGTTAGGAGGAGAAAGATCAACTGACTTTTTTACAAATCCAGATTCGAGAAACTAGTGAGAAGCTTGAACCTCTTAAGGATAACTCAGATTTTGATAGACTCAATGACATCCTTAGAAAGGAAATCAGAACAAGAACTCAGAAAAAACTTTAAAACAACTAAACGTAATAAATTTAAGAGCTTTAGACGATTAGACCAAAGGGGAAATTTTTTACCTTGCAATGAGAGGAGGTAGAAATCGATCACGCAACCGTAGATTTCCCTCATGATCAGACACGGGCTCAGTCCTCTGGTAGTGAGGACGAAGCATATCATACTATCTTTTTTTTTTTTTTTTTTTTTTTTTTTTTTTTTTTTAAGTCAAGGACCTACTGGACCTGCAGGAATCTCCCCTGTCCAGGGGTATATTGAAGGGAGGCAAACAAAAAACAGGAGGAGGAAGTAGTCGAGGAAAAAAAGTAAGCAGGGGGACCACCAAAAGTCAGACATCCCCAATAGCTAAATCTCAACCAAATAATTTAGTAGAAGATTTTAATATTTTTAACCTATCTGACTTCCAACTGGAGAAGCAACATAAAGACCTGTTAGAATCAGATGAGCGGAAGTTCCACTTTTGGGTGTTACTCCGCTTTAATGAGGTGTTTCCTGTGGGAGGAGGAGACAAAATCTCTTGGGTGCTGTCCTGAAAGCCTATTGGAAAACAAGTTACTGGTAAGTCTAACTTGAATTTTTTTTTAGACCCAAGTTCCCTGAACCAGTATCTACTGATCCAGTCCTTTTTTGAATGGAGTCTGTCCGCTCAGTAGTAGCATCACTCCAGATGTGAGACTTTCTAGCCTCCATCAATATAAAGGATGCGTATTTACACGTACCTATCTTTCTGCCTCCTCAGAGGCTCCTGCAATTTGCAGTAGAGGAACATAATTTTCAGTTTGTGGCTCTACCCTTCATTATTGCTACACCTCCCCGGGTTTTCACAAAGGTCCTAGCACCAGTACTGGGTCTTAAGGGCCCAAGGGATCCTGGTGCTCGGTTATCTGGATGACCTATTCAGAGATCACTCACTACAGGCTCTAGAGCAGAGCATAACATGCACAGTGTGGTATTTGGAAAGCTTAGGCTGGATCATAAATACCGAAAAGTCAACCTTAAAACCAGCTCAAGGTCTAAACTATTTAGGTCTGATCCTATATACGGTCCAAGCAAGAGTATTCTTGCCACCCGCAAGGATCTGTGCCCTGAAGAATCAGGCGTGTCCGATAAGGGGCACCAGAAAACCCTCCATTTGGCTCTGTATGAGTCTTCTAGGGAGGATGGTATCCTCTGAGGCGGTGCCCTATTCCCAGTTCTGTTCCAGGCCTCTACAACAAGACCTTTTTGGCTTGGAACAGGAGAGGACAAGCTCTGGATTATCTAATGTTCTTATCTCCTTGGGCACACTTAAGCCTAAACTGGTGGTTGCAGGATCAGAACCTGCAAAAGGGAAGATCCTTCCTCCCCGTAACTTGGCGAGTACTGACTAGATGCCTATCTCTCAGGCTGCAGAGCGACCCTAGAGGGGGGCTCAAGGGAAATGGTCAAGAACAAATCCTGCCCATCAACTTCCTGGAATTATGGGCATTACGACTGGCCCTGCGGTCATGGATGGTGGAGCTTCAGGACTGCCCTGTCGGGGTTCATTCTGCCAATGCCACTGTAGTAAAAATAACAAAACAGTCAAAAGAGCTACACCATAATAGTGTGAAAAAGCTGAAGAGGAATATTCAAATGTAATTCAATTCAGCAGCAAAACACAATCCCCTCATTAGTGAATAGCCATGAGGTGTCTCTCTACATCAAAAAGCAACATGTATAGAATGTGGATAAGAATCCAAAGTGAATCTTCAAAAAAAGAGCCGGTGATGGAAAAAACACTAAAAAAAAATCTTATTCAACAATTAAATAAAATTGCACCTCCACCACATTCATTTAAAATTTGACAACGTTGTCAATATACAGGTAGCTACCACGTAGACTTGTATGGTAAAGTTGAGATCTGTTATGTTGCAGGAGTGACCGCTCAAATAGACGGGTGCTGCCCAGTATGTTATAATACACAGTCCATCTTAAGTCTTCAGTGTAGGATAGAGAAGTGTGATCCAGTAATGGATATTTGATCAATCTGAGGTTAGGTTGTTCCTCAGAGCAAAGTCCCTGTGCTGAGGTAATATGGGATCCTTCTAATCTGTATCGAGCGCTGTAGTAATTGCAGCTATGCAGGTTCCTACTCCTTTTTAGAAACGGATGCTCTGAAGAAACTCTGGATCTGAGTGAAACCCTGTGTAGTAGGGATACTGACTACCAGACATTCCTTTACTTTGAAATTACCTGGATGCTGATCACTCACCACAAATACTATCCAGACCTTTACTACCTGCTGACTGCAGTAAATGCCGAGGACCATGTTTCTCAAAAGGAGTAGGAACCTGCACTAGCTGCAACTTTACCATATAAGTATTTCTCTCTAGTTTAGAATGAGTGTGTGAAGTTTGAATGTGGTAGCTACCTGTATCTTGACAACGTTGTCAAATTTTAAACGACTGTGTTGGAGGTGCAGTTTCATCTAATATTTTAATTTTGTTTTTTTCAATAGTGTTTTTTTCTATCACCGGCTGTTTAACTTTGAAGATTTACTTTGGATTCTTATCCACGTTCTATGAATGCCACTGCAGTGGCCTATATAAACCACCAAGGTGGCACCAGGAGTCGTTCAGCTCTGAAGGAGGTTAACCACTTACTAGCCTGGGCAGAGGGATATGTGCCGATTCTATCGGCAGTCCATGTCCCGGGAGTAGAGAACTGGAAAGCAGATTATCTTAGCCGCCAGCAAATCTGCCCGGAGGAATGGTCCTTAACCCAGGAGTGTTCCAGGAAATCTGCCAATGTTGGGGATGACCTACTGGCATCCAGGTTCAACAGCAGTTTGTGCAGAACAAGAGATTCTCTGGAAGTTCCATGGAGCCATTACTCTGGTTTATGCTATCCCTCTCCTTCCACATTTGTTGCACAGAATTTGGGAAGAGTGAGTTCCAGTCATTCTGGTGGCACCAGCCTGGCCCAGAAGGCCCTGGTTCCCTAAAATTGTGAGACTGACAATAGACGGGCCATGGACGCCTCCACGTCTCCACGATCTACTGTCTCAATGTTTGATATTCCACCCCAATTTACAGTCTCTAAATTTGACGGCATGGCCATTAAAGCCAGGGTGTTAAAGGACCGTGGCATCTCAGGACCAGTGGTGTCTACCCCAGTGAATGCTAGAAAAGCTGTCACTAGGAAGATCTCTCATAAGGTCTCGAAGACTTTTGTATTGCTTGGTGTGAAGCCAAAAAAAACATCCTTGGAAATGTGTGATAGAGAGAATTCTCTCTTCTACAGTCAGCTGTGGAAATCAAATTGGCTTTGAGTACAATCAGAGGTCTAGTTTTGGCCCTATTAGTATACTTCCAAAGGCCTTTAGCCTCCATTCACTGATCCGGACCTTTATTCAGGGGGCAACTCTCTTGCTTCCCCCCCATTAGGTCACCTATGTGTACTTGGTGTAATAGATAAGAACTACAATCTAGTTCAAGGTTATCTGCTGCTGTTTCTAATTAAAAAGTGTGTACATGCATTCTAGAAGCAAAACTCTGACACAGCGTTCAGATCGGTTACGTCTTACACTTCTGATTTATTCCTGGGCGGTGTCAATATTTTATACACAGATACGTCATTGCTATGTCAGTCTAATAGGTACATCTCATTGGTTGAAATACAAGAGAAATGGAGAAACTTGATGCTTAAGGGGTTGATTTGAAGCTGGTTCTGTCGTCACATATGCGTTCTTCTAATGCGTGAGAAGCAGACGCCATCTTGAGTTCCAAACAGTCAATCTGTATGCTACATAATAAGTAAGGAGTTGCATAGAAACATGTATACACATAAGCAAATAGACATTTCTGATTATCAGTATGTACATTATTTTCCTTCACATTGGTACTGTGAACTTGGTGCTGTCTGTTACAGAAACAACCATTTGAACCTATCAGTGAAATTCCATTAGACTTGCTGTCACACAAGCTAGCCCTCCTGATGGCTATCGCCTCGGCTAGAAGGGTATTGGAGTTGGCGGCCCTTTCATGCAGTGAACCGTACTTGATCCTCCACGACAGGGTTGTGTTGCGACCTGTTCTATACTTTTTTGCCTAAAGGGGTGTCGGCCTTTCATTTAAATCAGGACATTATTTTGCCTTCCTTTTTCTCTCAGCCTTGTTCGGTGGAAGAGAGATGACTGCATTCTTTGTATGTTGTCTGGGCAGTCAAGGTTTATTTGTCTAGATCTGCGAGGATCAGACTGCTTTTTTGTTGTACCAAAGGGACACAAGAAGGGGCAGGCATCTTCCATTGCCATTTGGGTTTGTCAATTGGTCATTCAGGCTTTTGGTCTGAAATGTAAATCTCCCTTTAGGGTGAGGGCTCATTCTACCAGGGGTGTAGGAACCTCCTGGGCTTTTCGCCATCAGGTATCTGTGGCTCAGATTTGAAAGGCTGATACCTGGTCTTCAGTACATAAGTTCATCAAATGTTATCAAGTGGATGTTCGAGCAGCTGAAATTTCGGCTTTCGGCCGCAGTGTTTGCGGGCTTCCGTATAAGGTCTGATGGCTATTGTTTGGCAGAGTGTCTTCCTCCCCTCAAGGCCATTGCTTTGGGGCATCGCAGCAGGTAATGAATATTAGCCTAACTGTGTCCCATGATGTATGTCATACTTGCCTGTAAAGTCCTTTTTCTTTGAGTACATCATGGGACACAGAGGTCCCTCCCCTCTTTTTGGTGATAGTGCTTGCTACAAAACTGAAGTACTTCCTGTATGGGAGGGGTTATATAGGGGATCACTTCCTGTCTAAAGACCTTTGGTCTACCAGTGTCCATTCACCTGGAGACTAAGTATAACCCAGCAGGTAATGAATATTAGTCTAACTCTGTGTCCCATGATTTACTCAAAGAAAAGACTTTTCCAGGTAAGTATGATGAAAAAATCCTATTTTTATATATAATTGTATTCGACTTTTTAGATCAATTTAAATAAATATGAATTTATTGTTGGCTATTATTGGCACCCTTTAGCGCAAGAAAAGCTTGAGAAAAATGTATCCTTTTTAAATTCTATGCATGTCTTCGCACTGGTTCGTTGAGCTTCCATTGTGGTGTTAAAAATCCTGCTTGGTGCATTTTTGGTCAGTTTAAAAACGCACCTCTGTTTAAAAACGCACCTCTCAGTTCAAATGCAGGAAGAATGCATCATTAACGCACCCTTCTGTGTTTAATGCGGTTTGATTCACATGACTTATTAAAAGCACACCATAAGCACAGTATATCATAATAAAATTGGGTCTAACACTGCAAAATCGTGTGCATTTTCGGTTCCATTATCGGCACCTTTTTTCTCATATGCTGACAACACCATTTTTGCCCAAAAATTTTCGGTGGCTGAAATTTCAGTGCATCTCTAGTTTGTAGGCCACTTGAATCCTGTGAAGCAAGAACTTATTTTACTTTAATCACACATAGTATAGTGAAATGTCCTAATGTGTAATAGCTTATTTTCTTTTTTTTATTTTTCTTTTGTACTGCTAAACAAACATGCTGGCTTCTTCATCACCACCTATCTGCTTGATAATTCAAACTCGTCTTAAAAATATATTTATCAAAACTTGAGCAGTTTTGCATCTGCAAGTGTTATGAATGATTTTTTTAAAGTGGTTGTAAACCCTAGAGGGGGAAAAAAAAACCTGCAAGACCAAATCATTATGAGCTAGTATGCATAGCGTACTAGCTCATTATGAATGACTTTAGAACGAAGCCCCCGCAGCCGTCCTAGTCTCCGCCTCCGGCTGCCGACATCTCTCCCGGGGGTTACTGCCAGGTATCGCTGCTCCAGCGCTATGATTGGCCGGAGCTGTGTGCACTCCTGCACGTGGGAGCCGCCGGCAATGGCACACAGACAGAAGCAACGGCACATGCGTGCCATTGCTTCAGTTTACACCAGTGCGCATGTGCCGATAAACCGCGTAGGTTTAGGCGATATCCTAGGTAGCTACAGGTAAGCCTTATTATAGGCTTATCTGTAGCATAAACTTGTTGTAAAGGGTTTACAACCACTTTAATCCAAATGCTCTACATGCCTGCTCCTGTTCTTCTGCAGAGTACACTGAGCTGCACATCCCTGCTTTGTTTTTTAATATATACTTTTTTTTTTTTCATAGGTTTTAATGATGATACCTCTGGAAGAGGACGAAGGGGTGGAAGAGGAGGGACTTCATTTTCTGGTGTGTTTTTAATTGACCTGAGAGAATCTTTAAGAGCTTGTTTTGGGTTTTAAAATAAACTGCTGTAATAGTTTGTATTTAACAAGCTAAAACGGGTGGGATGAACAAACTAGCACTGTCCCTTATTAACCATTTCAGTTGGCACCACTATTGTACATTGTGTTGAATCACACATGGGGGGGGGGGGGGGGGTTGCTGGTTAGCAGGGATGCCGGAATCTATTGTCTTTTTTTTTTTTCTCTATTTCTCCCATTCTGCATGTTCCCTTACAAGAGATTACATTTGGTTGAAAGCCATGTTTAGTATTTACACTGTTTTAAAATATTTGCATATGTATTGTGTATAAGGCCCTTTATAGATGGGCAATCCAATCAGGTCCGCCTGTCGGTTTTTCAGAGGGATCGGATCAGACCCTGTCTCTTCTATAGAGCTCTGTCAGCTGCTGTCCAATCCTGTCCGCCAAAAACAGACGGATGGTGATCCTATTCCCCATTGTCTATCGCATGGCATCAAAAAGGCAGTCCATTTCTGTCCAATTGCACCATAGAGGAGACTGTCCACTCTGCATAGTAGAGTGTACTAGGTGTGCGCATATTCACTGGTCTAGCGATTCAATTGTAATTTATCCTTTCCATGATTTGATTCTGCAATGCATCACCATTACTGCGCAAGTGCGCATGGTTACAATTTTTATCCAAAAATTAAGCAGTCAGAAAAACTCAATTTCTTATGGTACATCACGGGACACAGAGCCATAGTAGTTGCTATGTGGGTTATAAGCCACCTTCAGGTGATGGACACTGGCACAGTGTCTTAGGTGTTGGTCACGAGTAAAGATGTGCTGTGCTGAGCTTCACTGGAGCAATCTTTGCTGGGGCTAGCCATGTGACCGGATCCATTTAAAGTGTCTTTTTGGCCGATTTGAATATTACCCGGGGCCTCGTTTCCGAAGAAACAAGGTTTTGCCTGTAAACGCTTTTTAGAGAGCTGGACCCCGGGATCCAGCGCTTTTGGTATTAAGGCCATAACGTTTTTACTGGCGGTGGTGCTATTACTGGTCCAGGATTGTGGGTTTCCCTAAGGGTTCCCACCTCCTGAAGGTTTTGTTAATGGAACCTACCGTAAAAAGTGAAGATTGGGTTGGGGGTTGGTTTTACCATAGAAAACCCTGCGGCGGGAAAGGTAATTTTTTTTTTTTTTTTTTTCCTAAGAAATTTTCTTATGAGATGTCTCCTTTAATTAGTGAATGTAGAAATAATTTATAGAGTGGCAGTGTGTATAGGCTGGTCTGGCCAATCCAGTAGACAAACGAAATAACTGCAAGGCACAGCAAAGGCACAGCAAAAGACCCCTCAGGATATTTGTAGACAGACCATCTTCCAGGACAGCACACCTAAGAGATGACTGGTCCACCTGACATGAAACACAATCAACACATTAAATTAAAAGGCCCCTCACTTCCCCCTGCACCTCAGTTCTTGATTGTATTTCTATTTCCCTGCAGCAAATAAAAAAAAAAAAATGTTACTTTTTGCTATAATATCCCCAAAATGTAAAAAAAACATATTTTTGGTATAAAAAAAAAATCGAAATAAGCATACATTCATTGGTTTGCGCAAAAGTTAAAGCGTCTACAAACTAAAAGATTTATGCATTTTTTTTTTTTTTTTAATTACGAATGGTGGTTATCAGATTTTTAGCGGAGCTGCAACATTGCAGGAGACAAATCAGACACTTTTTACACATTTTTGTGACCATTGACATTTTTACAATGATCAGTGCTATAAAAATGCACTGATTACCATGTAAATGTCACTGATAGGGAAGGGGTTAACACTAAAAGGCGACCAAGGGGTTAAATGTGTTCCCTAGTTAATGTTTCTAACTGTGGGGGGGATGGGAGTGACTGACGGAAACGGTCTCTTCTCTCCCTTGACAAAGCAGAGAGCAAAGATGAAGTTACGCCGAGTAAATAGATACCTACCATGTCACGCTTCAAAATGGCACACGCTCGTGGAATGGCGCCAAACTTCGATACCTAAAAATCCCCATATGCAACACTTACTGGTAAGACGTCCCCTCTCGCCGCCCTTAAGAACGATGAAGCGGCTGACCAGCCACTGTGAGCGTTCTTAAGGTGTAGGGCAGGGGTCTCCAAACTTTCAGAACAAAGGACCAGTTTACTGTCCTTCAGACTTTGAGGGGGCCAGACTGTGGCCAACAATGCCCTGGCATCGATGGGAGTAAACAATGCCCCACCATTGGTATTCGTGGGAGGAATATTGCCCCATTGTTATGTTGTGCTTTTTTAAGGCAAGTTTCCTGCATATTTTTATTAAGTAATTTTTAACGAAGATATTTTTAAGATACAAGATCAATCTATACGACAGTCTATATATGCGAAACTTGTTCACGGAGACGAGTGATCATACTTAATAGTCACATTTATTGGTTGACGGAAAACAAATATTTACATGAAATTAAAATACAGATTGCATTATTTGAACATTTGACAATTGATGGAAATACCCTCAAAATGGGTGTAGTACCTTGGACACAATATCACCATGATAACTTCTTCAGTAGAATCAATAACCTTATACTTGACAATGTAACAGAATGTCTGTCTGTATTTTACACACATCCAGCCGTTACTATGCTGCAGGTAAGTAACGTTGAACAATGTAAAAATAATTTAGACATTTGCTTGTCAATAAAATTTGGTAACTATGCAAAAAGTAATATATAATGAAACATTTGAATATTAGAGAAAAATCTATGAAAAGGCGATTATTGATTCTGGAGAATGATTATCAATACTAGAATATTCAATACATCAATAATTAAGAGAACATATCAGACAAAATCAACATGTTATATTTACCCATTCCAAAATGGCTATTAGTCTGGATTTAAGATGGCTACCGGGTTCAGGAATCTCCTTGGAGGTTAAAGTATATTTCCAGGCATGGCTGTCAGTCTATCTGGGAAGATGTTTCATAAATTCACAACAGTTAGTAGGGAAGAAATATCATTCGTAGCAAGAAATCATTGTGAGTGGAAACAATAGTGCTTCATCATTCGTGTCAGTGGTAGCAATAGTGCTTCATCATTGGTGTCAGTGGAAGCAATAGTGCCCCATCAGTGGTGTCAGTGGAAGCAATAGTGCCCTATTAGCTTCAGTAAAAGGACTAGTGCCTTATAACAGTGGGAGGAATAGCACCCCAAGGGCCTGATAAAAACAAGCAAATGGCCACATCTGGCCCCCGGGCCGCAGTTTAGAGACCACTGGTGTAGGGAATCGCCGGCTGAAAAAGCGGATATCTGAATGATGCCTGTAGCTTCAGGCATCATTCAGATATATCCCCACAAAGCCCTGGATGTCCTATGACGACCAGCCGTCTGCAAGTGGTTAAGAGTTTTTGGAACTGGATTTTTTACTTATCTGTAAATTCTGTATCTTTGGAGTGCAGCACAGGCCAACCTCCCTTCTATTCCTGGTTTTCTGCAGTGATTGATAGAAAACGGGACTCCTGGATTGGGTTAGGGCACACTTGGATGGAGGGAAGTCATGCCTCCTGACCTTAACCTTTTAAAGGGGATGTAAAAATGGAACTTCAGCTTCAAGTGCTGGTGACCCCCTTGACATGCCACATTTGGCATGCCATTTTTTTAGGGTAGGAACGGGTACCCTGTTTTTACAGCCACTCAGCTCCCACTTCTTACCCTGGCGCCGGAAGGAAGATCATTCTCATTTGTGCCACCAATACACCTTCCACATCTTCTCCACTCCCCTGCTTCCCCTGAGTTCAGTCCCGCAACTGAACCCCCCCCTTCATCTGGCCCAACGCTGACCCCCCCCCCCCCCTTCATCTGGCCTAACGCTGAACCCCTTGAGGGTTTTAAGACATGGTGCCGTAATGTTCTTGGGGTCCTCCAACCCTCTGCCGGCAACTGCACCTTTCTCACTACTTCCCCCTTCTTTTTTTTTTTTTCTTTCTTTCTGTTTTTTCGTTCCTCCCTACTGTTCTCTCTCCCACCCCTACAATTCTCTAGTTCTTATCTTTCCTTTTCACTTGATTTTAATGTAAAACTGCTTTATCCCTGCATTCATGGTGGCAGTGGAGCCACTATTTTAAGCTCTGTAGATTTTGTTATTGCTGAGTGTCCGGTGCAAGGTCACCCATGCACTTAACCATTTGGCGCCTGCCGGCTGTCATATGAGGCACCCCGCCGCGTCAATAGGCACCTGCGATTTCCGGGTAACAGAGCAGGATCGTGGATCTGTGTATGTAAACAGATTCACGTCCTGTCAGGAGACCGATGGTGTGTTCCCAGTACAGAGGAACACCGATTGGTCTCCTCCCCTTGAGTCCCCTCCCCCCTACAGTTAGAATTACTCCCTAGGAACATAATTAACCCCTTGATCACCCCCTAGTGTTAACCTCTTCCCTGCCAGTCACATTTATTCAGTAATCAATGCATTTTTATAGCACGGATCGCTGTATAAATGTGAATGGTCCCAAAAATGTGTCAAGTATCCGACATGTCCGCCGCAATATCGCAGTCACGATAAAAATCTCAGATAGTAAAAAAAAAAAAAAAAAAATATGCTATAAATCTATTCCCTATTTTGTAGATGCTATAACTTTTGCACAAACCAATCAATATATGCTTATTGTGATTTTTTTTTTTCCTACCAAAAATTTGTAGAATACATATATGCCTAAACTGCGGAAAAAATTTGTTTAAAAAAAAATATATAAAATTGGATATTATAGCAAAAAATTGTGTTTTTTTTTTTTTTTTTTTTTTTTAGTTTTTTTTCAAACTTGTCACTCTTTTGTTTATAGCGCAAAAAATAAATACCGCAGAGGTGATCAAATACCACCAAAAGAAAGCTCTATTTGTGGGGGATACAAATGTCATTTGGGTGCAGTGTTGCATGACCGCGCAATTGTCATTCAAAGTGTGACAGTGCTGAAAAATGGCCTGGGCAGGAAGGGGGAGGTATTGATGTGGTTAATGCTAATTATAACTGATGTTGTTCCGGTTAGTACTGGATCTCTTTAGGGTCACCTAATGCATGTATCTGTCAAATGTGATTTACTGCTCTGTGTATGCTGGATATTTTTAAATAAAAAAATTGAAAAAAATTATTCCTTCATAAACCATATATCTAATATTGTAAAGCTTAAATAAAAATATATGGAAAGTGAAAAATTTGACTTTGGTTTTTCAATTTATATAGGATTTGGTAGCGAAGATGGGAATGAACAGAGAGGTTTTAGTAGTAATGATGGTAAGTGAACCTTTCTTCTTTTTTTGAAAGCTGCATTGATTCTGCTGACCTCTCCTGGCTTGCTTGGCTACATGCCATTGCTGCTCAATAACCCCATTACTGTGCAATCTGATCCTTGCAGGGCCTTTTTTGGTGTAGGACTTGCCTAAACCTTGGTCTTTGATGAACTCCCAGTGGTCTCCCTTAACCACACCTAGGATGACTTTGTTATACTGTAAATGGAATGCAGATCTATCATCCTTGACTGGGGAGAATTGTTTGATAGTCCCCACAATGATCTCTGCTAGAGATCGATTCCTCCAAAAATCATCCGGAGGTCAAGTGGTTACCTTATGAAACTGCCCTAAGAAATTTGTGGTGTGGAATAGCTGGCTAGATGCCCAGGGTCTGGCAATTTTATTCCTCTTCGCTCCCAGCATACTTTCTTTACCTTGTTTATTTTAGGAGCCTGCTGGTGACCAGACCCTATACCTCTCCCTCCCCTTCCTCTGTCCTCCATTTCCTTCCATAATTTCCCAGCCTGCCTCACTACCCCCCCTTAATTATTTTTCTCATCTTTGTTCCCTTCAGCTTTTTCCCATAATACTTCATGTCTGGTATGAAATATGTCAATATAGTATGTCGTGAGCTGTTGATCAATGGGTAATTGTCCTGTTGAACATTTTACCATATTGATTGGCTTGAATGGAAATATCTACTTTAACTGTAAAGGCTTTGCTATATTGTACCATATCCTTGTTTTCCCTAGTGTGTTTTTTTTTCTTTTTATGCTGTTCAAATTTAATCAAACACTAAAGATAAAAAAGTGTGTGTGTGTGTGTGTGTGTGTATATGTGTATATATATATATATATATATATATATATATATATATATATATATATATATATATATATATATATATATATATATATATATATATATATATATATATATATATATATAGCTATATATATATATATATATTGTATATATTATAGCAGCTTGACAAGATACTTTTGTATGATGTCCTTAAAATCTAAGTGCACTGAGCTGCACTATTTTTCTGTACAGCTTTGTTCACCAGATGTAGTTTTGTTAATCGAAATGTGTGCAAAGCAATGAGCTGCCTCATCTGATTGCGACAGAACCTTTAGTAGATAAAGCACGGTATGTATTTATACCACAAACCACTAGACCATAAAATGCAAAAACCAAAGATTGTCATTTAGATGACATGGTTTACACCCCCAAAACTGGCAAGCCGCATGCATTTACTGGCTACAAACTGGCAGACACATGCAGTCAGTAGCCCAAAAAAAGGCGAAATGGTGAAATGTATTAACTAGTTTAGCAGAGAAGGAGGTATGCTGGCAATGTTGAAACACTGAGAAATTGGTTGTCGCTGACCTTGAGACATTGATTTTCTGCTGAAAGCTTGCGCTTTTAAATTTTATTTTTTTTGGTAGGTTTTAACAATGAAAATTCTGGTTTTGGAAGTGGAAGGAGGGGCAGTAGAGGTGGTTCATTTTCTGGTAAGTGTGTGTTTCCAAGATATATATATATATATATATAGTTATCATTTTTTAAGAACTAAATATAGTTTAATTGCAAAGCTATTTTTGTGCATTAACTACTTTTAGACCAGGCCTATACTGGAACTTTTTGATTACAAGTTTAAATAATTTTTAGCTAATTTACTTAGAATCCCACATTTATAGGTGTGTGTGTGTGTGTGTGTGTATATATATATATATATATATATATATATATATATATATATATATATATATATATATATCTCTATACATCTATATATATATATATCTCTCTGGAGAGAGAGAGAGACTCTCTCTAATCGCATACATACATTATTTTTTTTTTTTTGCAGAGACTGTAGAGTAGTGATGGTGAATAAAACTGCGATCGTTGAACTATTTTACACCATATTTGTGCAATGGTGTTAAAGTGGTTGTAAACCCTTACAGGTAAGCCTAGATTAAGGCTTACCTGTAGGTGCAAGAAATATCTCCTAAACCTACTGTCCCTAAAATTTTTGATCACTTTCATTCCTATTACAAGGAATGTAAACATCCCTTGCAATAGAAATAAGCTCGACAGGGCCTCTTTGATGCGATATCTGGGGTCAAAAAGACCTTGGAGCTCACATTTACCTTTTTTAAAAGCGCAAAAAAGTAATTTGGCCTCTCTCCCGTGGCCTATAAGATCCTGTGGCGATTCACCACGGGACTACTTTTTTTTACACAAAATCACCCGCATTACCACAAAAATTCCGGGGTTATGCCATAACCATATTTTAAATGTACTGTGGGTGGTCTTGAAGTGGGTAAGGGTCAACTTCATCACCTACAGGCTTCCGGTCACCTACAAGAGCACAAGCTGACTAAAAAAAAACAAAAAAGTTTGCCAGCCAAACAATAACCTATACTATTATAATTATATCTTAGTTTTTTGTTAGTGTCCTGGGAGGATAGACATAATTTCTCTTATGTTCACCGACTGACACAGCTCCTCTCTTAGACCATTGGGTTGTTATGCCACCTTCAGGAGAAGACTAGGCATTACATGTTAACATGTGATCATAAAACTAGAACTTTCTAGTTCCGCCCAAGGGGCGGTCCGGTCCCTTAGGTAACAACCCCACAGCATGCTGCTGCAGCCTCAGTTTTATTTTGCCTAGTGAAGGAGAAAGACCTAGGAACCCTGATGGGCCCATCGGTCTGTCTGTTTCTGCAGAAGCTTGGTTTTTGCTCAAGATGATAGATCCTGTGATCTGCTATCAACAGCCGGCTGGGTGACAGGCTGGATACCCTTATCCTTGTAGTCTCCCCAGTCCGGCCATCGAGCGTGTGCAGGTCGCAGCTACGGCTCGGCAGGCCACGACGAAACCTCAGCTCCAGAGGTGGTGGGTGAGCTTTTATGCTCCAGGGCATACATATGACCGGGCTACTGATGTCTGCGTCACAGTATGCCGGGCCAGCAGCTACCCTGTACTGATCAGTGAGTAGTTCTGCAATGGAATGTCTCCCAGCTCTTCAGGACTGGTAAGTACAGCTCTCCCTGCCTCGGTGGGGCTGAGCAGCTGGGCATTCCCTGGGAGGTCGATTCGGGGGTCCCTCACCTCCCTCTCTTCTCTCCCTGTCCCTATCCTTCCTCTCCCCCCTTCCCTGTGGAGGATGCTGCATGGGCTGCTGAGCGGTGTGTGTGCCATAGACAGGGGCTTCCCAGGGGGCTCTCACCTGGGGTGGGGACTGCACTGGGTAGCTGTGCCCTGGTTGTCTGTAGGTCTCTCCCCTGGGTGTCTGGAGGCTGTGTCTGCTGATCGCTGTATCGCTGTTTACCGCCATTTCTCTGCCTGTTTCACTGTCCTTCATTGCATACAGTGTTCGGCTATTTTTGGTGTGACCAGGAAGCAGCATGCTCTGTCCCCATTTTACTGTAGTCCGGTGGCCATTTTCCCTGTGATTGTGTCCTTTATACTGGACGCTCGGCGGCCATTTTCTTGAAGCCTGAACACGTTTTTGGTCAGTGCCATTCAGAGCAGCTCTGCACAGCGCGGTGTGGTCTCCTATGCATCTGGGAGCTGACACAGGATACAGGCACTATTAGCTGGATTAGCAGAACCAGTCAGGGTGGTGAGTCCTGCGGGAAAGAGCCCCTCAGCCAGCAGCAGTTAGGAGGGTGGGACCATCACTGTCCTAAGTCCCCCAACAGGTGGCAGACAGGGTAGGGTCAGCTTGGCTTCAGAAACTGGTGTTTCTTCCCCCGAAATCCAGGCAATTGCAACCGGTTCACCTGCAGACAGTGCAGTGCCTCTGGACACCTTGTCGGCAGTCCTCAATATGTTCGTTGCCAAGATGGAGGCGGTGTGTGGGCGCAAAGGTGGTAAACCGCCCCTGCCCCCCCATCCTCCCGGGAGAGCTCTGACGCAGACTCTGGCCCTGCTGAGGCTGGTGGCCCCTGTTCTGTCGTTTCAGACGACGCTGACCAGGACCGATCGGACAGTGAGAATGATTTCCTGTCCGGGTCCGTGCGTGACAAAGCGCTTGTTGGAGCACTTATCACAGCTGTGCATGATACCCTGAAGATTCAGGATCCAGCAGATCCCTCTGCTGATGTAGCAGTCCCTTTTGGGTCCCATAAGCCAGCCCATTCACCTAGGGTGTTCCCGTATCTGACTTATTTTGATGAGTTCATTTACAAGGAATGGGGGCAACCGCAGCGGACCTTTTCAGTCCCCAAATACATGGCGATGTTACCCCTTTGAGGAGAGCCTTCTCAAAAAATGGTCGGCTCCTCCGGTCGTGGAACCCCCAGTTTTTGGGTTAAACAAAGTAACCACAGTCCCGGTAGAGGGGACTCCTGCCTTTTTAAGGATCCCACGGACAGGCAGGCCGAGGCAGTAGCTCGTTCCTTGTTTACGGCTGTGGGGTCAGCAATGCGACCAGTACTGGCATCCGCACTTGTGTCTCAGACACTCACTGAGTGGGCAAAACTTTTGCACCGCAAATTGGGAGAGCAAACAGGCTTCTCCTGTCTGCGTGGAACTAGCAGATCAATTAGTGCAAGGCCTTAAGTACATTTGTGATGCGGCCCTGGATACTCTTCCCTCTGTTATCCAGGGCTTTAGTGTCAGCAGTGGTGCAGAGGTGCCTGATTTGGCTAAAATGCTGGTCTGCTGACCAGGCATATATAAAAGCCCTGACGGATCTTCCCTTCCTTGGCGACCATCTCTTTGGAGCCTCATTAGATGACATTATTGAAAATGCCACAGGTGGTAAGATTACACTACTCCCACAGGCCAGGAAGGCTAAGGAGCCACGCCGTAGGCAAGGGCCCTCATTTTCCGCTCACAACCGGCTTTTTCGTCCGCCCGGGGCTTCGGCTAAGCATCCCCAGCCCGACAGGACGACCTCTGAAGGACAAAAGTGTCCCTAGAACCGCAAGCCTAACAAGCCTGCGAGCAAAAGTGCTACCGCATGAAGGTTTGCCCCTCCCTTACAAAGCGGGTGGGAGGTCGCCTTCGGGAGTTGCAGTCCGGTGGGTCTCTCGGCTGTCTGACCAATGGGTCTGCAATCTGATTTCCTCAGGCTACAAGATAGAGTTCCTCTCTTGGCCGCAAAACAGATTTTACCCTCCAGCATACCCATACTCTCGGCTCGCCAGGAGGCCCTATTGGGGGCGGCAAGGGACCTGCTGAGTCGCGGGGTGATAGTACCTGTCCTAGAATCAGAACGTTTCCAGGGGTTCTACTCAAACCTGTTTGTAGTCCCCAAAAAGGAAGGGGTACGTCCAATCTTGGACCTAAAAGCCCTCAATTACTTTGTAAAAGTACAGAGGTTCAGAATGGAATCAGTTCACTCAGTAGTCGCTGCACTCCATCAAGGGGACCCCCTGGCGTCTTTGGACATCCAGGATGCGTACCTGCACATACCCATATGCCTTCGGCATCGGAGGTTTCTGCGGTTTGCAGTTGGGGAAACACACTACCAGTTTAGCTTTCCCCTTTGGTTTGGCATCAGCCCCCCGAATCTTTACCAAGGTATTGGCGTTGCTGCGACAATGTGGGATCGCGATCGTGGGTTACCTAGAAGATCTCCTCCTTAGAGCATCTTCCGCCTCAGAGTTAGAGGAGGATGTGGCGATCACCATGCAGACCCTGCAGGAATTTGGGTGGCTGTTGAACCTAAAAAAGTCGGTGATTGTACCGACTCAGCGTTTGGAGTACCTAGGCTTACTGCTGGACTCCATGGAAGCAAGAGTGTGTTTCCCTTCAGACCAGCTGCAGACTCTCAGAGCCGCGGTAAAACTGCTGATGAACCACAAGTGGTCGTCGCAACGCTTCTGCATGCGAGTTCTGGGACTCATGGTGGCCTTCTTCGAGGCAGTACCGTATGCCCAGTTTCACACCAGAGTCTTGCAGAAGGAGATCTTGACAAAGTGGGACAAATCTCCGTTGTCTCTGGATCGGCAGATTCAGGTGAGCCAGTTAGTCAGGGATTCCCTGCTCTGGTGGCTGAGGTCCCCGGCACTTCGGTCCGGGAAGTCGTTCCTACCTCTGAAATGGACGGTGATCACAACGGACGCCAGCCTAACCGGCTGGGGTGGAGTAATGGGAGTTCAGTCGACCCAGGGCCCCTGGTCAGTGGAGGAATCCAAGTTGCCGATCAATCTGCTCGAGCTGAGAGCGATCAGGCTATGCCTCTTCACATGGTTGATAAGACTTCAAGAGCATCCGATCAGGATCCAGTCAGACAACGCCGCCATGGCGGTGGCATACGTCAATCACCAAGGAGGAACAAGAAGCTCAGCCGCCGCACGGGAGGTCGCTCACATCCTTCAGTGGGCAGAGCGACATGTACCGTCCCTGTCGGCCATTTACATCCCGGGAGTGGCGAACTGGCAGGCGGACTATCTAAGTCGCCAGATGCTGGACCCAGGAGAATGGGAGTTGCATCCGGAGGTGTTCAGGCTAGAGATCCTTGGGCAGATGCGTCAGACGGTGGCTCCGTGGGATCAGTACCAGCTGATCTATGCCTTTCCTTCGCTGAAACTGTTACCACGTCTGCTCCGCAGAGTGGAGGCGGGGGGATTCCAGTAATACTGATTGCCCCAGATTGGCCCCAGCGTCCCTGGTACGCAGACCTAGTGCGCCTGGTGGCAGACGCCCCATGGCGACTGCCGTTACGAGAGGACCTTTTTGTCTCAAGGTCCAAACCTCCATCCTGCTTTACCATCGCTGGTTTTAACGGCATGGCTATTGAGAGCCAGGTGTTGAGGAACCAGGGTCTTTCGGACTCGGTGATTCCAACTATGTTGAGAGCACGGAAATCTTCTTCTCGGAAGATATATCATCGTACCTGGAAGGCCTTAATCTCCATGTGTGAGGAGAAAGGTTGCCGTCCGTGCGCCTTTTCTATATCCAGGATCATGTTTCTACATCAAGGAGTAGACCAGAAACTGGCTTTAAGCACCATTTTTAAGGGACACACATCAGCTTTGGCTTTCGAACCTGGTGTTATCGGCACTTAAAACCGTCATTTGAAGAGATCAGGGAGATCCCTCTGACTCTTTCTCAGAAAGTGGTCTTTTTAGTGGCCATTACTCCGGCTAGGAGGGTTTTGGAGGGCGACTTGCAAGACAAGGCCGGCAGCTATCTGGTTATCCACAAGGATAAGGTGGTGTTGCGTCCGCAACCTGCTTTTCTGCCGAAGGTGGTTTTGGCGTTCCACATCAATGAAGACATTGTGTTACCATCTTTGTGTCCTAAACCGACACATCCTAAAGAGTTGGCCCTCCATTCCCTGGACGTGGTTTGGGCTCTGATGGTGTATTTGTCTGCTACTAGTTCCTTTCGGATGTCGGACTCCTTGTTTGGTTTGGTGGCTGGTCCGAAAAAAGGCATGGCGGTCTCGTCGGCCACCATTTCCAGGTGGATCAGACAGATTGTAGTACAGGCCTACGCCTTGAAGGGGCAGGTGCCCCCCTTTTCGGTCGCGGCCCACTCCACAAGGGCAATCGGAACGTTTTGGGCCTTCCGACATCAAGCATCTGTCGCTCAAGTGTGTAAAGCGGCGACTTGGTCGTCTGTTCACACCTTTACAAAATTCTACAAGGTAGATGTCAGTGCATTGGCTGATGCCTGTTTTGGCAGCAAAGTTTTGCAGGCGGCCGTATAATTGCAATTACACCTTAAATTTTTTCCTGTTTTTTTGGTAAAAACACAGTACCTTAAGTAAATGCACTGTTGCATTTGTTACCGCAGTTCTGAGGCGGTTTGAAGGTAGTGACTCCCAGTTGAGGAGCACTCTGTTTGTTTGTTTTTTTTTTTTTTTTGTGGGTAACAAAGTGTTTTGGTTCCCACACGCTGTTGTTTTTTTGTGGGTAAAGTTTTATACTAGTTCCCACATGCCATGGTGGGTGAAGTTTTTTTTATGCTGTTTTCCCACCCCTTGTTGTGGCACTGCTTGGGCACGTCCCATTGGTCTAAGAGAGGAGCTGTGTCAGTCGGTGAACATAAGAGAAAGTAGGATTTTTTTGTACTCACCGTAAAATCCTTTTCTCTGTAGTTCACCGACTGACACAGCACCCGCCCCTCCTATTTCCGTCTACGTTATACTGCTTGTTGACATACTGAGGCTGCAGTAGCATGCTGTGGGGTTGTTACCTAAGGGACCGCCCCTTGGGTGGAACTAGAAAGTTCTAGGTTTATTATCACATGTTAACATGTAATGCTTAGTCTTCTCCTTTAAGGTGGCATAACAACCCAATGGTCTAAGAGAGGAGCTGTCAGTCGGTGAACTACAGAGAAAAGGATTTTACGGTGAGTACAAAAAATCCTACTTTCTTCAGAAATACTGTCTAAAAATAATAAACTATTAAATTTGTCATACAATACAGGGCACAGGCAACTTTAATACATAAACCATAGGGTATAGCGAAATACGTTGAGGTGATTGGACACTGGCAAGCTTTTGAGGATGACTGTTGCTTTGTAAAACAGGGCTGTGTTTGGAATGTCTGTCTTATTTGTAAACTTTTCAAACTGGTGCCAATTTCATCCACTCAAAGCTCAGTCTGATGACTGACCAGTTGTTAAAACCGCACCGCGAGCGGCCGAATACCGCGGTTAAAACGACGGTAAAGCAGCGCTAAATATAGCGCTGCTTTACCGTCACCGAGGCTCCCCGCCCCAGTGTGAAAGGGGCCTTAACCACTTCCTGCCCCCCATGTAGCAAAATGAGAGCCAGGAAGTGTTTGTATTATTCTGGCATGATGTCCAGCAGGATAAGCCACTAGCGTATGCCTGCGGTGGCTCGCGGCTATTAGTGTGGTTTGTCAGTCTGACACACCACATCTCCGATCTAGGTATAGAGCCTCTGATGTAGGCTCTGTACCATGAGATCAGCTGTGTCCATTCACATGGTAACCAGGAAGTGCTATTTGTTGGCTTTTTCTTTATTCGCGGTGACAGGCCAGAGTGGAGGAGAGCTTATCGGCTGCTCTCCTAACGGGGGGTCTGCACTGATAATCAGCGCATTGATTATCAGTGCAGACCCATCGAGGATTCCCACTGAAGACCGCCAGGTATGCACAATGGACACCACCAGGTGAGCCCACCTGGGATGGCTATCATTGCCTATTAAAAATGACACTGCCCATCAGTGCCACCTGTCAGTGCTGCCTATGAGTGCCCATCATTGCAGCATATATTTGCCTCATTAGTGCCGCCTCTTCGGTGCCCGTCAGTGCTGCCTCATCCGTGAAGGCGAACTTATTTACGTTTTTTTTTTTAATTTTTTTTTAAATTTTCAGTTTTTTATTTGTAGCGCAAAAAATAACCCCAGTGACGATCATATACCAGCAAAAAAAGCTCTATTTTTGTGGGAAACAAATTATTAAATTTCATATGGGAACAGTGTTGCATGGCTGCGCAATTGTCATTCAAAATGCGACATCGCTGAAAATTTTCCTGGGCAGGAAGGGTGTAGGTGTCCTGTATTGAAATGGTTAACGTGGATTTAAACCCTTACATATACTCAGTGAAGTGAATGGCCTCAGATGATGCCCAGACTGCCCTCCCATGGATGAAACACAACTCCCCTACATAAGTTTTACGTGAATCGGCTGCTTTCATCTTTATTATTTTTAGAAAGTTCACATCGTGTTGGGTTTCTTTTTTCAGTAGTGGGAGGGCAGTCTGGGCATACATTGTGTGATTGATTGAAGGCAAGGCAGCCCCCCTCCACATAGGCAGAGGAACGAAGAAACTTGCTGTGAATAGACCCAGCTCTCTGCTAATCAAATTTTCAGCTGCTTTTATCTCCTGTGTCAGAACTTGTCAGAGTAGCAAAAAGACACACGACTTAAAACTTTGTAGAGATATAAGTAAACACTACAGTTATGTGCCCAGGTCAGATTTCATGAACGTGATTCACATCCACTTTAACTATATCGAAGTGGAAGAATTTCCCTACTATGCTTGCTGCTTCTGTATGCAAAGCCATAGCATTGTACAGGTAGACTCCCTATTCATTTTGGCATTCTTCTTTGGGCACAGAGACCTTCTAAGCCTTGCAAAATATTCGCTGCTCACAAACTGATAGGAAACAGTCTATGATTGGGAAATCCCATAAAGGATTGTCTAACTCGGTGGTTCTCAACCTGGGGGTCGAATGACTATTTGCCAGGGGTCACCGAATCCTGGGCTGTTCCCGAAACCCACGCTGCTCTCTTAGCCATTTCGTGGCCACCCAGCAGGGCTGTTCCTGTAGTCTGTGGCCGCCGAGCATTGCTGTTCCTGTTGTCTGTGACCGCCCACTCAGCCTCTTCGCTGCCACCCATTCAGTTCACGGCATGGCTAGGGGGCAGAGATTAGAGGTCAGCTGACTGGTGAGGAATGTGAAGTGGGAGGGGCTGGAGGAGACTTATCTCCTGGTTTTAGCATAGGTGTCACTGCTACGAGACACCACATTCTGTAACAGTGAAGCCAGGGACACAGTGAGTAAAACTACCTGTGATTATAGTTGCCATTAAAAGTCCCCACTACTGCTCTCAAATCAGCAGATGACCTTGATCAAGAGCACTTAAGTTGGCTGATCAGAACTCCCCGCCAGCACTGCCACTCATCCCAACTCCCCCCCCCCCCCCCCACTCACCCCACCAAGGAGTACGAAGGGGGAAAAAAAATGGAGAATACATGGAAGGGAGAGGAAAATAGGGGGGGGGGGGGGGGGGGGGCGAGACAGAAAAAGGGAGAGAATAAGAGAACAAGAAAAAACTGCTAGAGAGAGGGATGGGGGGACAAGAAATTAGCACGGAGAGAGATAAAAGGGAAATTAAGGAGAACAAGCAGAGTGGTACATCCTAAAATGTACCATAAATAAGGGGTTTAATACTGTACGAGTGAAAGGTGCTCAGGGAGCGCTAAATGCCCTTGGTTAGGAACGCATATTACTTGTCATGCCTTGGGTGCTGACAACCCACGCTCCAAATTATTATTTTTTTTTTTTTACTGTTGGGGGTCCCTACAACTTGGGAAATTTTATCAAGGGGTCACGGCATTAGAAATATGGCGGTGCACCAGAACGGCCGCTCCTTCATAAAACACGACCCCGATTTTGGTAAAGGGCTGATGACGTTGCTCTTTAACTGTGTGATCAGCTGTGTCCAATCGCAGCCGGTCACATGTAAATGCGCAAGTGCCGATTATCGGCTCTCCTTGCCTCACACTGACAGTATGTGGTGAGGAAAGCCGATCAGTGCCATCTCACAGGGGAGACCAGGACAGGTTATCACGGCACTGATCATCAGTGACACCTATCAGTGCACATCAGTGAAGGAGAAAAATTACTTACCGTATAAGCTGAGTTTTTCAGCACATTTTTTTGTGCTGAAAGTGCCCCCCCTCGGCTTATACTGGAGTCAAGCACTTTTCCGCAGCAAAAAAAAAAAAAAAAAAAATTTCTGACCCGACTTTGGGGCCCCTTATCTCTGGGCCACTTGGTGCTAGGAACCCCTATGCCAACCCAGTGGACCTAGCACTACAACATATCCAAAGATGGGGTTCCTAGCACTAAGTGGCCCGAGATACGGGGCCCCAAAGTCGGTTCGGAAAAATGTCATTCTCTGCTGCACAAAAGTGCTTGATATTTTCTGACCCGACTTTGGGCCCCATATCTCGGGGACACTTGGAGCTAGGAACCCCAAATTCGGTCAACTGTGTCCATCTGCAGCAATGTCATTTCGGGACCCTTTGGGTCCAGAGACACCAAATTTTGGCTGAAGCTAGGGGGCATTTAGGAACCCTTAACTACCAAGTTGAAGTTTGGGGGACCTATGGCATGCAAATAGGCACAGTGAGGCTGCAAATGGGCATTGTTGACCCTCTTTTCCACTTACAGTAGCTGCACATTTCTCACCCTAGGCTTATACTCGAGTCAATACGTTTTACCAGTTTGTGGTAAAATTAGGTGCCTCGGCTTATATTCGGGTCGGCTTATATACGGGATTGTAAAAAAAAACAGCAGTGATTAAATATCACCAAAAGAAAGCTCTGTTTATGTGAGAAATTTAATTTAATTTAAAGTGTGAGAGCGCTGAAAGCTAAAAATTTGGCCTGGGCAGGAAGGGCGTGAAAGTGCACAGTAGGCAAGTGGTTACATGGGCTTTGGCCTGGAGAAAATGGCAGCACTTCTTGATGATCAGATATGGCAGCTTTTGCATTATAAAGCTTTACCTTGTATTTTTGGATGAGTGGGCAAACTCTGTTCAGACAGTCATTTTTGAAAGTATTTCAGAACTCATGCTGTGTTGCCTATCGCAGAATCCTGCCTGTATTTAGCGCAGTGCTGTCTGAGGGTTGAAGATCACTGGCATACAATATTGTGTGCCTTGTCCCTTGTGCACAGATCTTTTCAGTTTCTTTGAATCTTTTGATATTATGTACTTATGTACCGTATTTATCGGCGTATAACACGCACTTTTCCCCCCTTAATATCAGGGGAAAATCGTGGGTGCGTGTTATACGCCGATACCCGCTGTTTTTTTCGCTAGGGGAGCGAGCGGAGCCGATATTCCGAAAAGCTGCGTGTATTTTCGGCTATTTTCGGCTCCTCTCGCAGTTCCACCCACCTCCACTGATCGCCGGAGCCGAGCGCCGACAACATAAAGAAATCCAAGTTCGGCTATTTTTGGCTCCTCTCGCAGTCCCGCCCCTGTCTGCGAGCAGAGCCGAGACTAGCCGAACTCTGATTCCTGTATGTTGTCAGCGCTCGGCTCCTCTCGCAATCAGTGGAGGTGGGCGGAACTGTGAGAGGAGCCGAAAATACACGCGGCTTTCGATATGTCACGCGGCGCTCGTCCTCGGCGCCAATTTTAAATGGGCAACGCTGCAAATGTACTGGGCAAGGCTGCACTGGCACTGGGCAAGGCTGCAAGGATGGACAAGGCTGCACTGGGCAAGGCTGCAAGGATGGACAAGTCTGCACTGGGCAAGGATGGACAAGGCTGCAAGGATGGACAAGGCTGCACTGGGCAAGGCTGCAAGGATGGACAAGGCTGCACTGGGCAAGGCTGGACACTGGACAAGGCTGCAATGATGGGCATTTAAATGTAAGTTTTTTTTCCCTTAATATTCCCTCCTAAACTTGGGCTGCGTGTTATACGCCGGCGCGTGTTATATGCCGATAAATGCGGTAATTATCTCCATTGCGGCAACATTTACTTTCCTTTATCAGGGTGGTTCATTTTCCTTGTAGGTTTGCTAAACTAAACTGGTAACTAAAGAGGGCAAATGGCACAAATGTCAAGGAACCTGTCACCAGAAATTCCCATGGTCTCCATGCAGCTTTCTTTCCCCCATTACTGACTCTGCCAAACAAGCTGCTGATGAGACCTGTGCCTGTCCCCTCCAGCACTGGCGTGGCTACAATCATCTGCAAAGGCAAGTCTTCAGATTTATACCATAGAGCTTTGGGCTCTTAAAGTTAAAGTGCGTGTTATACGCCGATAAATATGGTATTTAACCGCTTCCCGACCGGCGCACGAAGATGTACGTCGGCAGAATGGCACGGACACGCATAAGGTCTTACAGGTACGTCCTTTTGAATGTGCGTGCCGGTCGGGACCTCCGTGAGTCCGATCGTGGATCCTGCGGACTCGATCGCCGCGGGGATACCCACGATAGTCTCACGGGGAGGAAGCAGGGGAGATGCTGTAGTAAACAAGCATCTCCCCCGTTCTGCCTAGCAACAGTGACACTGATCTCTGCCTGTGATTGTAGCAGAGGTCAGTGATGTGCCACGCCCCTAGAAAACACTAAACCCCTACACTGCCACCTCCTGGTTAACCCCTTCACTGCCAGTGCCATTTACACAGGAATTGGTGCATTTGTATAGCACGGATTGCTGTATAAATGACAATAGTCCCAAAAATGTCAAAAATTTCCGATGTGTCCGCAGTAATGTCATAATGTCGCAGTCACAATAAAAAATCGCTGATCGCTGACATTACTAGTAAAAAAAAAAATACCCCCTATTTTGTAAACTCTATAACTTTTGCGCAAACCAATCAATAATTGGTTTTTTTTTTTTGTTTTTTGTTTTTTTTTAACCAAAAATTTGTAGAAGAATACGTATCAGCCTAAACTTAGGAAAAAAAAAGTTTTTTTATATATTTTTGGGGGATATTTATTGTAAACGTATTTAAACTTAAATCTTTTGCATAAAGACCCAGAGTGAATGGCGCTAAATGTGTACTAAATGTCTAAAGAAAATATGCGTATAATAATTATATATCAAACTACATATGTGAATAAAATGATTACACCACTTAGTGCCAAGTGAATCCAAAATAATATTATCCAAAAAAAAGTGTGTAAAGAAATATGGCAGCAGAAAAATATATTAATCAAATTAATCAAACAAAAAAATGAAATAAAAGTAATTCATATAGTGTCCAACAAAATATTCTTTAATGTGTTCAAATCTTAATTCTTCCACCACACCAAAGTGATAAGTGTCTCCTCTCCCATAAGAAACGCACTCACCGACTCCCAATGCCTGCACTTTCGTGACAGGCTTTTGCGCTTTAAGATCACACCAAGAAAGCAAGTTGATCATCCAAACGTCCAATGTGTAATTGAAATCTCTCCACATGTAAATAAAAAGGTGCTCCAATAGTGTAAACCAGTAAAAAAACACTCTATTCAAACCACAAGTAAAACTTCAACCATTCCACTCACATTTTCAAAAGTAAATAGCAGAGCACGCTCCACTCCTGAATATATCGCACTGTTTGGCCTGTAGTCACGGCGGACTCTAGGTGTACAGAGCGCAACCTGCGTGAATCTCGCCCCCTCCTCACTGCCTGGACTCAGGATCAACACACACCGTCTCCTCGTTTAGCTCTCGGCGCTAGACGTTCACTGGTGATTGCTGCTCAGCCACGCCCCCCCCCCCTTTTTTTGACACCGTTCGTCATACACTGACTTACTCATGGGGTCGGCACCCTGCGGCCCCCCACCCCAAAGCACTTTGTTCCCATGTTGATGAAGACGGGGGCCTCTACCTGACAACCCTGGCCGTTGGTTGTCGGGGTCTGCGGGCGGGGGATTATCGGAATCCTGCAGCCCCCTTTAATAAGGGGGCCCCCAGATCCCGGCCCCCCCACCCTATGTGAATGAGTATGATGGGGTACATCGTACCCCTACCCATTCTCCTGGGGGGAAAAAGTGTCTTAAAAAAAAAAAACACAACACAGGTTTTTAAAGTAATTTATTAATCAGCTCCGGGGGCCTTCTTCCGACTTCTCCGCTCTGTTCGGCCGCTGGGACTGTGATGTCATATTGGGCCGGGCCACCGTGTGACATCACCCCGTGACCCTGCCCCATTCCTAATATAAGTCATCGCGCAGCGCTCACACAGCATTACAGCGGGAGAGCGTCGTGTCAACATCGGAAGGACGGAGGAGACCAGGATGCCCCCCTTCCCCAAAGCACCCACCCCCCATGTTGAGGGCATGCGGCCTGGTACGGTTCAGGGGGGGGGGGGGGCGCTCGCTTGTCCCCACCCCCTTTCCTGACTGGCCAGGCTGCGTGCTCGGATAAGGGGTTGGTATGGATCTGGGGGGGGGGGGGGGGGGATTTTTCGGCGTAGGGGGTTGCCCTTAAAATCCATACCAGACCTAAGGGCCTGGTATCCTCCTGGAGGGGGAACCCATGCCGTTTTTTTTTTATTTTATTTAAAATTTGGCGTGGAGTTCCCCCTCGAGAGCTGATTATTCTGATTGCCACGGCCAAAGTCACCCTGCCTGGGGCGACTTAAAGTCATGTTCAAAGTCGCCCCAATTCGTGTTGAAGTCGATCCAAGTCGCGCTGTTATTCATACTCGAGTCATGTCCAAGTTGCCTCCAAAAGTCGCGTTGCCCCAGTGTGAACCGGCTCTTATGAGTCACAAGGCTGTAATATTTCCTGAGTATATAATCGTCTCTCTGTTAACCGTGTTTTGATTATTTATATTCATGTCATTATAACTGTTACCTAAAGTGCTATCTATCAAACCTTCCAACTGGTTTAGTGAATGGATTCATGGGTCTCTAGAGGGCACCTAAAGAAAGAGGGGAAAAAAAAGTAAGAAGGAAAGAGGAGGAGGGGGGGGATAGGTAGGCATCATCCTGTGTCAGTCTCTGGGTCATTATGTTCCTCCCGGCAGTGCCATAGCTCCCAGGTCATGTTATGCTCGTCCAGGCGGTCCTGAATCCTCGCTGTCATCCTCTCCATTAGCTCTACATCTGATTCTGTCATAGAGTGCTCCCTCCGGAGGAGGCGCACGACTCTTCCATTTCAGTGCTATTAAGCAGCGAGCTGCCATGAAAATAGCTTGCCTAGGGAGGTCAAATTTGGACTGTAGGTCTGCAAAGGAATGCAGTTTACGTGTACGGGGATCCACTAAGTTTCCGTAGTGGAAAAGGTTTCTTGTGGTCCAGGGGGAGGACATCTGGCGGGTTAGGTTATCAGGCATTTTGGGGTTGCGGGCAGATGAGGTTATGCGTACTCTTAATAGCCTCTTCGCCCTCCCCACATAAAATAATCCACAGGGACAACACATTAAGTATACTACAAATGAGGAATTGCATGTGTTAAATTCCTTAATAGGAAAGGTTTCATTATCACTATGAGTTATATTTGTAATTCCCCTATTCAACACCTTTTACCGTTCGACAACAGATACACTTTCTGCAGCAGAAGGTTTTAACCACTTGCCGACCGCCCCCTGTATATATACGTCGGCAGAATGGCACGTACAGGCAGAACCACGTACCTGTACGTGCCATTCTTCCGGCGGGTGGGGGGTCCGATCGGACCCCCCCCGGCCGGCGGGGACGGTCGGGATCGCTTCAGGAGCGATCCGGGATGAGGGGACGGCCAGTGGTTTCTGGCCACCCCCTCGCGATCGCTCCTGGCGAATCAGATGCTTCCTCTGTCTGTGTCAATCAAAACACAGGCAGAGGAAGTGATGTCACGCTCGGTGCGCCGGTCTATGTGACCGGAACGCCGAGCTGTGAACATCTAAAGGTTAGTGCACCAACAGTACACTGACACCAGTACACATAGGCACACAAAACACCCCCCTGTCACCCCCAGATCACCCCCCAGATCACCCCCTCCCCCCCCAGTCACAGTGTCACTAATTGCAGTGATCATTTTTTTACTGATCACTGCATTTAGTGTCAGTGTGACTGTAATAACTGTCAGTGCAGTTAGTTTTAGGTCCAAGGTAGCCCCCCACCCCCCCCTAATAAAGGTTTAACCCCTTGATTGCCCCCCAGGTAACCCTTTCACCCCCTTTTGCCAGTGTCACTAAGCGATCGTTTTTCTGATCGCTGTATTAGTGTCACTGCTGTCGCTAGGTAACCATTTTTTTTTTTTTTAGGTAACCGCCATGTTTATATAGGTTCATAAATAGGTTTATAGGTCAGGTACCCCCATATATTACAACCTAAATAAAGGTTTTAACCCCTTGATTGCCCCTAGAGTTAACCCTTTCACCAGTGATCACTGTATAACTGTCACTGGTGACGCTGGTTAGCCAGTTAGTTATTTCGTTATTTAGGTTCCCCGTCAGGTTTTTATATAGCGTCAGGTACCCCCATATATTACCTAATAAAGGTTTTAACCCCCTGATTGCCCCTAGTTAACCCTTTCACCCCCTTTTGCCAGTGTCACTAAGCGATCGTTTTTCTGATCGCTGCATTAGTGTCGCTAGGTAACCATTTTTTTTTTTTAGGTAACCGCCATGTTTATATAGGTTCATAAATAGGTTTATAGGTCAGGTACCCCCATATTACAACCTAAATAAAGGTTTTAACCCCCTGATTGCCCCTAGAGTTAACCCTTTCACCAGTGATCACTGTATAACTGTCACTGGTGACGCTGGTTAGCCAGTTAGTTATTTCGTTATTTAGGTTCCCCGTCAGGTTTTTATATAGCGTCAGGTACCCCCATATATTACCTAATAAAGGTTTTAACCCCCTGATTGCCCCTAGTTAACCCTTTCACCCCCTTTTGCCAGTGTCACTAAGCGATCGTTTTTCTGATCGCTGCATTAGTGTCGCTAGGTAACCAGTTTTTTTTTGTATTACTGTTACGGGTGACGCTGGTTAGTTAGCTTGTTTTTTATACTGTCAGGGCACCCGCCATTTATTACCCAATAACGGTTTAACCCCCTGATCGCCCGGCGGGTGATATCAATTAGGTTTTAGGGTCAAATAAGGTCTGCGTCGCCCCAGGTTAGTGCCAGTACCGCAAACACCCACGCGCAAAGCATACACCTCCCTTAGTGGCACAGTATCTGAACAGATCAATATCTGATCTGATCAGATCTATACTAGCGTCCCAGCAGTTTAGGGTTCCAAAAAAAAAAAACGCATTGTTAGCGGGATCAGCCCAGATACCTGCTAGCACCTGCGTTTCCCCCCTCCGCCCAGCCCAGCCCAGCCCACCCAAGTGCAGTATCGATCGATCACTGTCACTTACAAAACACTAAGCACACATAACTGCAGCGTTCGCAGAGTCAGGCCTGATCCCTGCGATCGCTAACATTTTTTTTGTGGTAGCGTTTTGATTCAGTCGCTTCAGTCAGGAGCTTTTTTACCTGTGAATCTCAAAAAAATAAAAAAAAAATAAAATAGTTGTCGTTTTATTGTTCTCTCTCTCACTCTATTCTCTCTCTATTGTTGCTCTTTTTTTACTCCATTCTATTCTGCAATGTTTTATTATGTTTTATTATGTTTTATTATGTTTTATCATGCTTGCTTTTCAGGTATGTAATTTTGTTTACTGTGTGTTTTAGTGTTGAGCATTTTTTTGTTTTCAGGTGCGCCATTCAGTTGCAACGCGGATTTATTTATCTTGACAGCAACAGCGTTTGCTCCCACGATACATAAAGCCGCGACTCCAACGCTGTAGGAGGTGATTTCACCACCACAGTTAAAAAAAAGAGCATATATGCCGAAGCATGGGGGCAGCAGGGGGGGGGAGGAGCGATTGGCTCCTAATGCCACGTACATACGGTCGAAATTCCGACCGTGTGTACACGGCATAACTTTTGCGGGAGGATGCCCCCATGCATCGGCATATATAAATGGTGCATGTATGCCCATCATTAGAAGTGGGTGGATGAAGGGAGGTATTCTAATGGTGGGCATACCCACCAATCAATCTCTTTTTTTCGTTCAGCCAAGAGGCTGCATGAAAAAAAAAAGATTACAATATATGTCCAGTATGTTGCTGGACTTTGAATGGTTATACCAGAATGATGCCTGCAGGTTTAGGTATCATCTTGGTATCATTCTTTTCAGCCAGTGATCGGCTTTCATGTAAAAGCAATTCTAGCGGGTAATTAGCCTCTAGACTGCTTTTACAAGCAGTGGGAGGGAATGTCCCCCCTCCCGGATATAAACCGCGCCATTGGGAAATTGGGAAAGCATTTTATCACACCAATCTTGGTGTGGTCAGATGCTTTGAGGGCAGAGGAAAGATCTAGGGTCTAATAGACCCCAATTTTTTCAAAAAAAGAGTACCTGTCACTGCCTATTGCTATCATAGGGGATATTTACATTCCCTGAGATAACAATAAAAATCATAACAAAGAAAAAAAATGGAAGGAACAGTTTTAAAAATAAAATAAAAAAGCTAAATAAATAAAAAAAAAAACAAAAAAAAAAAAAAAAAAAAAAAAGCACCCCTGCCCCCCCTTCTCTTGCGCAAAGGCGTACACAAGCGTTGGTCTGGCGTCATATGTAAACAGCAATTGCACCATGCATGTGAGGTATCACCGCGAAGGTCAGATCGAGGGCAGTAATTTTAGCAGTAGACCTCCTCCGTGAATCTAATGTGGTATCATGTAAAGGCTTTTAAAGGCTTTTAAAAATGTATGTAGTTTGTCGCCACTGCGTGTTTGTGCGCAATTTTAAAGCATGTCGTGTTTGGTATCCATGTACTCGGCCTAAGATCATATTTTTTATTTCATCAAAAATTTGAGCAATATAGTGTGTTTTAGTGCATTAAAATAAAAAAAAAGTGTATTTTTTCCACAAAAAATGCGTTTGAAAAATCGCTGCGCAAATACTGTGTGGAAAAAAAAAATGCAACACCCACCATTTTAATCTGTAGGGCCTTTGCTTTAACAATATATATAGTGTTTGGGGGTTCAACGTAATTTTCTTGCAAAAAAAAAAATATGTTTTCATGTAAACAAAAAGTGTCAGAAAGGGCTTTGTCTACAAGTGGTTAGAAGAGTGGGTGACGTGTGACATAGGCTTCTAAATGTTGTGCATAAAATGCCAGGACAGTTCAAACCCCCCCCAAATGACCCCATTTTGGAAAGTAGACACCCCAAGCTATTTGATGAGAGCAATGTTGAGCCCATTAAATATTTTTTTTTTTTGTCCCAAGAGATTGAATAATGAAAAAAAAAAAATATATATATTTTTTTTACAAAAAGTTGTCACTAAATGATATATTGCTCAAACATGTCATGGGCATATGTGGAAATACACCCCAAAATACATTCTGTTGCTTCTCCTGAGTACGGGGATACCACATGTGTGGGACTTTTTGGGAGCCTAGCTGCGTACGGAACCCCAAAAACCAATCACCGCCTTCAGGCTTTCTAAGGGTGTAATTTTTTTATTTCACTTCTCACTGCCAATCACAGTTTCGGAGGCCATGGAATGCCCAGATGGCATAAAACCCCCCAAAATGACCCCATTTTTGGAAAGTAGACACCCCAAGCTATTTGCTGAGAGGTATTGTGAGTATTTTGCAGATCTCGCTTTTTGTCACAAAGTTTTGAAAATTGAAAAAAAAGAAAAAAAATTTTTTTTTTTCTTTACTTTCTTCATTTTCAAAAACAAATGAGAGCTGTAAAATACTCACCATGCCTCTCAACAAATAGCTTGGGGTGTCTACTTTCCAAAATGGGGTCATTTGGGGGGGTTTTGTGCTATTTTGGCATTTTATGGCCTTCGAAACGGTGATAGGTAGTGAGGAGTGAAATCAAAAATTTGCACCCTTAGAAATCCTGAAGGCGGTGCTTGGGTTTCGGGGCCCCGTACGCGGCTAGGCTCCCAAAAAGTCCCACACATGTGGTATCCCCATACTCAGGAGAAGCAGCAAAATGTATTTTGGGGTGCAATTCCACATATAACTATGGCATGTGTGAGCAATATATCATTTAGTGACAACTTTTTGAAAAAAAAAAAAAATCTTTTTTATTTTTGTCTTTATTCAATCACTTGGGACTAAAAAAAAAAAAAAATATTCAATGGGCTCAACATGCCTCTCAGCAAATAGCTTGGGGTGTCTACTTTCCAAAATGGGGTCATTTGGGGGGGTTTTGTACTTCTCTGCCATTTTAGCACCTCAAGAAATGAAATAGGCAGTCATAAATTAAAAGCGGTGTAAATTCCAGAAAATGTACTCTAGTTTGTAGACGCTATAACTTTTGCGCAAACCAATAAATATACGCTTATTGGCATTTTTTTTTACTAAAGACATGTGGCTGAATACATTTTGGCCCAAATGTTTTGACTAAAATTGAGTTTATTAGATTTTTTTTATAACAAAAAGTAGAAAATCTCTTTTTTTTTCAAAATTTTCGCTCTTTTTCCGTTTATATCGCAAAAAATAAAAATCACAGAGGCAATCAAATACCATCAAAAGAAAGCTCTATTTGTGGGAAGAAAAGGACGCAAATTTCGTTTGGTTACAAAATTGCATGACCGCGCAATTACCAGTTAAAGTAGTGCAGTGCGAAATTGAAAAAAGACCTCTGGTCCTTTGGCTGCCAAATGGTCGGGGCTGAAGTGGTTAAAATACACTTTGGTGAACAATACTTTACCATACAAGAAATGTATATTTATCGTAACATCAAGGAAATTCAGACTCTTCATTCATCTGGTAATCCAGTCTGACGTTCTTACAATTAAGATCCCCCAGAAATTCTACCGCAGATTCCTCAGATTAATAGGAGGTCGTCTATAAATCTGCCGTAGAATTTCAACTGTGGCAACTCAACTGAAAATCTGTCTGTCCTCCCACTCAGCCATAAACAGGTTGGCGAGGCTGGGAGCATATTTTGCTCCCATTGCCACGCCAACCTGCTGTGAAAAAAATTGTCCACTAAAACAAAAATAATTGTTTGACATACAGAATTCCAGTACCTGTCCCCAAAAAAACATTTTTGTGTATGGAATATCCTCACGTTTATTCAATGCCCAGTTTAAGGCTAATGAGGCATCTTCATGCTGAATGACAGTGTACAAGGAAGCTACATCAGCCGTTGCAAGAAAGGATGTGGAAGATTCATTTAATAGGTCTGATGTATCTTTTAAATAGGCTTTGGTTGCTCTGACCCTTGGCTGGAAAAACTTATTTAAGTGTTCTCCCAACCTCGCTGTCACAGAACCAATTCATTTACAATTGGTCGTGGCACTTGTATGTCCTTATGGACTTTAAGCAACGTGTAGATTATTGGAATCCTGCACGTGCTAGGGACAAGGTACCTTTTTTTCTTTCACATTCAGGGCATTAGTTCTATAGCCCCACTCTACCAACGACATAAGCTGAGCCGTATATGGTTCTGTTGGGTCAGGATATCCATTTAAAGGTAGATTCATCTCCCAACAGTTCCGTTAATTGGTTCTGATAAAACAACCTGTCTATAACCACTACTCCTCCTCCCTTATCTGCTGGGCGAATAATTATATTTTTTCTCCCCTCCAGATATTTAATTCCTTCCCTAATGTGCTCAGGGTTCACTCTTTTTTTCTGGGAGATATCTTCAATATCCTTAAGTACCAAATTTTTGAACACCTCTTTAAAGTGATTGCTCGTGTTTTGGGGGTTGAAAATATTAGTTTTTTAAGCCGCTATCTATCCTATTATTGACATTGGCTCTAACTATAGGTGGTCCCAGGATGGCTCAAAATATATTTTTTAATGTTCATAGTCCTGATGAATATATGTGTCTATATAGACTTCAAATTTATTCATCACCTTTTTTTGTGCACTTTTCAGGCCTAAATTGAGTATGTTGAGCTCCTTTTGATTAAGCTCAACCTCACTCAAATTATATATTCCTGTATTTACACATCCCTCATCCGTTTTTTTGGGGGGGTTTTTCGTTAGTTTCCCTGCCCTACATCTTCTCTTTGGAAGGGTACAATATCTTTTTTCGTGGGCTATGGAAGACCATTCTTTCCCCTCCCTCTCTGATTCAAACCCTGAATATTTTTCCTAGGAGTTCCCCCTCCTCTCCCTCCCCCATAGTCCTAAAAAAGAGTTTTGCCAATAACATAATTCTCCTCATCTCCCAATGGAGCGTATCGATTATACACAGGTATATCCCCTCTGGGATCAGGGTAGTGGTTAGGGGGGATAATTAAATTGTTGCTGCCACGGTTGATAATTCTGTTTGATGGTACACATAAGGGGTGTTGGATTGGGAATTATGCCCATAAGGCACATTTCCTTTATAAATACGAGGTGATTGGGGGCGTGGCTGAGCGGCAGTCATCACCAGTGAACGTCTAGCGCCGAGAGATTTTTTTGGTTTGCAGCAATTTGATTAATATATTTTTTTTCTGCCATATTTCTTTACACACTATTTTTGGATTCACTTGGCACTAAGTGGTGTAATGTTATTCACATATGTAGTTTGATATATAATTTCATTATTATATTTTTATACACATATCTTTTGTTTAGACATTTAGTACACATTTAGCGCCATTATTTACTCGGTCTTTATGCAAAAG
The DNA here is from genome assembly GCA_028564925.1 of Lithobates sylvaticus. Taxonomy (NCBI): domain Eukaryota; kingdom Metazoa; phylum Chordata; class Amphibia; order Anura; family Ranidae; genus Lithobates; species Lithobates sylvaticus. The sequence goes on from CM053026.1 coordinate 94,957,701, forward strand.
ATTTAAGTTTAAATATGTTCACAATTTTCGATTCTAAGTGGCAGCGCAGCTATATTATAGGCAGATAGGTGTACCTGGGCGCAGTGGTGGGCATTTGAATAGGGGCAGAGTATTTAAATACCTACATTTTTAGGATATTTGTTATAGCAAAAAATAATGTGTTTTCCCCCCCCAAAATTGTCGCTCCTTTTTTGTTTATAGCGCAAAAAACAAAAATCACAGGGGTGATCAAATTCCACCAAAAAGCTCTATTTGTGGAGAAAAATACGTAAATTTTGTTTGGGAGCCACATCGCACGACTGCGCAATTGTCAAAGTGACGCAGGGCCGAATCGCAAAAAGTGGTCAGGTCTTAAGCCAGCAAAATAGTCCGGTCTGAAAGTGGTTAAAAATTGGCCTTGTGGAGGTGAGCTTTCCCTCCCAGAAGCTCAGGGAAGCAGTGCAGTAGATTGGGAGGTATATGCATTCTAAACTTAAGTGATTCTGAGCCTTTATCGTTGATGCATGACAAATTGACCTATATTTACCGACAACCATACAAAGTATCTCAGGTTCTGGTGCCTGAGGCTAGATTACATTGAGCACTTGGAACACTGACCGTTCTCTTCTTTCTTTTGTGATTGCTGGTCACGAACCAGTAGAATGTGGCCACTGTTTGGACATCATTGGACATCCCTCTCCCCACCTCCCTCTCTCTTCTCTTTGCTTTTTTCGCCTTTTTTTTTTTTTTTATTCTTTCCATTGCGCTTCTTGTAAACTACTTATGAAATCTCACCAACAAAATATATTGTGTAGGGCTGCACATAACGATTATTTTCATAATCGATTAGTTGGCCGATTGTTTCGATAAATCGGTTAATAACCTTAAAAAAAACTGTGGTGTATACTTTAGTTAATATGTAAAGTTTCAAAAAAAAGACAATTTATTCTTAAATATCTCTATGCAGTGGTAAATATAAATAACCAACTATATGGTTAGGGAGCAAAATCTCTAATCCACTCTGAGAATAACAGACAGAAGAGATGTACTGTATACACCATTAGAGGAGATATACTGTATACACCATTAGAGGAGATATACTGTATACACCATTAGAGGAGATATACTGTATACACCATTGGAGATATACTGTATACACCATTGGAGATATACTGTATACACCATTAGAGGAGATATACTGTATACACTAATAGGGGAGAAATATATACTATTAGAGGAGATGTATACTGTATATAATATTAGAAGAGACATACTGTTTTTTGGCCAATTTGTTGTTGGGCAGAATAAAAAACACAAATTGCTGCAAAAACGCCTTACATGCTTTTCTGCAGCTTCTCCATTGAAGTATATTGAACCAAAAAAAGCACAGTTTTGCGTTTAAAAAAGTCCCTGACACTTTCCAAATAAAAAAAAATAAAATGAGCCCTTTATAGTACAAAAAAAAGCAGATAATCATTTTCTTGTAGGACTGTGAAAGTAATAATTTCAGTACCAATTATTTGCTCTTTTTGTACTATAAAGGACTCATTTTAGTTTCTTAACCCCATTAAGTTACTGGCCGATTAATCGATTATGAAAATAGTAATCGATTAATTTCATAATCGATTAGTTGTTTCAGCCCTAATATTGTGAGCTCCTCTTCCCTGTTTTGGGGTGGTGTCTACTAGCTGGCTGTCAGGACTTCTCATGGGTCTGCAAGCCTTATCCCTTTCATGACTAAGCCCATTTCTGACATTTGGTGTTTACAAGTTAAAATCCGTACTTTTTGCTAGAATATATATATATATATATATATATATATATATATATATATATATATATATATATATATATATATATATATATATATATATATATATATATATATATATATAATTAGAGACTATTGAGAATAAAGCGGCGATTGTTGCAATATTTTATGTCACACAGTATTTGCAGCAGTGTTTTAAGGGAAACTTTTTGGGAAAAAGATTTATTACATGAATTAAAAAAAAAAGGAAATGGTAAAATTAGCTAAATTTTTTTGTATAATGTGAAAGATGTTACACCGAGTAAATAGATACCTAACATATCACGCTTTATAATTGCACGCACTCGTGGAATAGCGGCAAACTACGGTACCTAAAAATATCAATAGGCAACGCTTTAAAAATGTTTTACGGTTACCAGGTTAGAGTTACGGAGGAGGTCTAGTGCTAGAATTATTGCCCTCGCTCAGACGATCGCAGCGATACCTCACATGTGTGATTTGAACACTGTTTACATATGCGGGCACGACTTCCGTATGCGTTTTCTTTGCTGCGCGAACTCGCGGGGAAGGGGGCGCTTTAAAAAAAAAAAAAACATTTTTCTTATTTATTTAATTTTAGATAATTCAATTGTTTTTTTGTTTTTTTTTAAATTGATCACTTTTATTGCTTTACAAGGAATGTAAACATTCCTTGTGACAGTAATAGGTGGTGACAGGTACTCCTTTATGGAGGGGTCGGGGGCCGAAAACGGTGTATCTGAATACTGTGTACTTTTTTAAATCGGGAGCCATTGGCAGCCGAGTAAACAGGAAGTGATGTTGCAACGTCGCTTCCGTGTTTACATCAAGGAGACTGGAACCAAGGCGTTTCCGGCTTCGTTCCAGTCCCTCACTAGCCACCGTAAGCGGCGGGTGTTTGATCGGGCCTCTCGATGAAACGGGAGTATCGGTAAGAGCGACGGGAGGGGGGGATGTCCCCCTCCCGCTCCTCCGGTATAACAGCCGAGCGGCTTTTAGCCGCATTGGTTGTTATACCTGGAATGCCGATCGCTGGCTCTAAACAACGGTATCGGGATGATGCCTGAAGCTGCGGGCATCATCCCGGTATAACCCCCGAAAGCCGAGTATGCATATCTGCGTACGCTCGGCGGGAAGGGGTTATACTATAGTATTAAACCATGCACTGTGTGCCTCCCTATGGGAATCCCTGTCAACATTGTAGTTGCGCTTTTCTGCTTCCAATCCCTCTGGTGTGATGGATTTTATTTCTGTAGTTGCATTGCTTGTTCTATAATGCTTTATTCCTTTGTACAATAAATAAAGTCCTTGATAAATCTGGCAAAACCTGATTTTCTATGCTCTGGCAGTGAACAATGTGAATTATAAGTTACATAGTCGGATAGCAGCCAACACTACATAAAAAGCCCAAGCCTGACATCTGTGCTGCACTTTTAATTGTAACACTGCACTCTTAATGTTTTTAAGGTGGTATTACACTTGTAAAAGGTTTTAAACTTGCTGATATTTGCTTAGCATTGAAGCAGATGCACATTCCTAAATTTACAAACTGCAAATCTTTTTTTTTTTTCAGGTGATGATTCTGGAGAGTTTGGGGGAAGGGGTAAGTCTCTCGTTCTATTCTTAGGCCTAATTCACACCCTTTGCATTGTGCAGATTTGCACTACAGTCCATTTAACATGGTTCTCTATGGAACACGTAATCAGGCCTTACATTGCTCAAGTACATGATTTAATTTGTTTCAGTTTTTGAGGATGTGATAAGTTTCAATTTCATTTTAGGTGATCGAGAGTCAGACAGGGGAAGAGGTTTTGGAAGAGGTGAGTACATTGCAAAATATGCGTTGTATTTTGAGATGGCAGCATTGCCATTGCATTACAAAATATGTGGAGTGAGGGAGCTGCATTAACCACTTAAGCCCCGGACCATTTGGCTGGCCAAAGAAGAGATGACTTATTGCGATTCGGCACTGCGTTGCTTTAACTGACAGTTGCCCAGTCGTGCGTTGTGGCTCCCAGTTAAAACTGACCACACACACACACACACATACAGCTTTCTTTTGGTGGTATTTGATCACCTCTGCCATTTGTATTTTTTGCGCTATAAACAAAAAAAGCGTATATTTTGGAAAAAACAATATTCCTTTTTCCTGTAATATCCCCCAAAAAAATCTATTATTTTTTTTCCCTCAGTTTAGGCCGATGGGTATTCTACATATTTTTGATAAAAAAAATAATCGCAATACGCGTTGATTGGTTGCGCAAAAGTTATAGCGTCTACAAAATAGGGGATAGTTTTATAGCATTTTTACATTTTTTATTTTTTTACTAGTAATGGCGACAATCTGCGATTTTTTTTTTTGATTTTGTGTGTGTGTGTGTGTGTGTGTGTGTGTGTGTGTGTGTATGTGTATATATATATATATATATATATATATATATATATATATATATATATATATATACTGCGACCTGGCGGACACATCGGACATTTTTGGGACCATTGTCTTTTTTTACAGCAATCGGTGCTATTCAAATGCATTGATTCCTGTGTAAATGGCAGTGAAGGGGTTTACCACTAGGGGGCAGTGTAGGGGTTGTGTCCTAGGGAGAGATTCTAACTGACGGGGGTGCTACGTGTGACACATCACTGTTCCCAATTACAGGGGAGCTGTGATCAGTGACAGTGTCACTAGGCAGAACGGGGAAATGCTTGTTAACATTAACATTTCCCCGTTTTTCGGCTCAGTGAGACTATCGCCATCACACTCGCGGCAGGGTCGCGTGCCTGCGCTCACACGGCAATGTATGGTCGCAGCCGTGCCATTTTGACGACGTATATGTACATGCGGCAGTCGGCAAGTGGTTAATTTGCTAGAATTTTGACTAGGTATGTAGCCTTCTGAGTCGCTTCCCCTTAAGAGGAAAGACAACTGATTTGTCAGACAACTGACTGCAGGGAAGTTTCTCTGCTGTCCGAGCACAATAACACAGCGGGATTGGTCCCGTCCACCTTAACCACGTCCCACCCTTAGGGCATCATAAGATGTCCTGGACTTTGGAGATATCTGAATGATGCCTTCAATTACAGCAGGGGTCTTAAACTGACGGCCCTCCAGCTGTTGTGAAACTACAAGTCCCATGAGGCATTGCAAGGCTGACAGTTACAAGCATGACTCCCACAGGCAGAGGCATGATGGGACTTGTAGTTTCGCAACAGCTGGAGGGCCGCCAGTTTGAGACCCCTGCATTACAGGCATCATTCAGATATGAGTCGCCGCCAGTTTACCATAGAGCTGGTTGTGGACCAGATGGCCACTCTATTACCATCGGAGGGCAGAAATGATATCATAACATCACTTCCAGTTCTGGCAGATGTAAACACTGCCTTTTTTTTATTTATTTGCTGGAAAGCCTGAGATCGATTTTTATCTCTGGCTTTCTAGCATAGAGGAGAGATGTGGGGACTTATAGACCCCAGATCTCTCCATAATGAGGACCTGTCGTGCCCTATTACAAGGAATATTTACAGTTCTTGTAATATTAATAAAAGTGATCAATAAGTAAAAATATTTGTAACGCTAAACTAGTAACCTGTAAAAATGATTAAAATGCCGCCTGTGGAGTCTAAGTACAGTAGTTTGGCGCCATTCCGCGATTTTGCACAATTTTAAAGCATGCCATGTTTGGTGTTTACTTAGATTAACATCTTTTATATTTTATTAAACGCAAAGCCCTATACTGGTACGTCGGCACCTTTAACCACTTCACAACCGCCTCATGTACATATACGTCGGCACTTTGAAGAGGGATATCTCGGTAACGGCAGCAGCTGCTGCCACAACCGAGGTATCCCTCTTTACAAGAGGTGGTCCTGTGTACGATAATGGTGGTCATCGCGGCAGATTCGCCGCAAGATCAGTTATCGGAGGCGATCGGGTCCTTCTACGTGCTGGGTATGGAGACGAGTGAGGCTAAGATGACCCCCACTCGTCTCTATACCATAGGAGGGCGGAAGCGACGTCAAAACGTCACTTCCGCCCATATGTCTTAAAGGCACAATTTCCAAATGTCATTTTTTTTATTTCATTTTTTGCATTTAAGTCCAAATATGAGATCTGAGGACTTTTTGACCCCAGATCTCATATTTAAGAGGTCCGGTCATGCTTTTTTCTATTACAAGGGATGTTTACATTCCTTGTAATAGGAATAAAAGTGATCCATTTTTTTTTTTTTTTTTTTTTTAAACAGTGTAAAAAATAAACTCACGTAAAATGAGAAAAAATTAAAAAAATTTTTTTGAAACACCCCGTCCCGACGAGCTTGCGCGCAGAAGCGAACGCATACGTGAGTAGCGCCCGCATATGAAAACGATAGTCAAACCACACGTGATTTATCGCCGCGATCGGTAGAGCGAGAGCAATATTTCTAGCCATAGACCTCCTCTGTAACTCAAAAAGCAACCTGTAGAATTTTTTAAATGTCGCTTATGGAGATTTTTGAAAGTAAAAGTTTGACGCCATTCCACGAGCGGCCGCAATTTTGAAGCAGGACATGTTCGGTATCAATTTACTCGGCGTAACATTATCTTTCACAATACAAAAAAAATTGGGCTAATTTTACTGATGTCTTATTTTTTTATTCCACACTCTTACGTTCACCGACTGACACAGCTCCTCTCTTAGACCATTGGGTTGTTATGCCACCTTCAGGAGAAGACTAGGCATTACATGTTAACATGTGATAATAAAACTAGAACTTTCTAGTTCCGCCCAAGGGGCGGACCCTTAGGTAACAACCCCACAGCATGCTGCTGCAGCCTCAGTTTTATTTTGCCTAGTGAAGGAGAAAGACCTAGGAACCCTGATGGGCCCATCGGTCTGTCTGTTTCTGCAGAAGCTTGGTTTTTGTGCAAGATGATCCTGTGATCTGCTATCAACAGCCGGCTGGGTGACAGGCTCGATACCCTTTTCCTTGTAGTCTCCCCAGTCCGGCCATCGAGCGTGTGCAGGTCGCAGCTACGGCTCGGCAGGCCACGATGAAACCTCAGCTCCAGAGGTGGTCGGTGAGCTTTTATGCTCCGGGGCATACATATGACCGGGCTTCTGATGTCTGCGTCACAGTATGCCGGGCCAGCAGCTACCCTGTACTGATCAGTGAGTAGTTCGGCAATGGAATGTCTCCCAGCTCTTCAGGACTGGTAAGTACAGCTCTCCCTGCCTCGGTGGGGCTGAGCAGCTGGGCATTCCCTGGGAGGTCGATTCGGGGGTCCCTCACCTCCCTCTCTTCTCTCCCTGTCACTATCCTTCCTCTCCCCCTTCCCTGTGGGGGATGCTGCATGGGCTGCTGAGCGGTGTGTGTGCCATAGACAGGGGCTCCCCAGGGGGCTCTCACCTGGGGTGGGGACTGCGCTGGGTAGCTGTGCCCTGGTTGTCTGTAGGTCTCTCCCCTGGGTGTCTGGAGGCTGTGTCTGCTGATCGCTGTAGCGCTGTTTACCGCCATTTCTCTGCCTGTTTCACTGTCCTTCATTGCATACAGTGTTCGGTGGCCATTTTTGGTGTAACCAGGGAGCAGCATGCTCTGTCTCCATTTTACTGTAGTCCAGTGGCCATTTTCCCCGTGATTGTGTCCTTTATACTGGATGCTCGGCGGCCATTTTCTTGAAGCCTGAACATGTTTTTGGTCAGTGTCAGTGCCATTCAGAGCAGCTCTGCACAGCGCGGTGTGGTCTCCTATGCATCTGGGAGCTGACACAGGATACAGGCACTATTAGCTGGACGGCGCAGAACCAGTCAGGGTGGTGAGTCCTGCGGGAAAGAGCCCCTCAGCCAGCAGCAGTTAGGAGGGTGGGACCACCACTGTCCTAAGTCCCCAACAGGTGGCAGACAGGGTAGGGTCAGCTTGGCTTCAGAAACGAATGTTTCTTCCCCCGAAATCCAGGCAATTGCAACCGGTTCACCTACAGACAGTGCAGTGCCTCTGGACGCCTTGTCGGCGGTCCTCAATTTGTTCGTTGCCAAGATGGAGGCGGTGCGTGGGCGCAAAGGTGGTAAACGGCCCCTGCCCCCCCCCGTCCTCCGGGGAGAGCTCTGACGCAGACTCTGGCTTTTCAGATGACGCTGACCAGGAACGATCGGACAGTGAGGATGAGTCTGGGTCCGTGCGCGACAAATCGCTTGTTGGAGCACTTATCACAGCTGTGCATGATACCCTGAAGATTCAGGAGCCAGCAGATCCCTCTCATGTAGCGGTCCCTTTTGGGTCCCATAAGCCAGCCCATTCACCTAGGGTGTTCCCGTATCTGACATATTTTGATGAGTTCATTTACAAGGAATGGGGGCGACCGCAGCGGACCTTTTCGGTCTCCAAATACATGGCGGTGTGTTACCCCTTTGAGGAGAGCCTTCTCTTTTTAATGATCCCACGGACAGGAAGGCCGAGGCAGTGGCTCGTTCCTTGTTTATGGCTGTGGGGTCAGAAATGCGACCAGTACTGGCATCCGCACTTGTGTCTCAGACACTCACTGAGTGGGCAAAACTTTTGCACCGCGAATTGGGAGAGCAACAGGCTTCTCCTGTCTGCGTGGAACTAGCAGATCAATTAGTGCAAGGCCTTAAGTACATTTGTGACGCGGCCCTGGATACTCTCCCTCTGTTATCCAGAGCTTTAGTGTCAGCAGTGGTGCTGAGGTGCCTGATTTGGCTAAAATGCTGGTCTGCTGACCAGGCATCTATAAAAGCCCTGACGGATCTTCCCTTCCTTGGCGACCAGCTCTTTGGAGCCTCATTAGATGACATTATTGAAAATGCCACAGGTGGTAAGAGTACACTACTCCCACAGGCCAGGAAGGCTAAGGAGCCACGCCGTAGGCAAGGGCCCTCATTTTTCGCTCACAGCCGGCTTTTTCGTCCGCCCGGGGCTTCGGCTAAGCATCCCCAGCCCGACAGGACGACCTCTGAAGGACAAAAGCGTCCCTGGAACCACAAGCCTGCAAGCAAAAGCGCTACAGCATGAAGGTTTGCCCCTGCCTGCAACGCGGGTGGGAGATCGCCTTCGGGAGTTGCAGCCCGGTGGGTCTCTCGGCTGTCTGGCCAATGGGTCAGGCTACAAGATAGAGTTCCTCTCTTGGCCGCAAAACAGATTCTTCCCTCCAGCATACCCGTACTCCTGGCTCGCCGGGAGGCCCTATTGGGGGCGGCAAGGGACCTGCTGAGTCGCGTGGTGATAGTACCTGTCCTAGAATCAGAACGTTTCCAGGGGTTCTACTCAAACCTGTTTGTAGTCCCCAAAAAGGAAGGGGTACGTCCAATCTTGGACCTAAAAGCCCTCAATTACTTTGTAAAAGTACAGAGGTTCAGAATGGAATCAGTTTGCTCAGTAGTCGCTGCACTCCATCAAGGGGACCCTCTGGTGTCTTTGGACATCCAGGATGCGTACCTGCACATACCCATATGCCTTCGGCATCAGAGGTTTCTGCGATTTGCAGTTGGGGAAACTACCAGTTTGGCTTTCCCCTTTGGTTTGGCATCCGCCCCCCCCCCCCCCCCCGAGTCTTTACCAAGGTATTGGCTCCTGTTTTGGCATTGCTGCGACAATGTGGGATCCCGATCGTAGGTTACCTTGACGATCTCCTCGTGAGAGCATCTTCCGCCTCAGAGTCAGAGGAGGATGTGGCGATCACCATGCAGATCCTGCAGGAATTTGGGTGGCTGTTGAACCTAAAAAATGTGGTGATTGTACCGACTCAGCATTTGGAGTACCTAGGCTTACTGCTGGACTCCATGGAAGCGAGAGTGTTTCTCCCTTCAGACAAGCTGCAGACTCTCAGCCGCGGTAAAACTGCTGATGAACCACAAGTGGTCGTCGCTACGCTTCTGCATGCGAGTCCTGGGACTCATGGTGGCCTCCTTCGAGGCAGTACCGTATACCCAGTTTCACACCAGAGTCTCTTGCAGAAGGAGATCTTGACAAAGTGGGACAAATCTCCGTTGTCTCTGGATCGGCAGATTCAGGTGAGCCAGTTAGTCAGGGATTCCCTGCTCTGGTGGCTGAGGTCCCCGGCACTTCGGTCCGGGAAGTCGTTCCTACCTCTGAAATGGACGGTGATCACAATGGACGCCAGCCTAACCGGCTGGGGTGGACTAATGGGAGTTCAGTCGACCCAGGGCCTCTGGTCGGTGGAGGAATCAAAGTTGCTGATCAATCTGCTCGAGCTGAGAGCGATCAGGCTATGCCTCTTCACATGGTTGATAAGACTTCAAGAGCATCCAATCAGGATCCAGTCAGACAACGCCATGGCGGTGGCATACATCAATCACCAAGGAGGAACAAGAAGCTCAGCCGCCGCACGGGAGGTCGCTCACATCCTTCAGTGGACAGAGCGACCTGTACCGGCCCTGTCGGCCATTTACATCCCAGGAGTGGCGAACTGGCAGGCGGACTATCTAAGTCGCCAGATGCTGGACCCAGGAGAATGGGAGTTGCATCCGGAAGTGTTCAGGCTACTGTGCCTGTGATGGGGCACACCAGGCGTGGCTCTTTTGGCCTCCTGTCTCAATCGAAAGGTGCCGAGATTCGTGTCCAGGACAAGAGATCCTTAGGCAGATGCGTCAGACGGTGGCTCTGTGGCATCAGTACCAGCTGATCTATGCCTTTCCTTCGCTGAAACTGTTACGTCTGCTCCGCAGAGTGGAGGCCGGGGGGATTCCAGTAATATTGATTGCCCCAGATTGGCCCCAGCGACTGCCGTTACGAGAGGACCTTTTTGTCTCAAGGTCCAAACCTCCATCCTGCTTTACCATCGCTGGTTTTAACGGCATGGCTATTGAGAGCCAGGTGTTGAGGAACCGGGGTCTTTCGGCCTCTGTGATCCGAACTATGTTGAGAGCACGGAAATCTTCTCCGAAGATATATCATCGTACCTGGAAGGCCTACATCTCCATGTGTGAAGAGAAAGGTTGGCGTCCGTGCGCCTTTTCTATATCCAAGATCATGTTGTTTCTACAGCAAGGAGTAGACCAGAAACTGGCTTTAAGCACCATTTAAGGGACACATATCAGCTTTGGCTTTTGAACCTGGTGTAATCGGCTCTTCAAAAACCGTCATTTAAAGAGATCAGGGAGATCCCTCTGACTCTTTCCCAGAAAGTGGTCTTTTTAGTGGCCATTACTCCGGCTAGGAGGGTTTTGGAGCTGGCGGCCTTGTCTTGCAAGTCGCCCTATCTGGTTATCCACAAGGATAAGGTGGTGTTGCGTCCACAACCTGCTTTTCTGCCGAAGGTGGTTTTGGCGTTCCACATCAATGAAGACATTGTGTTACCATCTTTGTGTCCTAAACCGACACATCCTAAAGAGGTGGCCCTCCATTCCCTGGACTTGGTTCGGGCTCTGGTGTATTTGTCTGCTACTAGTCCCTTTCGGAAGTCGGACTCCTTGTTTGTTTTGGTGGCTGGTTCGAAAAAAGGCATGGCGGTCTCGTCGGCCACCATTTCCAGGTGGATCAGACAGATTGTAGTACAGGCCTACGCCTTGAAGGGGCAGGTGCCCTCCTGTCCGGTCACGGCCCACTCCACAAGGGCAATCGGAACGTTTTGGGCCTTCCAACATCAAGCATCTGTCGCTCAAGTGTGTAAAGCGGCGACTTGGTCGCCTGTTCACACCTTTACAAAATTCTACAAGGTAGATGTCAGTGCATTGGCTGATGCCTGTTTTGGCAGCAAAGTTTTGCAGGCGGCCGTATAATTGCAATTACACCTTAAATTTTTTCCTGTTTTTTTGGTAAAAACACAGTACCTAAAGTAAATGCACTGTTGCATTTGTTACCGCAGTTCTGAGGCGGTTTGAAGGTAGTTACTCCCAGTTGTTTTTTTGTGGTTAAAGTGTTTTGGTTCCCACACGCTGTTGTTTTTTGTGGGTAAAGTTATACTAGTTCCCACATGCCATGGTGGGTGAACTTTTTATGCTGTTTTCCCACCCCTCGTTTTGGCACTGCTTGGGGACGTCCCGATGGTCTAAGAGAGGAGCTGTGTCAGTCGGTGAACGTAAGAGAAAATAGGATTTTTTGTACTCACCGGAAAATCTCTTTCTCTGTAGTTCACCGACTGACACAAAACCCGCCCCTCCTGTTTTTGTCTACGTTATACTGCTTGTTGACATACTGAGGCTGCAGTAGCATGCTGTGGGGTTGTTACCTAAGGGACCGCCCCTTGGGCGGAACTAGGAAGTTCTAGTTTTATTATCACATGTTAACATGTAATGCCTAGTCTTCTCCTGAAGGTGGCATAACAACCCAATGGTCTAAGAGGAGCTGTGTCAGTCGGTGAACTACAGAGAAAAGGATTTTACGGTGAGTACAAAAAATCCTATTTGTTCCAAAAAAAGTGCGCTTGTAAGACCGCTGCGCAAATACGGTGTGAAAAAAAGTATTGCACTGACCGCCATTTTATTCTCTAGGGTGTTATAAAAAAAAAAAAACAATTATAATGTTTGGGTGTTCCAAGTCATTTTCTAGCAAAGAAAACTGTTTTAAACATGTAAACGCCTAAAATCCAAAACGAGGCTCGCCCACCCACTGCACAGCGGGGGGGGGGGGGGGGGGTCACAAATCGCAGCGGTGATGTCTGCCGGCCACCCGTGATCGTGGGCACGATGGCTAAAACGGGGATTTGTGTATGTAAACTCACAAATCCCCCATTCTGACAGATGAGACAGATGTCTGTGATTTGGAACAGCGATCTGTCACCATTAAAAAATGCTGTAAATCTATCCCCTATATTGTAGACGCTATAACGTTTGCGCAAACCAATCAATATACCCTTATTGCTAATTTGTTTTTACATAAATATGTAGAATACATATTGGCCTAAACTGAAGACCTTTTTTTTTTTTTTCATTCGTTCATTGACTGACACAGCTCCATTAATCTTGACCGTAGGCAGAACATGTATTACATGTGAAAAAAAGAACTGTACAGTTCCGCCCAGGGGGCAGTCTCTCTGGCAATAACCCCTCAGCCTGCTTCCTGCAGCTCAGTTTTTTTTTTCTGCCTAGTGAAGGACCTTCGGGACCATCGGTCCTGGGTATTTCTTTTTCTGGATTTTTGCCTTTTGCTCAAGATTTTAAGATCCTGTGATCTTCCTTCAACAGCCGGCTGGGTAACAGGCTGGATAATATAGATCCTGGTAGTTTCCCCAGCCTAGCCATCAAGCGTGTGCAGACCCTAGCTACACGCTGGGTCGGCCAGGACATGCTCCTCAGGCTCAAGCACAATGCTCCGGGGCACACATATGACCGGACTACGGATGTCTGTCAGTGTGCCGTGGCCCGCAGCCACCCCGTACTGCTCGGGTGTGGGTCTGTGATGGGACAGAGCAGCTGGGCATTCCCCGGGAGGTCAATTAGGATGTCCCTCTTCTCCCTTTCTTCTTCTCCCTGTCCCCGTCGTTGTCGCCCTTGTGGGGGATGCTGCATGACTGGGCCGTAGTGCGGTGTTTGTACCTGAGCCAGGGGTCCTCCGGGCGCCTCTTGATTGGGGCTGCGCTGTCTATGCCCCTGTGCTGTCTGTGGGCTGTGCTGCCGCCATCGCGCTGACCGCCGTCATTATGTGTATTCTCTGTGTAGAGCCGTGATCATCGGCCATTTTCTGTTAGCCTCTGTGAGAAACATGGTCGGCAGCCATTTTCTCTGATTTTTTTTTACACGTACAGGACGGCCATTTTCTTGTAGCCTCAGCGCAGTTTTTCTCCACAGCCTGTCCTAAGTCCCCAAGGGTGGCAGACAGGGTGGGTCAGCATGGAGTAAGAAGCTGGCGTTTCTTCCCTAGACCTCCCTGCAATTGCAACTGGCTCGTCTGCAAATAGTGCAGTGCCTTTGGACGCTTTGTCGGCGGTCCTTGAAACGTTCGTTGCCAGGGTGGAGGCGGTGTGCGGGCGAAAAAGGGGTGCTGGATGACATTAAGAATGTCGCAGGTGGAAAGAGCACGTTGCTCCCACAGTCCAGGAAGGGTAAGGAGTCACGCCCAGGCAAGGGCTCTACTTTTCCTTTTTTAAAAGAGGATTTTTTTTGTCCGCCCGGGACCTCAGGTAAATGCCCTTAGTCTGACAGGGCAACTACTGAGGGACAGAAGCGTCCCTGGCCTCGCAAGCCTGTGAGCAAATATGCTACCAAACCTTAACCATGATGGGTTAAGGTTTGGATCTGTCTGTTTTCAGCAGTATCCTGCAGCGAGGAAAAAATGAGGGAAAAATCTTAAATGTAAAAAGTCCACCAATGCTATTTTTCTCCATATGAAAAACATTGTAATGCCTTAAAATCTCAGCAGCTGTGTCCAGCTTTAAACAGCATGTGTGTGTCCCCAGCAGCAGGAGGGGCTTCTTAATTGAACATAGGTGTTCCTCTCCCCCTGGGGGTAACTAAGGGGCTGGGGGTAACTAAGGGGCTGGGGGTACAGCAGATAGTTCTCTATAATGGCTTCTGTGCAAAACACTAATTGGCTCATACTGCTGAGAAAATGCCCCCTCCTCGGAGGGGTGCGTGCGGTGGCGGGCAGCTTTCTATGGATTTTACTTTAAAGACTCACATTTTGTTGTCAGACTGCCGTTTAATAAGCATTGTTGTGCTCCAGCCTGTATATTTCAAAGACCGCTTGCATAAAAATTCAAAAGCACCAGCGGCTGTCACAGACCCGAGTGCCTTGCCGCCCGTGCGCGCGGACTAGATTTCTAAAAAAAAAAAAAAAAAGAGGGCGGGCACTGGAAGGGGCATGGCTTAAAGTGTAGGTCCGCCCAAAAAATTTTTTGTAAGTCAGCAGCTACAAATACTGTAGCTGCTGACTTTTAAAATATCGACACTTACCCGTCCAGGGCACCCGCGATGTCGAGCTGTTGCTCGGCTCTCCGGTGCTGCTGCCGCCATCTTCGGTAAGGGACTCGGGAAGTGAAGCCTTGTGGCTTCACTTCCCGGTTCCCTACTGCACTTTCTGGATAGTCCCTGCTGTCTCTGGGACCCGTGTGTTTCCCAGCAGACAGCGGGGGAGGACGGGAAGAGGCATAGACTCCTGGGGGAGTCTATGCCCGGAAGTGGGTGCAAATGCCTGTATATTAGGTATCTGCACCCCCTGAAAGGTGCCAAATGTGACGCCAGAGAAGGGGTTCCGAAAAGAGGAGGTTCCGTTTTTGTGTGAGCGTCTGCTTTTAAGGCAGGTGGCGCCATGTGCAGGAATCGCTACCACGTGGCGCACAGCTGAGGAAGCCAATCAGGTATACACCTGCAGTGTGTTATAAAACAGATGCTCTTATTGTCAGAAAATCTCTTAGGCGCAACTAAAGAGAAGTCTGTCACACAGGACACAGGGGCGCTGGGGCAAGTAAGAGATCTATACAGGCATTTCCAGTACAGGAAATACATTGTTACTCAGCATCAAGCTAATCTTTATGGTGAAATTGTTTTGCTAGACAATTGCTCAGCAAGTAGTACATTTTTACTGGAGTGCCTCTGCTTTTGTGCTTAGCACTATGGCTTCCAGAGTTACCACAAAAGTACCAAAAATTTCACCTCAGGCGCTGGGAACTCCAGTTATGCCTCCATACTGTCATCCTCTCCAGACAATTATGGCAAGCCAGGGTGAGTCATTGGAACCAATTGGTGGTGCAACTGCTTCTCACACTTCAGCCCCTGTATACATGACTGAAGATACATTTTCCTGTGCCCTGTAGGGCCTAGAAGGAAGATTAGTGGCTTTAATCGCATCCTCCATCCAACCGAATAGGAAGCTTGACTGATCCCCCCTCCCCCACCTCAAACCTTTTACCAAGGGAACAGTGGGCATAGGATGAGGTATTAACCTCAGACGATCACTGGGGAAAAACAAGCCGATTATTCCTCTGCAGAGGAAACAGTTGATTAACCTTTTTCAGCCTCACAATCTGAGAGATTGCTGGTACAAACTTACGGAGATGGTTCGTTCCACTTTCATGCTACCCCTAACAGTCAGCTGAAAGTTCGAACCCTTGCAGCCTTTTCATGCGTTTCCAGTCCATGCATTACTAAAAAAGCTAATTTATTCTTAATGGGATCACCCGGATAAGCATTTTCTCCCTCCAAAGAGATTCTCAGTTCTCTATCCCATTGAGGAGAGATTCACCAAAGAATGGAAAGTACCAGCAGTTGACGCTGTGATTTCCTGTGTGAACAAAAGTTTTTTTTTAATCAAGAGGTTTGAGCATTAAAAAAAGCATACATTTAACAAGTCCTGAGTGCAACAGGCGCTAAACATTAATTTAGAGCATACCTGATAATACAACCGCAAGGGCCAATGGGCCCCCGTGAGGGGATGACACGCATTTTCTACCCACAAAAATATAAGGAATACAGGAGACGTATAACATTGTACTCGGGAGTGGATAAACGGTTAGATTGAGGGGCGATCAGTAACTGTGTGGGACACGCTAAGGCAGCGGTACAGCTGGGGATTAATCCTGGTCTGTGCATCTGAATGTGTCATCTAGCCACCTGTCCCAAACTTTATTATATTTGGCTGGGCAGCCTCTGTGCAGGTACAATACCTTTTTATAGGGGAGAGTGGCGTTCACTGCCCCTATCCATTGCTGAATGGTAGGGGGGGTCGCTTTGATCCAGGTGCGGGCGATTTACATTTTGATAAGAAATGGAGATTCCTGCAGGAATATGTTAAGGTACTTCTCTTTGGGAATAGGGAGGATGCCAAGTAGACATTGGCGGGGGCACAGAGATAGTTTAACTTGTCCAGTAGACAATGCACAAATTCTTAAAGCTCTAACAGATAAATTGGAATTCCTGTTAAAATCCTCTTTTTCCTTGGCAGGTGCGGTTACTCAGCCTGCAGTTGCAGCAATAGGCATCTGTCAGTTCCCTAAGGGACCAGTTTAGACAGGCCCTTAAACAGGTCCCTGCACACAGTCCCACGATTTGGCCGAACTACTAAGGGCACTATGTTTTTTCATAGACGCCATGAAATACTCTTCACCAGGCGTCCTGCCTTGCTGGTACACATGTGTAGGACCCTGCTAGCTTTTGGTCAGCCGAAGCAAATGTATTAATAGTAAAAAGGTCAGGTCTGAGCATGTAGGCTCTTTATAAACTGATCTAGAGTGGGTGACTGGGGACTAAGAGAATGCTAATTTATTTAATACTTTCTTCAGTTCTGTGTATACAAAAGGGCATGGGGGAGCTCATGTCCATAATGGGGTGCTATTGACACAGCCCCGAATGATCCACCATGGCTCAAGTGATATGGTCCAGAAATATGTAGACAGAATAAAGGTGGATATAGCACCTGGACCTGATGGCATCCACCCACAGATCCTAAAAGAATTGATCTCTGTAATTTAAAAAGCCATTGTGTTTAATTTTTAGGGACTCATTAATGACGGAAATAGTACCACTGGTTTGGCACAGGAGCGAATGTGGTGCCTATATTTATTTAAAAAGGGAACAAAGTCTTTACCAAGTAACTATAGACCTGTTAGTTTAACTTCTATAGTTGGGTGGATACTGGAGCGTTTAATAAAAGACCACATAGACGAGTTCTTGCTGGAGAAAAAAAAAACATTTAAGCAACAGACAGCATGGATTCAAGAAATACAGAAATTTTGTCAGACAAACCTGATTTCTTTTTATGAAGAGGCAAGTAAAACCTTGGACAAAGGGGTGGCGGTGGACGTGGTATACTTGCATTTTGCAAAAGCGTTCGATACAGTTCCGTACACACGGCTCATGTATAAGGTAAAGTCTACAGGCTTAGAAAAATATCAGTTTGTAAATGGATAGAAAACTGGCTAAATGACAGAATCCAGAGTAGTAATTAATGATTCTTACTCTGAATGGTCTAAGGTCATCAGTGGTGTACCCCAAGGTTCAGTCCTGGGACCCTTACTTTTTAATATCTTTATAAATGATATTGGGTCTTGGATCAAAAGTAACATTTCTGTCTTTGCAGATGACACCAAGCTATGAAGTGGAATAACGTCCTTTAAGGATGTCTCCAATTTACAGGCCAACCTCAATACACTGTCTAATTGGGCGTCTATGTGGCAGATAAGGTTTAATGCTGATTAATGTAAAGTTATGCACTTGGGGGCTAAGAATATGCATGCATGCTAGGGGGAGTACAACCGGGGGGAATCCGTAGTGAAAGATCTGGGGGTTTTGGTAGATCATAAGCTCAATAATAGCATGTTAAGTCCTTTCTTGTATTGAGAGGTATGGAATGCAGACAACGAGAGATCATTTTGCCCCTGTACAAATCATTCGTAAGAACTCATCTGGAATATGCAGTTCAGTTTTGGGCACCAGTTCACAAAAAGGCTATTGGAACTGGAGAGAGTGCAGAAAGCAAAACTGATAAGAGGCATGGAGGAACTCTGCTATGAGGAAAGATTAGAGGAACTGAATTGATTCACTCTAGAGAAGAGGAGAATACGGGGGGATATCATAAACATGTTTAAATATATAAGGGGTCCATATAGTGAACTTGGTGTTAAGTTATTCACTTTACGGTCAAGGACAAGGGGGCACTCTTTACGTCTAGAGGAAAAAAGATTTCATCTCCAAATGTGGAATAGACTCCCTCCAGAGGTGGTTCTGGCCAGCTCAGTAGATTTCTTTAAGAAAGGCCTGGATACTTTCCTAAATGTACATAATGATCCAGGGAAAATGCGATTTGCCTCTTGGGATCAGGAAGGAATTTTTTCCCTGCTGTAGCAAATTGAAGCATGCTCTGCTGGGGTTTTTTGGGCTGGATCAACTGTGGGTATAGAATTGGGTATATTGGATTGTACGATATTATTTTTTATTTTCTTAAATTTTTTTATGGTTGAACTGGGTGGACTTGTGTCTTTTTTTCCCCAGTCCGTCTTTCAGGACAGCCACCTTAGAGAGACCCTGGCTCCTCCCCTCCTAGGAAACACCGCCTTCAATTTAGGATTTAAGCCTCATCCTCCCGCCGGCCCCTCGGTTATGGTGTTTCCTCCGGCGGGGAGACACCGCTAAGGAACCTGTGCTGAGCAGCCGGGGAGGCTGAGGCAATGATTACCTGGAGGTGGAGGAGACAGGGGTCTCTCTAGTCTGCCCAGCGGTCCGGTCGGCTAGGGAGCCTGTGGCACCGAAATGTCCGCTTGTGCGCACGCCAGCTTCACTTGGGGAAGCAGGAAGTCTGGTGAGGTCCACCTTTCGTGCGCCCAGAGGTGGCGCTGCAGCAAAATCCCACACGTCCCCCCTGCATGGTGGGCGGTTTGGAGCTAAAGGCCGGACCGGATGACGGGCGACGTCATTTCCGGTTGGGGGCGGGGCCTTCGCTGGATCCGGGTTCCGGACGCGGCCTAGAAAGGGGACCGAGCGTTCGGCTGGTGCAGCCTCTTTCACATGCTGTACAGACAGCGTTCGGAGGCACGAGACCACACATCCTCAGCAGGAATGTCGGAAGCAGAGGCTTCAAAAACAGCTCCTGGAGATAACAGCACCAGCCACTCTAAGGTAAGGGGAACCCTGGGGAGGTGTTCCCTTACTTCCAGTAGCTCCACTGGTGTTTATCCCTCCTTGGTCGGGAGTAGGGGAGTGTGTCCGGGACCCTGGTGGTGGTTAGTCCTGGGGGGGGGGGGGGGCACTCCTGGTGGTCCTCTGAAGTAGCGCTGGTGGTTTTATGCTTATGCTGCCCTCTCTGTATTTCTGTGTTTCAGAAAGCCACAAGCAAGTCGCCCCATGGTTCCAAGAGGAGATGCCCTTCATGCAGAACTTCTTTGGGGGACTCTTGGACGAAAGTCCTTTGTAGAGAATGTATTGATGGGCTAGTGAGGGAGCAGGCAGCAGAGCAGGGGGCAGATCTGGCAGCGTCTGTAAAGGAGCTTTCTAGCACTTTCCAGTCCTTCAAGGCACTTTTTTCTAGTTTCCAGTTGCCTCAGTCCCAGAGCACCCCTCCACCAGTGCAGCAGAGCGTTTCACCTAACCCACCGGATGTTCCCCTGGCTAGTGGGGAGATCCCGGAGGGCTCCAAAGAGGAGATTGAGGAAGAAGTGGGCAGTGCCGCTTCAGATTCCCAGGGGGAATCGGATGGGGAGGTGCTGGATGGTGAATCCAGGAAAACCTCATGGTACAAACTTTCCCTTGAGGAGGTGGAGGAGCTCCTAGGGGCTATCCATACCACCCTAGGTATTCAGGAGGAAAGGAAGGCATTGTCACTTCATGATCAGATGTACAGTGGTCTGGGGGAACAGAAAAAACGAATGTTCCCGGTCCATGACGTCTTGATCAATGCTGTCAAGAAAGAATGGCAGGACCCGGAAAGGAAACCCTTCTTTTCAGGGGCATTGAAACGAAGATTTCCTTTTGCGGAGGAGGAGGAGCTAGTCTGGAACAAATCCCCCAGGCTAGGCGCCGCCTTTTCGCAGGTGTCCAGACACACCGATCTGGCCTTCGAGGACATGGGGGTACTGTCAGACCCCATGGACAGAAGGATGGACTCGCTCCTAAAAAAAGCATGGGACTCCTCGCAGGCAAATCTTAAGCCTGCCATGGCAGCCACAGTAGTGGCACGCAATATGGAGTATTGGCTCACACAGATCAGAGCACATATTGAAGCGGGCACGGCAAAGGAGACTATTTTAGCTTCTTTCCCAATGCTGCTTAAAGGAGTTGCATACATTGCGGATGCTTCGGCTGAATCCATACGAATGTCTGCAAGATCCACAGCCCTGACTAATTCAGTCAGGAGGGCTCTGTGGCTGAAGACTTGGCAGGGGGACAGTGCGTCCAAAATAAAGCTCTGTGGGATCCCTCTCACAAAGGATTTATTATTTGGACCAGGTTTGGAAGCGGTTTTAGATCGCACGGCCGATAAGAAAAAGGCCTTTCCTGTCAAAAGGAAGTTTGGGGAGCAGTCTAAAAGAAGGCTCGCCCTCAGAAAAAATTTGAACCCCCAAAAACTGACTGGCAGAAGAAAAGTTGGGGGCAGAAGGGGAAAGGGCGTGGGGGTGCGATTTCTCGCCCTCCTGAACAGCCCAAGAAGTCTCAATGACAAGGTCACGGTGGGAGGAAGGTTGGGGGCCTTCCTCCCACAGTGGGAGATGATCACCTCCAATCAATTTGTGTTGGGGATCATCAAGAGGATACCGATTAGAGTTTTCAGATCCTCCCCCACTAAGACTCCTGGTTACCGAAATGCAGAGGTGTACAGAAAGGTCTGCTGCCCTGCTTTCTTCCCTTCAGGAATTGGAGGAACAGGAAGTGGTGACACGGGTTCCGGTGGGAGACACAGACAGAGGCTTCTACTCCCACATCTTTGTGGTCCGCAAACTTTCAGGGAAATTCAGGCTCATCCTGAATCTGAAGCCTCTGAATGTCTCCGTCACCTACCGGAGATTCAGAATGGACTCGGTGTACTCAGTGAAGGCACTGCTTCCACCGAATTCGTTTATGGCATCGATAGATCTAAAAGATGCGTATCTGCATATTCCCATTGCAGAAAACCATCAGAGATACCTCAGGTTGGCGGTAAGGACCTCAGAGGAGGTGCTGCATCTTCAGTTCAAAGGTCTTCCCTTTGGGCTATCCTCGTCCCCCCGGATCTTCACCAAGGTAATGGTAGAAGTTCTGGCATTCCTGCGTCTCAGGGGCATCTCGGTGGTCGCGTACCTCGACGACCTTCTCCTTTTTGCTCCTTCCCCAGAACAGTTGATTCAGGACCTGCAGGTAGCAAGAGACATCTTAGAAAACCTGGGGTGGCTCCTGAACCTGGAGAAATCCAACTTAGTTCCTTCTCAGAAGGTGGTTTTCCTAGGTTATGTACTGGACTCAACGAAGCAAAAAGTCTTCCTTCCTTGGGGAAAAAATCCAAAAGGTAGACAAAGCAATGTTGTTCCTCCAAGGCAACTGTCAGGTTTCAGTAAGAAAGGTGATGTCAGCCTTGGGCTTACTGACCTCCACTCTCCCAGCAGTTCAGTGGGCAGGGTTACATTTCCGCCCTCTGCAACTTTTCATTTTGAAAGTCTGGGACCACAGCCAGGGGTCTCTGGACTCATTGATATCGATCCCACCCCAGGTCAAGAGGTCCCTCTGGTGGTGGAGAAAGGGGGCAAATCTGGCGCAGGGTTTGGAGTGGGTCTTGCCGGTGTCCAGGATTGTGACAACCGATGCGAGCGGCTCAGGCTGGGGGGCGCACCTAGACTCCCGGATGATTCAGGGTACTTAGGGGAGGAAGGAATCAGGAAGGTCCTCGAATTGGAGGGAGCTGAGAGCAGTAGACCTGGCTCTCAGAGCCTTTCAGGAAGACCTTCAGGGACAACATGTAAGAGTTCGTCAGACAACTCCTCGGTGGTTGCCTACGTCAACAGGCAGGGCAGCACCAAAAGTGGAACCCTATGGGCCCTGGCGGAAGCCATCCTCAGATGGGCCGAGGCCAATGTCCTTTTTCTCTCTGCGATTCACCTGAAAGGGGAGCAAAATCAGGTGGCAGATTTCCTCAGCAGGAAAACGCTGAGAGAAGGCAACTGGGTTCTAAAACAAGAAGTCTTCGAAATGATAACCCGAAAGTGGGGAGTTCCGGCAGTGGATCTCTTCGCCTCAAGGGAAAATGCAAAAGCAGGTCTGTTCTTTTCCCTGAACCAGGTGGGAAGGGGCGCTAGGAGTGGACGCGCTGGCACAGAGCTGGAGGTTCTCCAGATGCCTATGCCTTCCCCCCACCAGTTCTGATCCCGGCAGTATTAAGAAAGTTCCAAGCAGAGAGCACGACTCATCTTGATTGCGCCTCACTGGCCCAGGAGGCCATGGTTCTCCATTTTGAGGGGGCTAGCGGTGGAACCTCCCTGGATGCTACCAGTTCAGGCGGACCTTCTTTCTCAAGGACCAATCTGCTGCCCGCAGGTGGAGAGATGGAACCTCGCAGCCTGGCTTCTGAGGAGGAGTTGCTGAGGGGCAAGGGGTTTTCTGATCGTTTAGTAGCTACTCTACTAAGCTGTAGAAAGAAGGAAACGCAGTCCATCTACTTAAAAGTATTGGAGCTTTTTAATAAGTGGTGCGCAGAAAGCTCTTTTGAGGTGCACAGTTCCGTGGCAGTCTTGGAATTTCTGCAGGCAGGGGCAGATAAAAGCTTAGCCCTCAGCACGTTGAAGGGCCAGGTATCCGCTTTAAGCGTTTTTCTTGAAAAACTACTAGCAACAGACCCATGGATAGTAAGGTTTTTTAGAGCCCTGGGTAGGCAGAGGCCTGTCAGTCTCCCCGTTCCCAGTATGGGATCTCTCATTAGTTCTACAGGCCCTTACAAAAGAGCCTTTTGAACCATTGGAATCTTGCAATTTTAAGGCTGATCACTCTCAAGACGGTGTTCTTGGTAGCGATCACCACTGCAAGAAGAGTGAGCAAACTCGAGGCCCTTTCCATTAGGGCACCCTTTTTTCAAGTTTTTTCGGACCGACGGATCCGGCCTTTTTGCCAAAGGTAGCCTCAAGGTTTCATAGAAACCAGGAAATAGTTTTACCTACTTTCTGTTCAAATCCTGTGAGGGAACAGGAACAATATATTCCATAACCTAGACGTCAGGAGATGCGTCTTGCAGTATTTGGAAAGTACAGCTCAGTTCAGGAAGTCTGATTCTCAGTTCGTATTATTTTCAGGGACCAAGAAAGGCTCCAGAGCCTCTAGGCGTACAATAGCCAGATGGCTAAGATTAGCCATTAGTCAGGCTTATTTGTTTGTAGGGGTAGAGCCCCCAATTGGGATTAAGGCACATTCAACCAGGGCAGTGGCGACTTCTCAGGCAGAGTGGGCTGGTGCTTCTCCAGAACAGATCTGTAGAGCTGCGACATGGTCCAGCTTCGCTACTTTCGTGAAGCACTATAGACTGGCAGCTAAAGACCAAGCCTTTGGTCGTAAGGTGCTACAGGCGGTAGTCCCACCCTAAGGTAAGGTGCTCGCTTATCCTCTCTAAGGTGGCTGTCCTGAAAGACGGACTGGGGAAAAACGGAGTTACTTACCGGTAACATCCTTTTCCAGGAGTCTTTCAGGACAGCACCGGTACCCACCCAGGTTATTGCATATCTTGGAAGACTCATCACATAAGACCGTCAGGTAAGATAAAAGGATTTGTATGTTGACGTGTTCTTGTGTCTCCCCAGTTGGCTGGAGGTACTCTTGAAGAACTGAGGGGCCGGCGGGAGGATGAGGCTTAAATCCTAAATTGAAGGCGGTGTTTCCTAGGAGGGGAGGAGCCAGGGTCTCTCTAAGGTGGCTGTCCTGAAAGACTCCTGGAAAAGGATGTTACCGCTAAGTAACTCCGTTTTTTCAACCTAACTATGTAACCTTGCAAAAGTTTCCCTTTTTCATAGGGATCGACTATTTGGGGAGGATTTTGTCACACATCCAAATGATTTTTAGTTGGAAAGGTACTCTGTTGCCCAAAAAAAAGTATAAACATCCTTCATTTAAACTGACTCCTTCACCTGCGCACGCGGCCTCCACCTCTAGGTAGTGGCGACGGCTTCCACCGTCTGACTCTAGAGGAAAGCCTCAGGGTCAGGCCCAGGCACAGAAAATTCAGCCCCTGTATACATGACTGAAAATGCCTTTTCCCTCCCTACAGGGCCTAGAAGGAAATTTAGCTACTTTAATCGCATCAGCTATCCAAAAGGATAGGAAGCATGTCAGTCCCCCCTTCCCCACAGTGGGTAGAGGATGAAGGGTTACCCTTAGGTGATCAGGAAGAAAAAGGTATACAAATTACTACTCTGCGGAGGAAGCAATGGTAGATGTTCCTTTTTCAGCCTCGCAATCTGAGAGATTGCTGGTACAATCTCTAAAAGAGGGTTCGTGCCTCTTTCAAGCTGCCTCTATCAGTCAGCTGATAGTTCTGTTTCTCATTTAGGTTCTTTAAAACCTTCACAGCCTTTTCAGGCATTTCTTGTACATGCACAAAAGAGCAAGCTTTGGGGTTTTATTCAACAGACCCTTTCTAGATCTAAAGAATCTAAATCAGTTCTTGACGATCTTCTCCTTTCAATGGAGTCAATCAGGTCAGTAGTTTCTATCCTACAAGGAGAACTTCTGGCATCTATCGACATCAGGGATGCATATGTACATCTCCCTAAATTTTCTGCTCAACAAAGGTCTGTGCGGTTCAGCGTAGAACAGCATTTCAGTTTGTAGCCTTGCCCTTCGGGCCAGCTACAGCGCCCGGAGTGTTCACGAAAGTGCCGGCCCCACTTCTAGCCAGGTACAGGGCATAGGTCTTGGCGTACCTAGGT
Organism: Lithobates sylvaticus; assembly: GCA_028564925.1. Lineage (NCBI taxonomy): Eukaryota > Metazoa > Chordata > Amphibia > Anura > Ranidae > Lithobates > Lithobates sylvaticus. The sequence goes on from CM053026.1 coordinate 94,982,731, forward strand.
GATCTATTGCTAATAGAACAATCGATGGCTCGTTTGGAGCAAAGTGTATGCATTACAACCAATTACCTGAAAAATCTGGGTTGTATTCTCCACCTAGAGAAGTTTTCCTTAATACCGCTAAATAAGCTAGAGTATTTGGGTCTGATCATAGATACAGCCCAGAAAAAAAGTGTTGGTGCCTCAGGCAAAAATCTACTCCATTCGAGAGCTGGTGCGGATGGTCAGGTCCAAAGGAAATCCTTCAATTTTCATTTGCATGAGGTTGTTAGGAAAGATGGTGACTTAAAGTGGAGGGCCACCCTAAAAAAAAGAGCATTAATATTCTGGAAAAAAATTACAAAAAATAAATAAAAAAATAATTTATTTTACCTGATCCGAAATCCCTGTTGCTAGGCAGTCTTCCTAATCTGCCTCCTTCCTACTCCGCGGTGATCTTCAGGCCTTCTGTCCTCCGCCGCGTTGTCTTCTGGGTAATAGGGCGCGTTGTGTTCTGGTAACTGTGTGTTCCCTAACATAGCGCGTCCCATTCACAAAGCGCCGCGCAACTCGCGCATGTGCAGTAGGAAACGGGCAGTGAAGCCGTAGTCTCCACTGCCTGTTTCCCTTACTGAGGATGGCGGCACTGGGACTTGAGCGCCGAGGGACATCTCGGCCTCGGCAGGCCCCCTGGGAGGGTAAGTGTACTTATTAAAAGTCAGCAGCTACTTTTTGTTCAAAATTTTTTTCAGCTGAAACACCCCTTTAATTCGAAGCATTCCCCTATGCCCAGTTCCATTCGAGACTGTTGCAAACAGGAGGAGGGGTTATATAGGTAGTGAACTTCCTGTATTGGGTATTCTATTGTCCTTCACCTGAAGGTGGCCCATAACCCATTAATTACTTAAGGCTCTGTGTCCCATGATGTACTGCAAGAAAAGGATTTTACAGGTAAGCTGTTATAAAAATCCTATTTTAGTTTTTTTAGATATTATAGCAAAGTAAATATTTTTTCAATCGTTTCTTTTTTGTTTATAGCGCAAAAAGTAAAAACCGCAGGTGATAAACTACCACCAAAAGAAAGCTTTATTTTTGGGGATAAGATGTCAATTTTGTTTTGGTACATCGTCGCATGACAATTTTTTAGTTAAAGCAAAAAATTTAAGTTGATTAGGTACACTCATCCTTTCTAAACTACTGCAATATTGGTTATCTAGAAGGATATACATGCCTCCTGCATGTATACTTATCTGTCAAATGTCTCCCCTCTGTCCGCTATGAGACCCGAAAAACTGCGGATTTTGTGGGTGGGTCTTTTTTCCAGGGCTCAGTGGGTGGAATGGTGATGTCAGACTCCCCGCCCACCTCTACACTCCCCTTATCAACATGTATTTCCTCCTGTGTATTACACTGAACTTCTGCTATGATCACTAATATCCAGTCAAAACCCAGACAAGTCCCCACATGACTTCAGCATGCCAAATCATGCTGAGGTGTGGAACAGCCAATCCTTGCAGAGCTGCTGAAGAAAGGGGTGGGTATTAAATAATGCAAGTCTTGGGCCCCTTTCACACCGAAGCGTTTTTCAGGCGCCAAAAATAGCGTCCGTATAGCACCTGAAAAAAGCAGGTGCTTTCACTCCAGTGTGAAAGCCGGATGGCTTTCACACTGGAGCTGTGCGCTAGCAGGACGGTAAAAAAAGTCCTGCTAGCAGCATCTTTGGAGTGGTGTATTCACCGCTCCTACCCATTGAAATCAATGGGACAGCGCAGCAATACCGCCGGCAAAGCAGCGCTTTGCGGGGGGTTAAAACCGCCCCGCCAGCGGCCAAATACCGTGGCTAAAGTGACTGTAAAGCAGCGCTAAATATAGCGCTGCTGTACCGCCGAAGTCCGCACCGCCCCATTGTTACAGGGGTCTTGGGCTAGTTCACAAGATATGTAAATCACCTGTCAATCACAGCAAGGGGTAAGAACGGACAAAGTTTTTACAATTTGTCAGTTTTATTTCACTGAAAAAAAGATGAGGATTGCTCAGAGCTGGATTAACTCTGTGGCAAGACTGGGCACAGATGATCTGAAATCCCATACTCTATATTGTGCTTGACAAAAAAAAAAAAATTTGGGTTTACATCCACTTTAAGGGGGGAAATCTTCCGGGCTGAAGTGGTTAAATTGTTTTGTATGTTTGGGGGCTTTAAGTAATTTTTCTAGCAACATTTTTTTACATGATAGAGATGTCAGAATTGGCCTGGTAGGCATGTGCTTAAATGTGCTGATGGGGGGGGAATCGGGTCTTTTTGGGAGGGTTTTTTGTTTGAACGAAGAATCGTGATGAATTTATCGCCATAAGACCCCTGTCACACCACACCGCCCATAGCGTTGGTGGTAAAACGCTGCTATTTTTAGTGGCGTTTTACCGTCGGCTTTGCGGCGCATTTCAGCCGTTAGCGGGGCACTTTTACCCCCTGCTATCGGCCGAGAAAGGGTTAAAAACCCCCGGCAAAACGCTGCAATAGCAGCGTTTTGCCAGCAGTATCACATCGCTGCCCCATTGAGGATCGTTGTGTTCACCGCTCGAAAGAAGCGGCTGGCAGGACTTTTTGTGACGCCCTGCCAGCGCACTGCTGCAGTGTGAAATCCCTTAAGCTTTCACACTGCAGACAATGGAGCAGCAGTTTGAGGGCGGATTGCAGGCGCTATTTCTAACGCTATAGCGCCGGAAAAACGCCCCGGTGTGAAAGGGGTCTAAGTCTGTTGACACATCTATCAAACAAATATTTGCATATCTGTGCAAAAATATATATTTTTTTCCTTTTTTTCTTTAAGTCAACAATATTCATCAACTTGACGAATTACCCCTGGCAGTTAAAGTGGTTGTAAAGTCAGAAGGTTTTTCTTCTTGATTCATTCTATGCATTAAGGTAAAAAAAACCTTCAGTGTGCAGCCGATTCCCCCCCCCCCCGCCCCCCCCCCCCCCCCCCCCCCCATACTTAACTGAGTCACATCTCTATCCAGTGCCGTGCACTATTACCTCGGGTGCCCCCCCCCTCTCAAAGTCAGCCAATCAGGAGAGGGGCTGGGCCGAAACCACAGCTCTGTGTCTGAATGGACACACCGCTGATGCTTGGCATGCCCATAGCAAGCTGCTGAAAAAATGGGAAAGAAACTGCGCTATGGGTTTTAACAAAATAATCAAACCAAACACTTAAAGGTTAAATTAATAACCAAAGGGGAGCAGCAACTTTACCGTGTACAACAGTGAAAAATTATGAAAAAACAAAAAAGCTGCGCATACCAATAAACACCTTATGTGAAAACTCACTATAATTTAGACCCCTTGTAAGGGGGAACAACTGCTTAAAATAAATGCAAATATATAAAATATCATCATAAATCCATCAGCTGACAATGACCCATATAGTGGCATACAAATCACCCAGTGAAAAACCTCGAAGGTAGTGATAGCTTGAGTGAACCACATAAATTGAAAAGTGAAAACATATATTGACTACAAAAGCATCCAAACGAAAAAATTCATGTGATAATTAAAAGTTCAGGTGAAAAAATTAATAATTCAACAGAAAACAGTCCAGTAAAGGGTGTTTTATGATTCAAAAAGTAAACGCTTGAGAGCGTGTTTTTAAAAAGTTCCCAGAAATGACCATCCAATGGTGAAATAACTTTTCCAAGTTTAGGCTTGCCAGAAGTACCACCACCAGAGAAAATTGTCCGCTTACCAGAAATATGTGACCCTCCGTCACAGAGGGTCAAACAAGCATTGGAATGGATTATCTGTTAGGTTAATCATCCACTGGTACATCAGTCTCCCCCCCGCTTGCTTCAGACCCTGGGTTCAAGGTAGGCCTCCAGATCTCCCTCCAGAATGGTAACCACCAGTAAGGATAGGTGTATATGTGTCCCTCCAGATATCAGCAGTACATGAGCATCATGAAAAGGAATTAAAAAACTCCCATAGTGTAATAACGTCACTTTTTATTTAAAAAAAATAACATGAGAACTTACATTGAAGTATGAATAATCGACCAACGATATCCAGTGCACCGGCTGGTTGCACTTAAGGACAAGAGTGGTAGATCCAAACAAAAACTGCAGCAAGTAATAGAATCGAGGTGGTGACAGTGCATCGCTCGCCCGAACGCGTTTTCGTGATACCTCACGGCGTCGGGGGACAAGAGCTACGCACTGTCTCACCTCTTTTGTATCCATGTCCACCAATGGCGTCACGCATGCGCACTCGGACGCTATGTTGCGTCATCACGCTTGTTACGCATGCGCACTCGGAGCGGAACAAGCGTGATGACGCAACATAGCGTCCGAGTGCCCATGCGTGACGGACGTAATGACGTAGATCCCGGCAAGCCGCCGCCAAACCAATGACGAGTTCAGACTGCGACGCCGTGCCGTTATGAAGAGACAGTGTCGGCATACTATGCCAGCATACAGCGCCGCAATATATGCCCACAGTTCCTCCATTTAATATCTCGGAGTACTGAATTAATCTGGGTAATACTCCAACATATTAGATGCCAGTCCAACTATGTTGGGCTCATTGAGGTGATGGTGTATAATTGTTCCAAATTACATGCACCATAGGAGAATTTAAATTAGAAATTAAAAATAAAAATGTAGTTGAGTTAATGGCATTTAATAAATACTACTACATTAATATTGTTATAGAACTGGAGTCGCCTCAGTGACACCCCAATAGTTCATAGGTAAAAACTTGTTAGTAGCTCAGTGTACAGGCCACAAAAATGAGTAAAAATTAAAAAAAAAATTATATTCAAATAAAAATGTGGCCCATACCTAGTACCACAATAGAATAGCGCCCCACCAAGGCACTAGCTGACAATGTGCACAAAGGCACACAGATTATATAATTAAAAAATATAATCATTAAAAATAAGAAAAAAAAATAAAATTCATTTTATTGATAAAGGAAATATTGATGCACGAGACGTGCATTATTCCTGAATATTAACTGACGTCGGTTCATATGACCCTTTAGACACGCGAGCCCAGAGCAGTAGGCCAGATGGTGTACACTATGAAACCCACACGTGTGTGTGTGTGTATGTATGTATGTATGTGTGTGTATATATAACTATATATATGTATAACTATATATATATATATATATATATATATACTATATATATATATATACTATATATATATATATATAACTATATATATATATATATATATATAACTATATATATATATATAACTAACTATATATATATATAACTATCTATAAATATATCTATATATAACTATATATATATATATATATATATATATATATATATATAACAGGGCTCAAAATTTCAAGTCCTGAGCTACTAGCCAGGCCTTAAGTGTTACCCGCCACCATTTGCCCAACCCAATCCCTACCATGCACCGCCCCTAATTCCGCCCCTATACACGCCCTCATAAATGATCTCATGAAATTACACGTTCAGAATTAAGTTGCAAAAATAAATATTACAACCTTATCAGTGCCCACCATTGGAGCCTCACCTGTGCCCACCATTGCAGCCTCGCCTCACTGTGCCCACCATTGCAGCCTCGCCTCACTGTGCCCACCATTGCAGCCTCGCCTCACTGTGCCCACCATTGCAGCCTCGCCTCACTGTGCTTACCATTGCAGCCTCACCTCACCTACGCCCACCATTGCAGCCTCACCTGTGCCCACCATTGCAGCCTCGCCTCACTGTGCCCACCATTGCAGCCTCGCCTCACCTGTGCCCACCATTGCAGCCTCGCCTCACCTGTGCCCACCATTGCAGCCTCGCCTCACCTGTGCCCACCATTGCAGCCTCGCCTCACCTGTGCCCACCATTGCAGCCTCAGCTCACCTCACCTGTGCCCACCATTGCAGCCTCACCTCACCTGTGCCCACCATTGCAGCCTCAGCTCACCTCACCTGTGCCCACCATTGCAGCCTCACCTGTGCCCACCATTGCAGCCTCACCTCACCTGTGCCCACCATTGCAGCCTCACCTCACCTGTGCCCACCATTGCAGCCTCACCTGTGCCCACCATTGCAGCCTCACCTCACCTGTGCCCACCATTGCAGCCTCGCCTCACCTGTGCCCACCATTGCAGCCTCGCCTCACCTGTGCCCACCATTGCAGCCTCACCTGTGCCCACCATTGCAGCCTCACCTGTGCCCACCATTGCAGCCTCACCTCACCTGTGCCCACCATTGCAGCCTCACCTGTGCCCACCATTGCAGCCTCACCTCACCTCACCTGTGCCCACCATTGCAGCCTCACCTCACCTGTGCCCACCATTGCAGCCTCACCTCACCTGTGCCCACCATTGCAGCCTCACCTCACCTGTGCCCACCATTGCAGCCCACCTCACCTGTGCCCACCATTGCAGCCTCACCTCACCTGTGCCCACCATTGCAGCCTCACCTCACCTGTGCCCACCATTGCAGCCTCACCTCACCTGTGCCCACCATTGCAGCCTCACCTCACCTGTGCCCACCATTGCAGCCTCACCTCACCTGTGCCCACCATTGCAGCCTCACCTCACCTGTGCCCACCATTGCAGCCCACCTCACCTGTGCCCACCATTGCAGCCTCACCTCACCTGTGCCCACCATTGCAGACTCACCTCACCTGTGCCCACCATTGCAGTCTCACCTCACCTGTGCCCACCATTGCAGTCTCACCTCACCTGTGCCCACCAATGCAGTCTCACCTCACCTGTGCCCACCACTGCCCACCACTGCAGTCTCACCTCACCTGTGCCCACCACTGCAGTCTCACCTCACCTGTGCCCACCACTGCAGTCTCACCTCACCTGTGCCCACCACTGCAGTCTCACCTCACCTGTGCCCACCACTGCAGTCTCACCTCACCTGTGCCCACCACTGCAGTCTCACCTCACCTGTGCCCACCACTGCGGTCTCACCTCACCTGTGCCCACCACTGCGGTCTCACCTCACCTGTGCCCACCACTGCGGTCTCACCTCACCTGTGCCCACCACTGCAGTCTCACCTCACCTGTGCCCACCACTGCAGTCTCACCTCACCTGTGCCCACCACTGCAGTCTCACCTCACCTGTGCCCACCACTGCAGTCTCACCTCACCTGTGCCCACCACTGCAGTCTCACCTCACCTGTGCCCACCACTGCAGTCTCACCTCACCTGTGCCCACCACTGCAGTCTCACCTCACCTGTGCCCACCACTGCAGTCTCACCTCACCTGTGCCCACCACTGCAGTCTCACCTCACCTGTGCCCACCACTGCAGTCTCACCTCACCTGTGCCCACCACTGCAGTCTCACCTCACCTGTGCCCACCACTGCAGTCTCACCTCACCTGTGCCCACCACTGCAGTCTCACCTCACCTGTGCCCACCACTGCTGTCTCACCTCACCTGTGCCCACCACTGCTGTCTCACCTCACCTGTGCCCACCACTGCTGTCTCACCTCACCTGTGCCCACCACTGCTGTCTCACCTCACCTGTGCAGAGGATCATCATGGGGAAGAGGAAAGCCGCAGGATCACAATAGCCTGCTGTTACAATTGCCTTCACAGCTAGGCTGCCAGGGAGTGGGGGGCGAGTACCGCCGGCATGAGGGGTTTAACAGGAGCCGTTCTACCATCGATCGGTCCGGGGGAAGAGAGAACAGATCACAGAGCGATAGCCTGTTGTTTACATTTCTCCGCTCATGATTACACACAACCCCGCCCCCTCCTGACCCCGTGCCTGTTATAGACACTGTGATAGACAGAACGCGTCCCAGAATTGTACTGGCGTTCTGTCAATCACAGGCGTGGGGTCAGGAGGGGGCGGGGTTGTGTGTAATCATGAGCGGAGGAATTTCCAATGTAAACTAAAAGCAGGCTATCGCGCTGTGATCTGTGCTCTCTTCTCCCGGACCGATCGAACGGCTCCTGTTGAACCCCGCATGCCGGCGGTACTCGCCCTCCACTCACCCCCCACTCCCTGGCAGCCCAGCTCCTCGCCAGAAACAATTTTCCACTCGCAAAATGCGAGTAGGCGAGTGGAAAATTTGAGCCCTGTATGTATATGTATGTATATATATATATATATATATATATATATATATATATATATATATAATTCACCACAAATTATATACATTTATCAGTGCCAAAACATCACACCATATTAATGGGTAGGCCAATCGAAATACAGATCAGGTTTACACTCATGGGAAAAAAAATTATATATATGTGTGTATGCGTCAGGTCCTTGATGGAAGTGTATATGTATTCCCAATCAAAAACGACTCTAGTTCACAGACCAGGGGTAAATAAACATAACCAGAGTCACCCAGTGAACAGGACATTCACGACTCTAGTTCACAGACCAGGGGTAAATAAACATAACCAGAGTCACCCAGTGAACAGGACATTCGCCATCATGAGTTGTTAATGAAGGTGTTAACATCCATGTCCACGTTAAGGCCATGGGGGGCATAAGTCCTGAGTCTGTAGATCCAGGCCATTTCCTGTTTGGAAATTTCCCTAACCAGGGAGCCCCCTCTCCAGTGAGGTGTATATTTGTCGATTCCCACAAAGAGGGTATTCGTAGGGTCCCTATTATGCATCTGGTCAAAATGCCTTGAAACTGGGTGTTTATCGAACCCCCTCCTTATGTTACCTATGTGTTCATTTAGACGAACACGTAATGCCCGTTTGGTCCTCCCAATATATTGCAGGCCACACGGGCACTGCAAAAGGTACACAACCCCTTCAGTGGCACACGTGATGAAGGGTTCAACATCGTATACCCTGGATGTACTAGTGGACGTAAATTGGCAAATCTTTTTATCTTTGCATTTATTTAGGGTACACACTTGACAATTTTTACAGCGATAGTAGCCTTTGAGATTCTGAAAGAACATTCTATTAGCAACGGGAGGGTCCTGCACAGTAGGAGCCACCCTGCTGCTCAGGGCCGAAGCCCCTTTAAAAACCACCCTAGGTCTATTCGGAAGAGTAGTGCCCAGCACTTGGTCACTAGTCAATAGGTGCCAGTGCTTCTGTATTAAACTTTTAACCTCACGGTGTTGTACTGAAAAGGTAGTTATAAATGGGAGGTTAAATTGTGAACCTCCCTCCACAGCTGGATCACGTGTTGCCAACAAAGATGTTCTTTCCCTGTCTCTGGCTGTTTTAGTTGCTTTCTGCAAAAACGCATTGTCATACCCCTTTTCCCGAAATCTATCAGAAAGGAGGGTCGCCTGTCTGTCGAAAGTTTCTACCTCGGTGCAATTCCGCCTTAGGCGGGTAAACTGCCCTTGGGGTACACCTTTCAACCAAGGGTCATAGTGGCAACTATCTAGCGATATATATGAATTGCGATCTGTCGCCTTAAAATAAGTTGAGATTATAAACTTGTCAGATACCTTTATATTTAAATCCAAAAAATGTATGGTCTCCTGACTCGCCTCATAACTAAACTTAATGCCCCTATTGTTGATGTTAAGGGAGGCCATAAAGGTCTTGAGGTCTGCTTCCACACCGTCCCATAGGAGGACGACGTCATCGATATACCTTGCCCAAAGGACAATCTCCGATCTCCTTGGGGCATCGATGACGTCATCAGTGCCACGTATCAGTGCCTTCTGCCATCAGTGCCTCCTGATGTCAGTGTCACGTTCCACCTGTTATCAGTGTCACGTGCCATCGGTGCCACGTATCGGTGCCACGTATTAGTACCATCTGTCATCAGTGCCACATATTAGTGCCATCTGTGTCACATCAGTGTTTCGTGTCAGTGCCATCTGTCATCAGTGTCACCTGTTATCAGTGCCACGTCAGTGTCACGCGTCATTGTCCTGGTGCTCCAGGGCCTTCAAAGTGTAATAGGTAGTCAACAAGTTAGATGTGTAATTTATGCTCCTAGAACACGTGATGGCGATCCCTGCATGTTGGGCCTCTCTAAGTGGCTTGGCTGTGGAAAAGTCCCACATGTGGTATCGTAATACTCAAAAGGAGTAGCAGAATTTATTTTGGGGTTTCACTTGTGGTATACACATGCCATGTGAAAGAAATAACCTATTACAATGACAATTTTGTGGGAAAAAAAAATAAATTATTCATTTTGCAAAGAATTGTGGGGAAAAAATGACAACATCAAAAAGCTCACCATGCCTCTTTCTAAATACCTTGGAATGTCTACTTTCAAAAAAGGGGTCATTTGGGGGGTATTTGTACTTTCCTGGATAGTTCGGGTCACAAGAAATGAGATGGGTCACCAGTGCATCAGATGTGATCAATTTTGTATGATTCGCACCACAGTTTGTAGACTCTCTAACTTTCACAAAGACCAAATAATATCCATTAATTTGGGTTATTTTTACCAAAGATATGTAGCAGTATAAATTGTGGCCAAAATTTATGAAGAAAAATTAATTTGCTAAATTTTATCACAGAAACAAAGAATTGAATTTTTCCAAATTTTCGGTCTTTTTTCATTTATAGCGCAAAAAATAAAAAACCCAGAGGTGATCAAATACCACCCAAAGAAAGCTCTATTTGTGGGGAAAAAAAAGGACAAAAATTAATTTGGGTACAGTGTTGCATGACTGAGTAATTGTCATTCAAAGTGTGAGAGCACCGAAAGCTGAAAATTGGTCTGGGCAGGAAGGGTGTTTAAGTGCCCAGTAAGCAAGTGGTTAAAGAGACTTTATCACTTTAATGTTTTATACATGTTAAAAATTGAGTGGTATATCTTTACTGTGGTGGTGTTTCTGTCCCGGAATTAATATGCAAACTAGTAAACTGATGGTGAGAGCTTCCTTCTGAGCCTTTTGTACTGCTGATTTGAGCATTTGAAAAGGTTAAACCCTCCTTTATTTCACAGGTGGATTTAGAGGGAAAAATGAAGATGTAGGGGTGGAATCTGGTAGAGGTAATAAAACTTTATATATGAATATTAAACAATTTTTTTTAATTTTGCTTTTTGTTTTGTAAATAACGCTTTTATTTTCTTAAGGTCAAGAGGGATTGGACGGCTCTGAACAAGGTAAGCGATACAGGTTTAGCTCACCTATACCAAAAACTGCCTAATGCAACTAAGGAACACCTGTAGATAAAAAAAAACTACAGCTTTGCCCAATGTTAAACAATGTTCTTTGCTATAATTGTAGGCCTTTTGTGTATCTCTTGAATCCTGAGAAACTCCCAATGGTGACATCCCCCGCATGCACGCTCTTCTGTTGCAGTAGCTCTGAGCTTGATGCTGCGTTGGGCAGAATAGTGGACCTCAAATATGCTGGTGTCTTTGAGCTTGCTCCTGTTATGGTGGGGCATGTCTATTCAACATTCTAAGAACAAGGCATGGCAGTATGATGCAATTTCAGAGAGTTTTTAAGCTAGGCATCAGGAGGTATGTAAATTGCCTACACAAATCCATCTTAAGCCAAAGCTTTGCAGTTAGCATTTATCTACAGCCACTCCTATCTGCATGGGAATTTTTTTTTTTTAATCAAGTTGAAATAACCTCTATTGTAACAAAAAAGCATTTTTATGTAAAATTACATTTTTTTTTATTTTTTTTTTATTTTTTGAACAGGTCCAAAGGTTACCTATATTCCACCTCCTCCACCTGAAGCTGAAGCTGATATTTTTAAACATTACCAGACCGGTATTAACTTTGACAAATATGATGACATTGTGGTTGAGGTCACTGGAAGTGATGTTCCACCAGCAATACTGGTTTGTCTTAAGTTTTTTTTGTGGCTTATAAAATTGTCATTGCTGTTCAAAATTACATTTATACTTTTTAAAGCGCACCTGTCTCATGCAAAAGAGAACATGCGCGCATGGGAGGTGTTGCTGCGAATGTCAAGAGCTGTCCAGCCTGGTCTGTTAAAGGAAGTTAAAAGATGAGACTCGCTGCCTGTATCACCAGGTGGAAATAATTTGAGCGATCAAGGGTCTAAACAGACCCCTGATATCTCCCCTATGAGACAGGGACTAAAGACACAGATTGCCCTGTCCCTTTCTCTGCAGCCTCAGCTGTACTGGAGATGAATGGACAGGAAACGGGCTTCTCTCCATTTATAAACTGAAGCATCGTAAACCGTTTACAATGCTCAGTTATGATGGAGCGGAGTCAGTAATCGCTGACTCTGCATTTGGTAAGGGAGGAGCTGGTAAATGACATGTATATCGGCTCCTACCTCTGCTTTCCATGCTGATGGATCTGGGAAGGGAGAGGACCCGGGGAGCACAGAAAGGGGGGAAGACAGACACCGGAGAGAGGGAGGACCCGGAAAGCCAGAGGAACACACATGGGCAGTCAGGGGGCTAACAGCTGCTCAATTGAAATGCCATACAGGTTGATCGGTGCTTGGAAATGCCCACACCGATCACCTGCTAGGCTGCCCGGCCCCCCTGCTACACTGAGGATTCCTGGCCCCATACATCGGGTATCAAATAAAGTATCGGAGTATTTGCACAAGTACCGATACCTACCAACCCTAGGTCTGACTATAAGAGGAGGAGGGAGAGGAGGATGTGCCCAGTAGGCAAATGGTTAAGACCAGTTCAAGATGCAAATTAAACTTTTGAACTTGCTTTAAAATGTGCTTGAATATGTTTTTATTGATCTGAATGGGTAAGTTGTCAGAATGAAGAATAATATAGTTGTGAATAAGCCCTAGCAGATTATGACATTTTCTTCCTCTACATATTTGCCTGTGTAACCTCTTCATCTTTGTAGACATTTGAAGAAGCAAATCTTTGTGACACGCTAGCAAAAAATGTGTGCAAAGCTGGATATGTGAAATTGACTCCTATACAGAAACACAGTATACCTATTGTCTTAGCTGGTCGTGATTTAATGGCTTGTGCACAGACGGGATCTGGAAAAACGGTATTTGATTTTTAACATGCTGCATATAGTTGGTTGCTTTCTTATCACTAAATAACATGATTTTAAGTTAATCCTTTTGTGACCAATAGTTATATTTTTGTTCCTCATTTTAATTTTTGTAATATTTTTCAGGCTGCTTTTCTTTTGCCTATTTTGTCTCACTTGATGGTTAAAGGCGTTGAGTCTAGTGCGTTTCAAGCATTAAAAGAGCCAGAAGCAATTATTGTTGCTCCTACAAGAGAACTGATTAATCAGATCTATCTAGATGCTCGTAAATTTGCATATGGGTAGGTATCTTTGTATCGTTGACTTCTGAGACATGGTTTATTGCTTTCTTGTGTAGATTTTAAACGTGGGGATTAACACGCTCAGTCAGAAGAATAGTGCACTCAAAAATGAATATCTGCTAAAGTAGTTTTAATACAAAGGACACAGGAATTGATGGAATATACTGCGCTTTACTGGTTTGGACACTGGCGCAAACAAAGTTTTGGGACAATCCACTATAATCTTTCCTACTCCCAGCATGCCTCTGCTTTTTGCTAGTGGCCAGGAGGATGCATTCCTTTACTACCCTTTTTTCTTGCATTTTTTTTTTTCCCTTAATTTATGCAGTTTTTAACAAGTCTCCATCTGTACCCTGCTGTACTGCATGATTGTAGGGCTTTGCCTAAAATGTTTCCTTAGGGCACTGGGCTCTGCTTTTGGTGTTTTCCAGGCTTTTAGGGGACACACTTTGAATACCAATCAATGCAACTCTCACTAAAAAAAGGTTACCTTTACACTCCTGTTTAACCATCTCAATACAGTGCATTTTCACCCCCTTCCTGCCCAAGCCATTTTTCAGCTTTCAGCACTGTCACACTTTGACAATTGCGTAGTTATACAGCACTGTACCCATATGAAATTATAATTTTTGTCCCCACAAATAGAGCTTTCTTTTGGTGGTATTTGATCACCTCTGCGTTTTTTATTTTTTGCGCTTTAAACAAGAGTGACAAGTTTTTTAAAAAAAAAAAAAGATTTTTTGCTATAATATCCCTTTTTTTTAAACACATTTTTCCTCAGTTTAGGCCGATTCTACATATTTTTGGTAATAAAATTTTTTTTATCAAAATAAGCGTATATTCATTGGTTTGCGCAAAAGTTATAGCGTCTACAAAATAGGGGATAGATTTATAGCATTTTTAATTTATTTTTTACTAGTAATGGCGGCGATCTGCCATTTTTTATCGTGACTGCGATTTTGCGGCGGACAGATCGGACACTTGACACATTTTTGGGACAATTCACATTTATACAGCGATCCGTGCCATAAAAATGCATTGATTACTGTATAAATGGGACTGGCAGGGGATTCACAAGGGGAGGAGACTGATCAGTGTTTCTCTGTACTGAGTACACCTCATCGGTCTCCTCCTCTGACAGGACCGTGGATCTGTGTGTTTATAAACACACAGATCCACGGTCCTGCCCGGTCCAGTGACACGGTGCACGCGCCCCCCTGGTGGGCCTGGAAGGGGAGGACATCATATGATGCCCTCCCGCAGCGAGAGCTGCGCCGCCTGCCCGTCAATTGGCAGTAGGCAAGCAGGTAAACATTTGCTTTGCATCAAAAATTATATCCAATGTCACTTTTTTGGCTCTTCAAAGGGTCTCCAAAGACTCCCATAGAAGTCTCACATCGCTTGCTAACTGCACCTGCGGCATATTTGTTTTGCAATAGCTTTGCTTTGTATTAGAGGTATAAGATATCCCAGGATGCACTGGGAAACAAGTGAACCAGAAATGCATAATCGGCTGTCGTTCAGGTTCATGTGTATATATTCTGGAAGTGTCTGGTGCAGGCATCACATCTGGTGTTCAGCATGGAGCAGCAGAAAAGTAAGGGTCCTGAGCGGAGCATTTAGCAGATGGCACACATGGTGCGCAATATGGGAACGCTCTAGTGGAAGGTGAGCGGTGACAGGAGAGAGCGAGAACTGAGTGGGGGAGAATCCGCAGAGTTAAGGGTCTGGGGCAGGAGAAACTAGCAGATGCCATACGTGGTGTGTAGCATGGGAGCATGTAGTGGAAGCTGAGTTGGGACTGGAGAGGAAGGACAATTGGCAAACCAGAGGAGAGCTGGTTGGGGGGGGGGATCAGCTGAGTTTGGGGTTCTACTGAGTGGGGCATCAGAAGAGCTGGGGGTACTACTTAACCACTTAAGCCCTGGACCAATTTGCAGCCAACAGTCCAGGCCCCTTTTGTCGTGCGACATGGCTCCCAAACTAAATTGGTGTCTTTTTTCCCACAAATAGAGCTTTCTTTTGGTAGTATTTGATCACCTCTGCGGTTTTTATTTTTTGCGCTATAAACAAAAACAGAGCGACAATTTTGAAAAAAATTCAATATTTTTTACTATAATAAATATCCCCAAAAAAGTGTATAAAAATGTTTTTTTTTTTTTTTTCCTTCAGTTTAGGCCGATACACATTCTTCTACATATTTTTGGTAAAAAAAAATCGCTATTAGCGATTGGTTTGCGCAAGTTATAGCGTTTACAAAATGGGGGATAGTTTTTATAGCATTTTTATTTATTTTTTAACTAGTAATGGCGGCGATCAGCGATTTTTTATTGTGACTGCGACATTATGGCGGACACATCTGACATTTTTGAGACCATTGTCATTTATACAGCAATCAGTGCTATTTAAATGCACTGATTCCTGTGTAAATGACACTGGCAGTGAAGGGGTTAACCACTAGGGGGTGGGGAGGGGTTAAATGACGTGTTTTTTTTTTTTTTTTACTGTAGGGGAGAGTGGCTTGGCGTTCGACATCATCGATGAAAGGGAACAGACTATCAGTGTCAGTCTTACTAGGAAGCTCAGGGAGAGGTTTGTTTACACATACCTCCCCCCGTTCTTCAGCTCTATGACCCGATCGCAGGACACCAGCGGCGATAGGGTCCACGGGTCCCGCAGCCATGGTCAGAGCTCAGGACCGGGTCACAAGCGTGCCGCCAGCAGCAAGCGCGCGTCCCACGGCTGGGCTCTTAAAGGGCAACGTACCTGTATGTTAATGTGCCATTCTGCTGACGAAAATGTGCAGGAGGCGGTCCTTAAGTGGTTAACAAAGGTACTAATGAGCTGAGGGTCTGCTCATTGGGGGTACTAATCTGAGGATATGCTGAATGGGGCTTCTAATGAGCCGGTTTTCTACTAAGCCCCTTTAAAACAATTTCATGCAGTCCCCGAGTTGCGAACGACTCCTACTGACGAACTGCCTCAAATGCCGGCCACTTGTGCTCCACGCGGGTCCTGGATACTTTTCGAGCACTTCTGAACACATACCACACTGCCGTACTACGCCCCAGGTAACATAATAAGCACCTGTAACATCCCACATCCATGCACAGGCGGCAGTTACATTTAGGAACGCAGTGTTCCGACCAGAAGTTACACTTACAAATGCAGTGTTGCGACTTACGAACAACTTCGACTTACAAACAAACCTTTAGTCCCTATTGTGTTCGTAACTCGGGGACTGCCTGTAGAATAAAGGGCATTTGCCAAGCTTCAAAAACGCATCAATAATGCATGTTGAAGTGGTAGGTGCTTTAAAGTGGTTCTAAACCCACAGAAAAAAAAAAAACCTGCAAGAAGCCCCCGCAGTGGTCCCGGTACACTGCTCTGCCCGGCGACACATCTGGAGTTATTTGGGGGTATCGCGGGCTCCGGAGCCTTAATTGACGTCATTCCCGCCAGTAACAGAACATCAGCTGAAGCAATGGCACGAACGAGCCGTTGCATCAGTGCGCATGTGCCGATGACATCGACACATTCTGATACAATGGATATTTCCTAAACCGTGGTCTTTATTATAGGCTTACCTTTAGTGGAAAAAAAATCAAAGCAAGTGTAAATGAGCCCTTCGTATACTGGTTAGTTAGCCATTGAGCACTTTTTGGTTTTGTGCTGAGGCATAACCTCAGGTGTTTATCTGTTTCTGAATACTCGTAAACAGTCTGTGGGAGCTGAAAATCAGCAGCTACCTCCCTGAGGCCGAAGGGTTTAAAATTGTGCACACCTGTGGAATAGCGACAACCTACAATACATTAAATTATCCATAGATGACACTTTAACCACTTAAACCCTGGACCATTTGGCTGGCCAAAGACCAGAGCACATTTTGCGATTCGGCACTGCGTCACTTTAACTGACAATTTTGCTGTCGTGCGACGTGGCTCATAAACAAAATTTACGTATTTTTTTTCTCCCCCCACAAATAGCTTTCTTTTGGCGGTATTTGATAACCTCTGCACCTTTTTTGCGCCAGAAACAAAAATAAAGCGTACCATACTTTTTGGTATAATATCCCCCAAAAAAATATATAAAAAAAATGTGTTTAGGCCGTTAAGTATTCAACATATTTTTGGTAAAAAAAAAATCGCAATAAGCGTTTGGTTTTATTTTATTTTTTTTATTTTTGGACAGAGTAAGGGAGGTTTATAATCCCCGTCAAATTTTTTTGCCATCTGTGGCCCATTATGGAGATTTACCTTCACTTCTGCCCCGTAGCCAAAACAGGAATCGAGAGGAAATCCTTGCAAATTAGGGGAATCTCTTGGTGTCCCTCAAATCACCAGAGCTAGTGTCCCCATTAGGAAGATTTACCCTCTTTTCTAAGGACAACCTAAATTTCTTGTTCGTTCAGACATAGCGCTTCATCACCATAGGGTTATATCGCCCCCCTACAGGAGTAGGACACTAAACAGAAAAACGTAGCTATGCCCAATGGCTGTCCTAGGTGATATACACCCACTCTCTGCTATAGGCCTTCCGTTTTTTTATTTTTTTTTTCTGCCTAGTCAGGAGTAAGCAGGAGTAAGGACCTAGTTCCCTGCTGAGATCTCTAGTCCTGGCAAATTTTTATTTTTGTTTTCCTGAGATCTAAACACTTGATCCAGTGGTCTCCCAAGTATGGCCAGCAATTGCGTGCAGACCGCATCTACGCGCTAGGTCGGCCGCCACATAGCCACACTGGACGGGCACTGGCCCTGTGAGTGCAGCGTCTAGCGAGGTTGCATACGACCGGGTCTCAGCTTAAGTCGCAGCGTCCCTCGTGGCCGACAGCCCCCCACTACGGTGGTGGGGATGTTCTGTCTGGAGCGGTCCCCGCCTGGTATGGTGAGTAAGTGTCCCCCCCTCTCCCCTTGGTGGATGCGAGCCCCTCCCCGGGTCTGTCCTGCGGGTTTCCCTCCGCCCTTGCACCCTCACTTCCTGGGGTGGGAGATCCCCTGGTAGCCCCCCTTTCCCTTCCCCCCTCTATATGGGGGGTAGTGTGGTGTCATGATGGATCCTTGGGGATGGGGTGCGTGCTGCCAGGTGCAGTGCTTACCAGGGGGGGGGGATGCACTGGGTGCTCCCGGTGCCAGAATCCTCTTTCAGGGACTTTCCTGGGGTCTGCCAGCCTCGTGTAGAGTGCCAATTTTGCCATAGCCGGTGTCTTTTCCCCATAGTGCCCGCTGATTTCTTTTTGCTGGCGGCCATGATTTGGTGGTTTCTGTGCTCAGGCAGTGGCGGCCATCACTGTGTAGCCCAGTGGGTTGGTGAGTCTGGTGGGTCCCTTCTCTCTGCTGTGGGGTATCCTGGTGTTCCAGTACCGCTACCGGCGGGGTGGGTGTCCCTTTGCAGTGGTCGCTCTTGGTGTGGGGGTCTCTTCTTTCCCTATGGAGTCTCAGGAGCATGTTTCCCCACCTGACCCCCTATCGGAGGCTGCAGGTCCTTGGAGTCCCCGGTGGAGGTTGCTCTTGGGCAGCGCACTAGCAAGAAGCATCCCCCGCTTCATCTGTCTCGTCAGATCCTGAATCTGATTCCGCTGCCGTGGACTGGGCCCACCCTGCAGGGGCTGCGGCCGCGTTCCTAGATTTTTCTGACGATGAGGATGATTCCTCTGCCCCTGGTGGCTGCGCACGAGAAGGCGCTGGTGGACGCACTGATTGCATCTGTGCATTAAACTGTAAAAATGGAAGATGAGGTTGAGGTGCCGGTCCCTTTTGGCACTCGCAAGCCAGATTTATATAGCGCCGACAGTTTATGCATCGCTTTACAACATTGAGGCAGACGGTACAATTTCAATACAGGGGGGAATCTGAGAGCCCTGCTCGTTAAAGCTTACAATCTAGGAGGGTCAGGTTATACAAAAAATAGATGTGGGGGATGAGCTAATGGAGAAAATAGTGCAGTTGTTAGATGGAGGCAGGATAGGCTTCTCTGAAGAGGAACGTTTTTTTTTTTTTTTATTTTCAGGGATCGCCTAAAAGTGGATAAATTTGGAGAAAGTGACAGATTGGGGTTGGGAATTCCGGAGTATGGGCGAGGCTTGGGAGAAGTCCTGGAGGTGGATATGGGAGGAGGTGATGAGAGGGCTAGAGAGCAGGAGGTCTTGGGAGGAACAAAGGGTGATTAGGTTGGTATTTTGAGACTAGGAAAGTGATGTAGTTGGGGGTTGAGTTGTGGATGGCTTTGTAACTTATTGTTAGTATTTTAAATTTAATTTGAGCGAGTGGCAGCCAATGGAGGGATTGGCAGAGAGGGGAAGCAGACACTGAGCGGTTTGTAAGGTGGATGAGTCTGGCAGCAGCATTCATGATGGAGTGAAGGGGGTATAGTCTAAAGGTAAACCAATGGGGAGGGAGTTGCAGTAGTCAAGGCGAGACATAACCAGGGAGTGAATCGGGAGCTTTGGGGTTTCGTTTGTTAGAAAGGGACTTAGTTTAGAGATGTTGCGGAGGTTGAGGCGGCAAGCTTTGGAAAGTAATTGGATGTGGGTCCGAAAGAAGAGTTCCGAGTCCAGGATAACATCTAGCACCCCGACATGTGGCGATGGTTGTGCCATTGCTCTTGACAGATAAGTCAGGGGAAGAGGCACGTGGGGGAGGAAATATAAGCTCGGTTTTGGACAAGTTGAGTTTGAGGAAGTGGTGTGACATCTATACAGATATATCTGTAAGTTAGTGATGCGTGAGGAGACTGATAAAGTGAGTTGAGGGGTGGAGAGATAGATTTGTGTCATCATAGACATTAATATTGTAAGCCGTGAGAGGCTTTCAGCTGACCCAGGGAAGAGGTGTAGTTTGAAAATAAGAGGTCCAAGAACAGAACCTTGGGGGACCCCGATAGAGAAGGGAAGATGAGTGGAGGAAGTAGACTTGTAAGTGACACTGAAGGTGCGTTTGGATAGGTAGGATGAGAGCCACTGAAGAGAACAGTTGCGGAGACCGAGTGAGTAAATTTTTTATTTTTTTTATTTTTTTTTTTATTGTAAAATAGGTCTGCTTGGCAGTGTGGAGGAAAGAATAGTATTTTTGGAGGGCAGATTTGTATTGGTTGAAGTCTTTTTTTTTTTTTATTTATTTTTTTTTTTTTTATTTATTTATTTATGAAAAGCCAGTGGCGTATGAAACGCACCCAAAAACTCCACCCGGTGCCAAAAAAAGTTACACACATAAAGAGTGAAACACAACACGTGCATTGGGTGCAACACTGTCCTCCACTAGGAAGGACCTTGCCCTGATCCCCGGGGCGTTAGGCTCCAGACAGGGACTGGGGTACTCACTTGGTCCATCTGGCTGAAACCAGACGGATCCCTTTCTCTGGAAGGTTTTCCGAAACAGACCCACCCAAGTACTTGGTGGGGCTCTCCCGAAGAAGACCCCGTGAGAGGGCGAACCAAGCTAGAAGGCCTATGTCCATCCCCTCAACAAGACGTTCAGGGCAGGCTCGAGGACCTACACCCTACTAATCACACAGTGACAAAACGTGTATACACCAAACAAAAAAGTGACAAAGGGTATAAATAAAAAGTAAGTGGGAGAGAGTGAAAAGTGACCATTGTGCAGTACAATGGCCGGCACTCCTTCCTAATTACATTTGGGAAATACTAACCGCTCCCCCGGTGGGAGAAGGTGAGCCAGTATTCTCTCCCGAAAAACTGACCGGAGCTAGAGCTGCCACAATCTAGGCCAGAAGGCCAGGGACCTGACCTTTCGGCGCCAACCCAGTGGTTCTCCATCCCCATCAGAAGGCTTCCCTTTCAGCTACGAACCGCTCCAGGTTACCTTTCACACCAGCAGGTTTTGCATAGCAACCGCCACCCCGGATCCACCTCGCCGTAGATCAGGGACGGAAGCAAACGCCACCTCCTGGCAACTGATAAGAACAGATACTACACTTGATCTTAGCCAAAAGGCAGTGACGCGGAGAGACTTAGTCTTGTGCCACAGATGCTTAAGAGCGCGCCTACGGTTTTGAGAATTCTAGTGTCATCCGTTTGCCATGGTAGGGGTCGATGTCTGATTTCTGCTTGTAGTGAGGGAAGTGAGTTTGTCCAAGGTGGAGGATAGGGATTTATTGTAGATGGAAGTGGCTTGGTTGGGGCAGGACAGGGGAGAGATTTTGTCATAGAGGTGGTCAGTAGCAGAATAGGGGAGAAAAGAGTTGAAGTTGCGATAGTTTCTACGGGTGATGGTTAGGCGATTGGCGGGAGAGGTGGTGGAAGATGGGGGGTGAAAGAAACTAATAAGGTGGTGGTCGGAGAGAGGAAAAGGATTGTTGGAAAAGTTGCATGGAGTTGCATAGGTAGGAGAATACAAGGTCAAAGGTGTTGCCATCAGTGAGTGGAAGCCTGTACCCATTGCTTCAGGTCAAATAAAGAGGTTAGACTAAGAATTTTAGAAGTAGCAGGAGTGTTTGTATTAGCAAGGAGGTTGAAATCACGAGAAGGATTGTGGGAATTTCCGAAGAGAGAAAGTAAAGTAGCCAGGCATAAAACTCATCAAGGAAAGTCTATAATGGTCCAGGGGACCAGTAGATCACGGCATATCTTAGGGAAGTAGGAGAGACTAGACCTATACAGTGAGCTTCAAATGATAGGGAGGAGAGTGAAATACCTGAAAGGTCCTCTGGGGGGATAGGAGGAATCCCACTCCACCTCCCTTGCGTCCATTAGGCCTAGGGGAGTGAGTCCAGAGAAGGCCATCCTGGGAGAGTGAAGCAGGAGAAGCGGTGTCAGATTCGTGGAGCCAGGTTTCGGTGACAGCAAGTAGATTAAAGGAATTGGTGACAAAGAGGTCATTAACAGCGGTGAGATTGTTGCTGACAGAGCGGGCGTTCCAGAGGGCACAGGAGAGGGGGAGGTTGGTGTTGGTAAGAAGAGGAATGGAGACTAAATTGCGTAGATCGCGACTAGTGCCAGAGGGTGATGGGTGCAGTTAAGGGAGGCCCAGGGTTTGGGGAAATAGCTCCAGTGGTTAGGAGAAGCAGAAGAGTAAGGGAGGTAATATGAGAATACGATTTGTATGGGGGGACATGCTTTAGTATCCTGGGTGGTTTGTTAGCAAGTGGGCTTAGAGTTAGAAAGAGGTGATGAGTGCAGTAATAGCGGGAGGGGAAAAGTGATGGTGATATGTACAGATTGTGTGGTGGAGTAGAGGGGTGAAGAAAAGAGTTTGAGGAGAGATGCTCTAATTGTGACCACTGAACTGTTGCGCCGTGACCTGGGGGGTGATCAGTTGGCTCACTGAATTGGCGGACCAGCTGGTCCAGGGGCTGCAGTTTGTCCGCGATGCCTCTTTGGACGCAGCTCCCTTGCTTTCTAAGCTGTCTAAGCGGTAGTGCTTCGGCGTGTATTGTGGCTAAAGTAAAAGTAATGGGAAAAATACTGCGCTATAGTGTATAAGTGAAAAAATAAATAGAAGCTGCCAAACTGAAATACACATAAAATAAATACAATAAACTAAAAAAGGTCCGCACTAAAATTATGAAAATCAAAAGTTTGTGAAAGTCCAGAACAAATGTGTCCAATGGTAAATGATAAGTAACTGGTGAAAACGCAATTCAAACCAGCGTATGAGTGCTGACAGAACCACCTTGTAGCCAGGGCTGCTGTTAGAAATCACGGGGCCCCGTACTGCCTACCTGACAGGGCCCCACCCCCCCCCCCCCCCCCCCCCCCCCCCATAAAAAAAAAAATATGGGGACACAGCAGCTGTACAAACACAGCCGCAGGCCCTAATTTGACAGGAATGTAGGCGTATGGCCCCAAATAGAGAATGTGTATTCAGGGTCACTCACCCGTGTGTGGCTGTGTTCAGTCATACTACAGGAGATGGGCAGAGACTGCAGATATACTACAGGAGATGGGCAGAGACTGCAGATATACTACAGGAGATGGGCAGAGACTGCAGGTATACTACAGGAGATGGGCAGAGACTGCAGGTATACTACAGGAGATGGGCAGAGACTGCAGGTATACTACAGGAGATGGGCAGAGACTGCAGGTATACTACAGGAGATGGGCAGAGACTGCAGGTATACTACAGGAGATGGGCAAAGACTGCAGGTATACTACAGGAGATGGGCAGAGTCTGCAGGTATACTACAGGAGATGGGCAGAGACTGCAGGTATACTACAGGAGATGGGCAGAGACTGCAGGTATACTACAGGAGATGGGCAGAGACTGCAGGTATACTACAGGAGATGGGCAGAGACTGCAGATATACTACAGGAGATGGGCAGAGACTGCAGATATACTACAGGAGATGGGCAGAGACTGCAGATATACTACGGGAGATGGGCAGAGACTGCAGATATACTACGGGAGATGGGCAGAGACTGCAGATATACTACGGGAGATGGGCAGAGACTGCAGATATACTACAGGAGATGGGCAGAGACTGCAGATATACTACAGGAGATGGGCAGAGACTGCAGATATACTACAGGAGATGGGCAGAGACTGCAGATATACTACAGGAGATGGGCAGAGACTGCAGACAATGATCCAAGAGATGGGCAGAGACTGCAGACAATGATCCAAGAGATGGGCAGAGACTGCAGACAATGATACAAGAGATGGGCAGAGACTGCAGACAATGATACAAGAGATGGGCAGAGACTGCAGACAATGATACAAGAGATGGGCAGAGACTGCAGACAATGATACAAGAGATGGGCAGAGACTGCAGATATTACTACAGGAGATGGTCAGAGACTGCAGATATTACTACAGGAGATGGTCAGACTGCAGTCCTAGCAATGACCAGTGTTCTAACAGTGTGGAAAAACATTGATCACTTTATGTGTAAACAGGGGTTTACAAGATATAACAAAGTGGCAAACAAAAACACTTTACTAAAAAGTCAATTGCTCAAGCACAGTAGGACAATAAATGGTTAATAGGTCTGTGAAGCTCATATCCCCACCAGTCTAATTCCAGGAAAGATAACACAAGGATAACACAAACAGCAAAAGTTTATTGCAAACAGCATGTCACACACTCATATCTAATGCTGGCTGCAGCTCTTCCAGAAGTTTAACCACTAGACGTCCACCCGGCAGGGAGCGTCCGCGCTGCAGCCGTCTTTCGGCTATAGCGCGGACGCTCCCTGCCGGGTGGACGTCCTCCTGTTTACTTCCCTAATGCGCGCTCCTGAGAGCGCACATCGGGGAAGTTCTGTGCTGGCCGTGTCCGTAGGACACAGCCAGTCACAGATCGACGTAAACGGCCAATCACAGCGGCCGCTGACAGCGAGATCGGCGTGTCCAATGAGAGATGATCTCATATGGAAACATGAGATCATCTGTCAGCGCCGCTCTCTCTCCTCACACGGACAGCGTGTGAGAAGAGAGAGCTGAGCGGCCGTAAGTAAAAAAAAAAAAAAAAAAACAATGTGCGATCTGTGCCCGCTGCCATCTGTGCCTGCTGCCCCCATCTGTCCCCCCCGCTGTCCCCCCCGCTGCCATCTGTCTTCATCTGTCCCCCGCTGCCATCTGTCTTCATCTGTCCCCCGCTGCCATCTGCCGCCCGCTGCCATCTGTCCCCCCTGCCATGTATAAGTGCCACGTGTCGTCAGTGCCATCTGTCATCAGTGTCACGTGTCATCAATGCCACGTATCAGTGTCATCAGTGCCACGTATCAGTGCCATCTGTCATCGGTGCCACGTATCAGTGCCATCTCGTATTAGTGCCACAATTAATCAGTGCCATCTGTCACCAGTGCCACATATTAGTGCCATCTGTCAGTGTCACATGTCGTCAGTGCCCCGTACTAGTGCCATCTGTCATCAGTGCCACATCAGTGTTGCGTGTCATCAGTGCCACGTATCAGTGCCATCTGTCATCAGTGCCACGTCAGTGTCACATGTCATTGTCTTGGTGCTCCAGGGCCTTCAAAAGTGTAATAGGTAGTCAAGAAGTTAGATGTGTAATTCATGCTCCTAGAACACGTGATGGCGCTCCCTGCATGTTGGGCCTCTCTAAGTGGCCAGGCTGTGAAAAAGTCCCACACATGTGGTATCGTAATACTCAGGAGGAGTAGCAGAATGTATTTTGAGGTGTCATTTGTGGTATACACATGCCATGTGAGAGAAATAACCTATTACAATGACAATTTTGTGAAAAAAAAAAAAAAAAAAATTAATTTTACAAAATTGTGGGAAAAAAATGACAACATCAAAAAGCTCACCATGCCTCTTACTAAATACCTTGGAATGTCTACTTTCAAAAAAGGGGTCATTTGGGGGGTATTTGTACTTTGCTGGCTTGTTCGGGTCACAAGAAATGAGATCGGTCACCAGTACATCAGATGTGATCAATTTTGTATGATTCGCACCACAGTTTGTAGAGTCTGTAACTTTCACAAAGACCAAATAATATCCACTAATTTGGATTATTTTTACCAAAGGTATGTGGCAGTATAAATTGTGGCCAAAATTTATGAAGAAAAATTAATCATTTGCTAAATTTTATCACAAAGAAAAATGCATTTTTTTTTCAAAATGTTCGGCCTTTTTTCATTTATAGCGCAAAAAAAAAAACCAGAGGTGATCAAATACCACCAAAAGAAAGCTCTATTTGTGGGAAAAAAAGGACAAATTTATTTGGGTACAGTGTTGCATGACTGAGTAATTGTCATTCAAAGTGTGAGAGCACCAAAAGCTGAAAATTGGTCTGGGCAGGAAGGGTGTTTAAGTGCCCAGTAAGCAAGTGGTTAATCATTATCAGTGTGTTTACCTTCCTGTGTGCAGTTTAAATAAAAACAAAGATAAGAAGTGTGAGAAGAGTGAGGAGAATTCATCTCTCAATCAGTGTGTTCAGTGCCTAATCTGCACACAGGACAGGAGAACATGATGATGATGATGACTTCTGCAGCCAGCATTACATGTGACATTACTGACGATGATCAGCTGTTTATAGATCTAGTTGTGTAGAGTCCTGTGTGGGCACTGAGTGATCTGTTGGATGTAAATGTGATCTCCATACTCTGGTATGTTGAATCCTCTCTATCCAGCCCTGCTTTAGCCACTAGCTTTTTCTGATCAAATGTGGTGGGCTGGATAAGGAGAGGGTTACAGAGGAAAGCTGATTGGCTAAAGGGGTGGTGGGAGGCGGAGCAATTTATCAGTAGCCACTCCCTCCCACAGATGAGCAGCACTATTGGTTTGTTACACTGGTGTGTGCCTCCCCCTCCACCATCTGAAAACCGTGAGAGGGGGAGAGCCGTGCAGGGCACTGCTCTGCAAATGCTACCGCCTGCCTGCTTGTAGCGACAGTGCACCACCACATAAAAATGTATGCGCTTACCAGAGGCAAGCTATAAGGGAGCCTGGCGGCTAATACCCAGCCAGGGCCTTTTCTACAAGGAAGTTGAATCGCACAACCGGTAAGAGTCTGGAACACACTTCAATTGTGGCTCAAGGATCGAGTAACGGCCACCAGAGGTTAATAAGGATATTGCCCAAAAAAATAAAAGAATTCCATTGTAAAAAAAACGGCCGGCCAGCAAGCGAACACCTGTCACTGAGATGCGCGATGACGTCAGTACGTCTACCTCCCTACGCGTGTTTCGTCAAAGGACGTTGTCTTGGATCAGATCCCTGAGACACCAGCGGTTCCTCCTGGATAGTCCTGGGCCTGAGCTCTTTCAGGGTCACTGGACGCTGGAGAAATACCAGGCTTCCTGTCAACATCGTGGATCTCCAGGCGATCAGACTCTGTCTGGATCATTGGACGGATCAACTTCAGGGGCTCCCGATACAGATCCAGTTGGACAATGCCACGGCGATGGCCTATGGCACAACCACCAGGGAGGAACAAGGTGTGTGTTAGCGGGCCTGTATGTAGCCGTCATTCTCCAGTGGGTAGAGCCTTTCGTCCTGGCCATCTCCACCGTCCACATTCTGGGGGTGGACAACTGGCAGGCGGATTACCTCAATCGAAGTGTTGGACCAAGGGGAGTGGTCCCTTCATCAGGTGATATTTCAACAGATATGTCTGCGTTGGGGCTCTCCAGAGGTAGATCTGATGGCATCCGGGGTTAACAGGAAGGTGCAGAGGTTTGTGGCCAGGTCTCTGGCGGACGCCTCAGACGCTCTGGTGGCTCAATACTGGGCCAGTATCGCCTGATCTATGCCTTTCTGCCTCAGCAAGGAATTCCTGTCATTCTAGTGGCCCTGGACTGGCCTCGTCGGTCATGGTGCGTCTGCTTGCAGATGCCCCCTGGCGGCTGACTCTCGGGGAGCATCTGCTATCCCAAGGGCCGATCTTCCACTCTGCTTTACCGGCCTGGCCATTGAAAGCCAGGTGTTGAAGGATAGAGGCTTATCTGCATCTGTGATTCAGACACTGCTTAAGGCTAGAAAGTATTTCCAGGAAGGTATATCATCAGATGTGGAAGGCATACATTTCATGGTGGAGTTTCACCCACGTTCCTTTTCAGTGGCTCTCATTTTGACTTTTCTTCAGAGGGGCGTTAAAAAGAATGTGGCCTTGAGTACTATCAAGGGCCAGGTGTCTGCTTTGACTGTTTTCTTTCAACATCCCCTGGTGCGCATACCTTCATTCAGGGGGTGCAACATGTGGTTCCACCGGTGCGATCTTCCTTGCCACCGTGTGACTTGAATCTGGTGCTTTCGGTTCTACAGAAGCCTTCGTTTGAAAATATTTTAGAAATCCCCTTGCTTACTCTGTCACAGAAGGAGGCCTTCTTGGTGGCTATCACCTCTGCTCACAGGGTGTCGAAATTGGCGGTGCTATCCTGTCGCATGCCCTAGCTGGTTGTTCTTTGTCTTTGTCCTTCTTCCTTCCAAAAGTTTATGATTTCCATTTAAATGAAGACATTGTGTTGCCTTCCCTTTGTCCCAGGCCGCAACATCCGAGGGAATTTGCCTTACACACTTTGGATGTGGTTCGGGCAATCAGGGTGTATTTGGCTGCCACTGATTCTTTTCGGAGGTCAGACTCCTTGTTCGTGGTCGCGGATGGGCCAAAGAAGGGGCTGTCCGCTTCCTCTGCGACCATTTCTAGATCGATCAGACAGATGGTGGCTCAAACCTATCCTGTCAGGGGTTGGCTTCCTCCCTTCCCGGTGAAGGCATGCTCTACTTGGGCACTGAGTGCCTCCTGGGCCTTCCGTCAAGCGTCAGTGACACAAGTGTGCAAGGCGGCCACCTGGTCGTCGGTGCACACTTTGTAAAATTTTGTGAAAGTGGATGTGCTGGCATCTGCGGATGCCTCTTGGCTGCAAGGTTCTGCAGACTGCGGTCTAGAGGGTTTTCCCCTCGTAAAGGGGTTTTCTTGCTGTTCAGGTTGGGCTCCAGTTGTTCTCGTTGAGCTCCAGGTTGTCTGGTTGGCCTGTTTTTGTTGGCTGCCCCACCCCTCATGTTTGGCACTGCTTTGGGACATCTCTATGGTTCTGAATAAGGAAGCGATGTGTCTGTCAATGATCGAGTGAGAAAATAGGAATTTTTACTTACCATAAAATCTGTTTCTCCGAGTTCTTTGACAGACACAGAACCCACCCCTCTATGGAGTTTTTAATGCTTCTGACACTGCTGGTGACAACTGAAGGCCTATAGCAGAGAGGGGGGTGTATATCACCTAGGACTGCTCATGGGCGTATCCAAGTCTACTTCTTCTTCTTCTTCTTTTTTTTTTTTTTTCTGCCTAGTGTCCTATTCCTGTAGGGGGGCGATGTAACCCTATGGTTCTGAATAAGGAAGCATGCTGTGTCTGTCAACTTAGAGAAATGGATTTTACGGTAAGTCAAAAATCCTATTTTTGGGATTTTACTTTTAATGATGGTAAACAAATGGAGAGTGAATCTTACTAACAGGGACACCGACCGCAATAAAAAAATAAGTTCTAATTCATTGCCTCTATTTTCACACACAAATTGTGTTTCTATTGTAATGTAGCATGGAATATTATTCATTCAATTATGTTGCTTACAGAACATGCGTGCGCCCAGTTGTGATTTATGGAGGAACACGGACGTCTCACTCATTGAAGGAGATCTCTGTAGGATGCAACATTCTTTGTGCAACCCCTGGAAGATTATTGGATATCATCGGGAAAGAGAAGGTATTTACTACTGGGGTTCTCTGATTTAGTAAGCCTTTAGGGCCCCTCACATTTTCACATGAAAATAAGTGCAATTAAAAAACAAAGCTGCCAGTAGGTATGAAGTGCCATTACCTAGAGCTGTCACTACATGTAAGCAACAGCTTTCTTTTGCCTATCTTATGTCTGAGTGCTAGGTTGTCTGATACTACATGCTTGACACTACATGCTTGTAATGTGACTTGTCTGCCACTTCCCACTCATCCTATTGACCAGTAATGAAGTCTATCATGGTTATGGATCAGTAGAAATTCTTATATGGCGGGAGCATCGCAAGCTACTGCAGCGAAGGTAGCTTAGCCCTGAGGAAGGGGGATGTTCCCCCACACCGCGTCAGGTGTATACCCGGCACATTTGTGTCTACACTGTTGAACATTGTGCGTTTTTTTATATTGCCTACTATTTGCTATCTTGTGAGTATCCATTTTTTTTATTGATTCTATTGAATAAATGTATTTTGGTAATGCACTAAGTGCGTGCGCCTTACATTTTATTTTTGTAGTATCCAAGAAACCAAGGATGATTGCTACCCTTTGAGGGAAATTGCGAGTTTAAACCTGCTTTGGATTTGGTCATTAGCAACACCACTTGGCCAGAGCACCTCACATTAAGGAGGTCTTTGTAAGACTTAATGGAACCTCACCCATCTACTAATGTAGTAGTTGCTTGCTGACCCAACCCCTTTTAACCACCTCAGTACAGTGCATTTTGACCCCCTTCCTGACCAAGCCATTTTTCGGCCTTCAGCGCTGTCGCACTTTGACAATTGCGCGGTCATACAACACCGTACCCAGATGAAATTGTTATTTTGTCCCCACAAATAGAGCTTTCTTTTGGTGGTATTTGATCATCCCTGCAGTTTTTATTTTTTGCGCTATAAACAAGAGGGACAAATTGGAAAAAAAAATATTATTTTACTTTTTGCTATACTAAATATCCCCAAAAAATATATAAAAAAAAACATTTTTTTTTCCTCAGTTCAGGCCGATGCGTATTCTAAATATTTTTGGTAAAAAAAAAAACGCAATTGGCGATTGGTTTGCGCAAAAGTTATAGCGTTTATAAAATAGGGGATGGTTTTATAGCATTTTTATAAATTTTTTTTTTTTTACTAGTAATAGCGGCGATCAGCGATTTTTATTGTGACTGCGACATGGCGGACACATCGGACATTTTTGACACATTTTTGGGACCATTGTCATTTATACAGCAATCAGTGCTATTTAAATGCATTGATTCCTGTAGAAATGACACTGAAGGAGTTAACCACTAGGGGGCGGGGAGTGCTTAACATGTTCCCTGGGAGTGATTCTTACTGTGGGGGGAGGGGACTTGCAAGGGGAGGAGACCGATCAGTGTTTCTCTGTACAGAGAACACACCATCGGCTCCTCTCCTCTGACAGGACCGTTGATCTGTGTGTTTACACACACAGATTCACGGTCCCGCTATTACCGGGCAATAGCGGGTGCCCAGCGGATATCGCGGCCGCTGGGCACACGCATCGGGTGCCCAGTGACACGGCATGCGCTCCCTGGAGGGCCGTGAAGGGGAGGACGTCATATGATGTCCTCCCGCGCTGATGTGTGGCGCCCGCGGTGGACCGCACCCCCCGCCCCACCGTTGGTAAGCCCCTTCTTCCCCCTCACTCCCTGGCAGATAATCAACCTTATGATTAGAATGGTGTTAGGAAGGTTTCCAGTATTTTCTGTTAAACACCATGACCACCTGTGGGCATTTAAATGGAAGGAGTCCTATTCTGATGCTGCTGTACAGGTTCACCAGTTTGGATTGTGGTATACCCAGATCACTTCTGCTTTATATGCTTTATATGGAAGCCTTTTGGTGACCCTACTCTCTCTCCTTCAGGCTGACTTTGGGTCTAGTCTCCCCCCCCCCCCCCCCCCCCTAATAGTCTTTTGTGATTGACTTTAAGTGCCTGCTAACACCGCAAAATGTACTCCCGATCCGTTCAATATGCTTTACTGCATGCCCATTTAATTTAATTTTATTTATTTTTTTGCATGTGTTTTACTGCATTCCAGTACAGTTCTGTGCATGAAAAAAAAAAAAGCTTTGGCGCGTGTGTTTTTTTTAATTTATTTTTTTGTTTTTTTTGGAACACTGTGCTGGTGTCAACTATGTCATTGGAACCCATAACTTTTGATGCTTTATTTAATGCAGAAAAAGTTTTCTTACAGCCATGGTGATCTAACTGCAAGATTCTTGGCCTCCTGAAGGCGAAAGTATAACTCAGCGGTTTATGAACTCCTGTGTATCTTGCTAAATTTGACCAGGAGTCTCCAAACTTACTAGCAAAGGTCCAGTTTACTGTCCTTCAGGCCCATGGCCAGTGTGAGTAAAAAATTCCCTGGCATCAATGGAAGTACAACGTGGCCCATCATTGGTATTATTGGGAGGAATAGTGCCCTGTTTTATGTTTGAGAAAATATATAAGTCCATCTAGTTCAACTAACAGATTTAAATTAAAATAATAAAAAAAACATACACAATCCTATACCCACAGTTGATCTAGAGGAAGACAGTTGCCCCATTGTTGGTGTCAAAGGAAGGGATAGTGCCCTATTTGGTGTCATTGGAAGGGATTCTGCTCCACTGCTGGTGTCAGTGGGAAGGAATAGTGCCTTGCATCAGTGGGTAGAATAGTGCCCCAAGGGCTGGATAAGGGCAAGCAAAGGGCCACATCTGGTCCAGTTTGGAGACCACTGGACTATACAGTAAGTGTAACAAAAAAAAAAAAAAAAAACTTATTTCATATGCGGAGCAATTTACTAGCAGGAAATCTAATGGCTGTTAAAAAAATTTGCAGTGTGGACTACCTCCTTTTTTTAGTTTAATGACATGAACTGTGCTATTAATCTTTTCTCTCATCTATCCCCACAAAGATTGGTTTAACGAAGTTGCGCTACCTTGTGTTGGATGAAGCTGACCGTATGTTGGACATGGGTTTTAGAGAGGACATTGAGAATTTGTTGCGAAGTCCAGGAATTCCTAGTAAAGAAGAAAGGCAAACCCTGATGTTCAGTGCTACATTTCCCTCTAGCATACAGAGGTAATAAGTCATCTGTATTTAAAAAAAAAAAAAAAAAAACTCTTGTAAGTGCTTTGTTCATATTGCATATCTTCTATGTAATTTATGACCACTGTAATATTACAAAAAGTCTGAGTTTAACAGCCATTACAGAAAACTTTACTTGGCTTTGATAGGCGACTTAACCCTTTTGTTGCCATGGCCGTTGTTCAATTTAATTTTTATATATTTTCTGAAAGCAGACACCCTAGAGAAGTGATGGTCGAATATTGGCACTCCAGATGTTTTGGAACTACATTTCCCATGATGCTCAACTATACTTCAGCGTGCATGAGCATCATGGGAAATGTAGTTCCAAAACATCTGGTTCGCCATCTCTGCCTTAGAGAATAAAATGATGGTGGTTCCAATTTTTTGTCTAGGAAACGCAAAAATTTCAGTAAAAAAAATACACTGAAGTTAATTTTAGGGCACTCACAACGTAATAAACTACTCAGTTTTTTTTTTTTTGTAAAAATATAAAAGACTGCGGTTGTGCCAAGTGAATACCCAACATGTCAAACTTTAAATTTGTGTGCTTCCATGAAATGGCAACAAACTTCAGTACCCTATATTTTCCATAGGCAAAACTTGAAAATCCCCCTAATAGGTCGTCATTTTAGCATTAGAGGTTGTCTGGTGCTAGAAATATTGCTGTCTGGTGTGCGCGGCCATATGAAACGTACCACAATCGATTTTTTTTTTTTTTTTTTTGTGTAGGTGCCCCCGATGTGCTAGTTTACGTTCATACCGGCTTTTGTAATGTTTTAACCACTTCAGCCCCGGACCATTTGGCAGCCAAAGGACCAGAGGTCTTTTTTCAATTTCGCACTGCACTGCTTTAACTGGTAATTGCGCGGTCATGCAATGTTGTACCCAAACGAAATTGGCGTCCTTTTCTTCCCACAAATAGAGCTTTATTTTGATGGTATTTGATTGCCTCTGTGATTTTTATTTTTTGCTATAAACGGAAAAAGACTGCAAATTTTGAAAAAAAAAGATATTTTCTACTTTTTGTTATAAGAAAAATCCAATAAACTCAATTTTAATCAAACATTTGGGCCAAAATGTATTTAGCCACATGTCTTTAGTAAAAAAAATGCCAATAAGCGTATATTTATTTGGTTTGCGCAAAAGTTATAGCGTCTACAAACTAGAGTACATTTTCTGGAATTTACACCGCTTTTAATTTATGACTGCCTATCTCATTTCTTGAGGTGCTAAAATGGCAGGGAAGTACAAAACCCCCCCAAATGACCCCATTTTGGAAAGTAGACACCCCAAGCTATTTGCTGAGAGGCATGTTGAGCCCATTGAATATTTTTTTTTTTTAGTCCCAAGTGATTGAATAAAGACAAAAAAAATAAAAAATAAAATGTTTTCAAAAAGTTGTCACTAAATGATATATTGCTCACACATGCCATGGTTATATGTGGAATTGCACCCCAAAATACATTTAGCTGCTTCTCCTGAGTATGGGGATACCACATGTGTGGGACTTTTTGGGGCCTAGCCGCGTACGGGGCCCCGAAACCCAAGCACCGCCTTCAGGATTTCTAAGGGTGCAAATTTTTGATTTCACACTACCTATCACAGTTTCGAAGGCCATAAAATGCCAAAATAGCACAAAAACCCCCCCAAATGACCCCATTTTGGAAAGTAGACACCCCAAGCTATTTGCTGAGAGGCATGTTGAGCCCATTGAATATTTTTTTTTTTTTAGTCCCAAGTGATTGAATAAAGACAAAAAATAAAAAATAAATTAAAAAAAGTTGTCACTAAATGATATATTGCTCACACATGCCATAGTTATATGTGGAATTGCACCCCAAAATACATTTTGCTGCTTCTCCTGAGTATGGGGATACCACATATGTGGGACTTTTTGGGAGCCTAGCCGCATACGGGGCCCCGAAACCCAAGCACCGTCTTCAGGATTTCTAAGGGTGCAAATTTTTGATTTCACTCCTCACTACCTATCACAGTTTCGAAGGCCATAAAATGCCAAAATAGCACAAACCCCCCCAAATGACCCCATTTTGGAAAGTAGACACCCCAAGCTATTTGCTGAGAGGCATGGTGAGTATTTTACAGCTCTCATTTGTTTTTGAAAATGAAGAAAGTAAAGAAAAAAAAATATTTTTTTTCAATTTTCAAAACTTTGTGACAAAAAGCGAGATCTGCAAAATACTCACCATACCTCTCAGCAAATAGCTTGGGGTGTGTACTTTCCAAAATGGGGTCATTTTGGGGGGATTTATGCCATCTGGGCATTCCATGGCCTCCGAAACTGTGATTGGCAGTGAGAAGTGAAATAAAAAAATTACACCCTTAGAAAGCCTGAAGGCGGTGCTTGGTTTTTGGGGTGACGTACGCGGCTAGGCTCCCAAAAAGTCCCCACACATGTGGTATCCCCGTACTCAGGAGAAGCAACAGAATGTATTTTGGGGTGTATTTCCACATATGCCCATGGCATGTTTGAGCAATATATCATTTAGTGACAACTTTTTGTAAAAAAAATATATATTTTTTTTTTTTCATTATTCAATCTCTTGGGACAAAAAAAAAAAAAAATTTAATGGGCTCAACATTGCTCTCAGCAAATAGCTTGGGGTGTCTACTTTCCAAAATCGGGTCATTTGGGGGGGGTTTGAACTGTCCTGGCATTTTTATGCACAACATTTAGAAGCCTATGTCACACGTCACCCACTCTTCTAACCACTTGTAGACAAAGCCTTTTCTGACACTTTTTGTTTACATGAAAACATTTTTTTTTTTTTTGCAAGAAAATTACGTTGAACCCCCAAACACTATATATATATTGTTAAAGCAAAGGCCCTACAGATTAAAATGGTGGGTGTTGCATTTTTTTTTCCACACAGTATTTGCGCAGCGATTTTTCAAACGCATTTTTTGTGGAAAAAATACACTTTTTTTTTATTTTAATGCACTAAAACACACTACATTGCTCAAATTTTTGATGAAATAAAAAATATGATCTTAGGCCGAGTACATGGATACCAAACAGGACATGCTTTGAAATTGCGCACAAACACGCAGTGGCGACAAACTACATACAATTTTTAAAAGCCTTTAAAAGCCTTTACATGATACCACATTAGATTCACGGAGGAGGTCTACTGCTAAAATTACTGCCCTCGATCTGACCTTCGCGGTGATACCTCACATGCATGGTGCAATTGCTGTTTACGTATGACGCCAGACCAACGATTGTGTTCGCCTTTGCGCAAGAGAAGGGGGGGCAGGGGTGCTTTTTTTTTTTTTTTTTAATTTTTTTTATTTATTTAGCTTTTTTATTTTATTTTAAAACTGTTCCCTCCATTTTTTTCTTTTGTTATCATTTTTATTGTTATCTCACGGAATGTAAATATCCCCTATGATAGCAATAGGCAGTGACAGGTACTCTTTTTTTTGAAAAAATTGGGGTCTGTTAGACCCTAGATCTTTCCTCTGCCCTCAAAGCATCTGACCACACCAAGATCGTGTGATAAAACGCTTTCCCAATTTCCCAATGGCGCGGTTTATATCCGGGAGGGGGGACATTCCCTCCCACTGCTTGTAAAAGCAGTCTAGAGGCTAATTACCCGCTAGAATTGCTTTTACATGAAAGCCGATCACTGGCTGAAAAGAATGATACCAAGATGATACCTAAACCTGCAGGCATCATTCTGGTATAACCATTCAAAGTCCAGCAACATACTGGACATATATTGTAATCTTTATTTTTCATGCAGCCTCTTGGCTGAACGAAAAAAAGAGATTGATTGGTGGGTATGCCCACCATTAGAATACCTCCCTTCATCCACCCACTTCTAATGATGGGCATACATGCACCATTTATATATGCCGAAGCATGGGGGCATCCTCCCACAAAAGTTATGCCATGTACACACGGTTGCACTTTTCCACGGGGCAAGGCTCCGTCGGAATTTCGACCGTATGTACGCAGCATTAGGAGCCAATCGCTCCTCCGCCCCTGCTGCCCCCATGCTTCGGCATATATGCTCTTTTTTTTAACTGTGGTGGTGAAATCACCTCCTACAGTGTTGGAGTCGCGTCTTTATGTATCGTGGGAGCAAACACTGTTGCTGTCAAGATAAATAAATCCGCGCTGCAACTGAATGGCGCACCTGAAAACAAAAAAATGGTTAACACTAAAACACAGTAAACAAAATTACATACCTGAAAAGCAAGCATGATAAAACATAATAAAACATTGCAGAATAGAATGGAGTAAAAAAAAGAGCAACAATAGAGAGAGAACAATAAAACGACAACTATTTTTTTATTTTTTTGAGATTTACAGGTAAAAAAGCTCCTGACTGTTAGCGACTGAATCAAAACGCTACCACAAAAAAACTGTTAGCGATCGCAGGGATCAGGCCTGACTCTGCGAACGCTGCAGTTATGTGTGCTTAGTGTTTTCTAAATGACAGTGATCGATCAATACTGCACTTGGGTGGGCTGGGCTGGGCGGAGGGGGAAAACGCAGGTGCTAGCAGGTATCTGGGCTGATGCCGCTAACAATGCGTTTTTTTGGAACCCTAAACTGCTGGGACGCTAGTATAGATCTGATCAGATCAGATATTGATCTGTTCAGATACTGTACCACTAAGGGAGGTGTATGCTTTGTGCGTGGGTGTTTGCGGTGCTGGCACTAACCTGGGGCGACGCAGACCTTATTTGACCCTAAAACCTAATTGATATCACCCGCCGGGCGATCAGGGGGTTAAACCGTTATTGGGTAATAAATGGCGGGTGCCCTGACAGTATAAAAAACAAACTATCTAACCAGCGTCACCCGTAACAGTTATACGGTGATCACTGGTGAAAGGGTTAACTAGGGGTAATCAGGGGGTTAAAACCTTTATTAGGTATTATATGGGGGTACCTGACGCTATATAAAAACCTGACGGGGAACCTAAATAACTAACTGGCTAACCAGCGTCACCAGTGACAGTTATACTGTGATCACTGGTGAAAGAGTTAACTCTAGGGGCAATCAGGGGGTTAAAACCTTTATTTAGGTTGTAATATGGGGGTACCTGACCTATAAACCTATTTATGAACCTATATAAACATGGCGGTTAACCTAAAAAAAAAAACTGGTTACCTAGCGACACTAATGCAGCGATCAGAAAAACGATCGCTTAGTGACACTGGCAAAAGGGGGTGAAAGGGTTAACTAGGGGCAATCAGGGGGTTAAAACCTTTATTAGGTAATATATGGGGGTACCTGACACTATATAAAAACCTGACGGGGAACCTAAATAACGAAATAACTAACTGGCTAACCAGCGTCACCAGTGACAGTTATACTGTGATCACTGGTGAAAGGGTTAACTCTAGGGGCAATCAGGGGGTTAAAACCTTTATTTAGGTTGTAATATGGGGGTACCTGACCTATAAACCTATTTATGAACCTATATAAACATGGCGGTTACCTAAAAAAAAATAATGGTTACCTAGCGACAGCAGTGACACTAATACAGCGATCAGAAAAACGATCGCTTAGTGACACTGGCAAAAGGGGGTGAAAGGGTTACCTGGGGGGCAATCAAGGGGTTAAACCTTTATTAGGGGGGGGTGGGGGGCTACCTTGGACCTAAAACTAACTGCACTGACAGTTATTACAGTCACACTGACACTAAATGCAGTGATCAGTAAATAAATGATCACTGCAATTAGTGACACTGTGACTGGGGGGGGGAGGGGGTGATCTGGGGGTGACAGGGGGGTGTTTTGTGTGCCTATGTGTACTGGTGTCAGTGTACTGTTGGTGCACTAACCTGTGTGTGTTGACTCCTCGGCGTTCCGGTCACATAGACCGGCGCACCGAGTGTGACATCACTTCCTCTGCCTGTGTTTTGATTGACACAGACAGAGGAAGCATCTGATTCGCCAGGAGCGATCGCGAGGGGGTGGCCAGAAACCACTGGCCGTCCCCTCATCCCGGATCGCTCCTGAAGCGATCCCGACCGTCCCCGCCGGCCGGGGGGGGGTCCGATCGGACCCCCCACGCGCCTGAAGAATGGCACGTACAGGTACGTGGTTCTGCCTGTACGTGCCATTCTGCCGACGTATATCTACATGGGGCGGTCGGGAAGTGGTTAAAGGATAAATTCACCTTACATAACATGTTACACCCATATGTACACCCGCTTACCTGCATAAAAAAGTTAAGGTGAACTTATTTTTTTACCTTCACAGTGCAAACATTTCAAATTTGGTGCTAAAATTCAATCATTCAGAGCTTAGTCTCTGGTCGACCAGGTTTTATATTACACCACTGGTCACCTACTGCAACACCCTGTTCACCTGGAGTAGAAGTTATTTGAGTGCCTCATTTGACCACAATGAGTTTACTTCGCAAGTACTCAACAGGGAAATACCCTCAATTCTTGCTAAAATTCCACTTCTGGAGCCAATTCTGAACAGCAGTTGCACATTTGCTCTGTTGAAGGCTCGTTATACACTCAACCTCAGTGATCATGCATCCCCTGTATCACTCCTTAAAAGTGGAGGGATATCTGTTGCAATTTACTTCTCTCTGGGCCACAGACATCCTAAAAGTGTGACTCCAATCAGTGGTTTCAAAGGGGTACAGAATATAGTTCAAAACTGCACCGCCTCTGCTTTTTTTATTCTTATACAGGATTTGTATAGCGCCAACAGTTTGCACAGCGCTTTATAACATGAGGGCAGACAGTACAGTTACAATACAAGAGGAATCGGAGGGCCCTGTTCGTTAGAGCCTATAATCTAGAAGGGAGGGTCAAGTGAAACAAGGTAATAACTTTGGGGGGTGAGCTGATGGAGAAAAAAAAAAAAAAAAAATGTTAGGTGTGGGTAGCATAGGCTTCTCTGGAGAGGAGGGTTTTCAGGGTTCGTCTAAAAGCTTATCAAGTAGGAGCTAATCGGACAGATTGGGGTAAGGAATTTGATAGGATTGGAGAGGCTCTGCAAAAGTCCTGGAGGCGAGCATGGGAGGAAGTGACAAGGGAGCTAGAGAGCAGGAGGTCTTGAGAGGAACGATTAGGGTGGTATTTTGAGACTAGGCTAGTGATGCAACTTGTGGTTAAGTTGTGGATGGCTTTGTAAGATTGTATTTTGAATTTAATTTGTCTTGGCACCCTTACTGTTCTCTGAACATGCAGGTGACTGGCAGTCTAGACCAGCGTTTCTCAACTCCAGTCCTCAAGGTGCCCCAAAAGGTCATGTTTTCAGGTTTTCCATTATTTTGCACAGGTGATTTGATCAGTTTCATTGCCTTAGCAATTACCACAGCTGTTTCATCTGAGGGAAATCCTGAAAACATGACCTGTTGGGGCGCCTTGAGGACTGGAGTTGAGAAACACTGGTCTAGACAACCTTCTCCTGAAGGATTCGTCTCCCCTGTAACTCAATATAAATGTCCAAAAGACAATGCAGCTTCTCCAGGCCTTTGTGTTCAATTTCAACAAATCCTCCTCTCCAGCCTTCTCTGCACCCTGTATATACTTGGGTCTAATCCTGGATACATCCCAAGAGTAAATCTTTGTTCCAGAAAAGAATGTTCTTTAAGAACTCGTGCTCAAGAATGATCACAACTCCCACAGTGAAATTTGCCGCTAGAGTTTTAATAGGCTCCCTCCTTCAAGGTAGTACCTCTCTCCCAGTTCCACTCAAGAACTCTTCAGCAAAAGTTTGTTAGGAATTGGAATAAGCAGGCTCTTTCCTTGGACTTACCCATGTTCCTATGCAGCCAAGAACGAACTTCCTTGTCTTGGTAGATTTCCACTTCAGCTCTAACAGTGACAAAAAAAATCTTTCCTTTCTTACAATTAAAAAGTTCTTACAACAGACCCAAGTCTTTCTTTCCGGCTGGGGTGGAGTCTTCCAATTCTTAACAGTTCATGAAACTGGAAACCAAATTCCCATCAGCATCTTGAATTCCAGAGCTTTCAGGTTGTCCTTTTCATCACAGGGCAACACTTCTAAAGGCACTCCCTATTCAGGTCCAGTCAGACCATTCAACCACAGTGGTGTGTATCCGCTAACAATGGAGCACAAGGAGCCTGGCAGCCCTAAAGGCAGCAAACCAGATTCTTTATGTTCAGAAACTCGCTGTCCAGGGATTTCTGCAGTCAACATCCTAGTAGTTAACTGCCAAGTGAATTATCTCAGCTGCCATTGCTTGGACTAATGGGAAAGGCCTCTTCATCTAGATGTGTTTGGTCTGATGTGCCAAAGGAATGTTCTGGGCTTTAAGCACCAAGGCTCTATTGCCCAACTGTGTAAGGTAGCAACTTGGTCTTCTGTTCATACTTTCTGTTTTACCAGGTAGGTGTTCCATTTTTCTGTGGCTGAAGCTATTGGCCGTAGGGTTCTTTCAGCGGGACTTTGAACTTGAGTCCTGGACTTCTGTTGTGTTTTGAACTTGATGCCGTAGTTTGCGTAATTACACACACCCAGCACCTCCCTTCTTTGCCTACATGCTGTATGACTAATCTACCTGTGTCCTGTATTTTGACTTGACTAAAAATTCAATATTTTGCAGTATAAGTCACAGGCCTTGGTACAAAACTTGAGTGGGATAGGATTATAGGGAGGCACATGTCCAAAAACCAGCCAGATCTCCATTTGATTTGAAGGCCAGAAGAGAGGGATAGGGTCATAGACCCCTGATCGCTCCATAAAGAGGGCCTGTCACGGCCGAGTCTATCAAAGGAGAAGGATCATCCTTTGCGATAGCTTTTTTTTTTTTTTTTTTTTTTAATGGTACAGTGTTAAAATAAAAAGCATTTGGTGAATAATTGTCTGATACTTGGCCAAGAAGATTACTCTGATCTTTAAAGGACTTAACGATGTGTTTCTATAGTGAAAAAAGCCTTTCATCTAATGTGGGTGTATATATGTATAGGTGTTTTAACCACTTTAGCCCCGGAATATTTAGCTGCTCAATGACCAGGCCGTTTTTTTTTTTTTTTTTTTTTTTTGCGTTATAGCACTGCGCCGCTTTCACTGATGAGTGCGCTGTCGTGCAACGTACCAAAACAAATTTGACCTTTTTTTTCTTCCCCACAAATATAGCTTTCTTTTGGTGGTGTTAAATCTCTGTGTTTTTTTATTTTTTGCGCTATAAACAGAGTGACAATTTTTAAAAAAAAAAAAACACTATTTTGTACTTTTTGCTATAATATCCCCCTTTTTTTTTAAAAAAAGCAAATATTTTCCTTTGTTTACGCCGATACGTATTCTGCATATTTTTGGTTATAAAAATTGCAATACGCGTTTTTTGATTGGTTTGGGCAAAAGTTATTTTTTTTACTAGAAATGGCGGCTATCTGTGATTTTCATCGGGTCTGGGATATTGTGGCGGACAATTTGGACACTTTTGACACAGTTTTGGGTCATTGAGAATTATACAGCGATCAGTGCTATAAAAATGCACTGATTACTGTATAAATGTCAGTGGCAGGGAAGGGGTTAACACTTGGGGGCTATCTTGGGATTAACTGTGTTCCCTAGGGGTGTTCTAACTGTAGGGGGGGGAATGGGATTGTCTCGGAGGAGAGAGATTGGTGTTTTAGTCTGAACAAACAATGTGTCTACTCGCCTGAAAGAACCAGTATTTTTGTGTTTACACACAGATCCTGGTTCAATCGCAGGTGCCCGGCGGTCATCGCACCGCTGGGCACATGCTGCGCTCGCCTGTAGTGGCCAAAAGGCGAAGCGACATAAGGTAACGACTAGGGCTGCAACTAACGATTATTTTCATAATCGATTAGTTGGCCGATTATTCAAAACAATCTACCAATAACCTTAAAGTGTATAATTTAGTTAATATGTAAAGTTTAAAAAAAAAAGGCAATTTATTCTTAAATATCTCTATGCAGTGGTAAAGATAAATAACCAACTATATGGTTAGGGAGCAAAATATTTAATCCACTCTGAGAATAACAGACAGAAGAGATATACTTTTTTTGGCCAATTAGTTGTTGGGCAGATTAAAAAACACAAATTGCTGCAAAAACGCATTACCGTATATACTCAAGTATAGGCCGTCCCGAGTATAAGCCGAGGCCCCTAAATCACCACAAAAAAATGGGGAAACGTATTGACCCGTGTATAAGCCGAGGGGCAAAAATGCAGCAGCTACTGTAAGTGAAAAAAGGGTCAGCAATGCCAATCTGAATGTCCCCTGTACAGACCCCCGTGTCCCCATTGCAGCCTACCTGTGCCGATCCTGGGTCCAGTCCCGCTCTGTCCTCCCCACAGCGTGTATTACAGGCGCCATTACAATTTAAAAGCCGCGCCTCCTCGTCCGTGATAGGAGGAACACTTTTTTCCCCAGCAGTCAGTGTGCAGTGTTCCGCCTATCACAGACATTCTCTCATCCTCGTCCATGAGATGAGAATGACAGGCCATCCGTGATAGGCGGAACACTGTACTGCTGGGAAAATTAGTGTCCGCCTATCACGGACGGGCGGGAGGAGGCAGCGCGGCTTTTGAACACCGCCGTCTGTCTGCATGATACGCTGTTCATGTAGGCAGACGGCTGTGACTCGAATATAAGCCGAGAGGTGGACTTTCAGACCTAAAAAAGGGTCTGAAAATTTTGGCTTATATTCGAGTATATATGGTACATGCTTTTCTGCAGCTTCTCCATTGAAGTATGTTGAACCAAAAAAGCACAGTTTTGCGTTAAAAAAAAGTCCATGGCCCTTTCCAAGCAGCAGCGGCTGAAAAGAGCATAGATGTGAACGTGTCCCATAGTAAACCATGTAAATGAACTGTAGTGCGTTTCCGCAAAAAGCATCAAAAAACATAGATGTGAACCAGACCTGAGACGTTTAGTAACATAATGGGGGTTAAAAAAACTAAAATGAGCCCTTTATCTGCTTCCCGACCGGCGCACACATATTTACGTCGGCAGAATGGCACGGACAGGCATAAGGTCGTACGGGTACGTCCCTTTGAAAATGCTGAAGTGCCATCGCGTGCACGCCGGTCGGGACCCCCATGAGTCCGGTCGCGGGTCCTACGGACTCAATCGCCGCGGCCATACCCGCCATCGTCTCACGGGGAGATGCGGAAGTAAACTGCATCTTCCCGTTCTGCCTAGCAACAACTGACACTGATCTCTGCTCCCTGTGATTAAAGCAGTGATCAGTAACACACAGCCACTCCCCCCACAGTTAATAACACGCCCCTAGGACACACTTAACCCCTACACTACCACCCCCTGGTTAACCCCTTCACTGCCAGTGTCAGTTACACAGGAATTTGTATAGCACTGATTGCTGTTTAAATGACAATGGTCCCAAAAATGTCTGTGTCCGCCATAATGTCGCAGTCACAATAAAAATCACTGATCGCCGCCATTACTAGTAAAAAGAAAATTAAAAAAAAAATGCGATAAACTATCCCCAATTTTGTAAACGCTATAACTTTTGCGCAAACCAATCAATCTCT
The DNA here is from genome assembly GCA_028564925.1 of Lithobates sylvaticus. NCBI lineage: Eukaryota > Metazoa > Chordata > Amphibia > Anura > Ranidae > Lithobates > Lithobates sylvaticus. Next base: position 95,026,620 of record CM053026.1, read on the forward strand.
TATTGCCTTTTATTACACATACCAAAAATGTGTAGAAGAATGCGTATCGGCCTAAACTGAGGGAATTCATGTTTTTTTTTATATATTTATGGGGGATTTTTATTATAGCAAAAAGTAAAAAATGCTTTTTTTTTTTCAAAATTGATGCTTTTTTTTTTGTTTATAGCTCAAAAAATAAAAACCGCAGAGGTGATCCAAAAGAAAGCTCTATTTGTGGGGAAAAAAGGACGTCAATTTTGTTTGGTGGCCACGCCGCGCAACTGCGCAATTGCCAGTTAAAGTGACGCAGTGCCGAATCGCAAAAAGTGCTCTGGTCTTAAGCCATCAAAATGGTCCGGTCTGAAAGTGGTTATAGTACAAAAAAGCTGATAATCACTACTGTAGTGGTTAATTTTTTTACTGTAGAACCAGTGAACGTAATATTTACAGTAGCGATTATTTGCACTTTTTGTACTATAAAGGGCTCATTTTAGTTTTTTTTAACCCCATATGTTACTGGCCGATTAATCGATTATGAAAATAGTAATCGATTAATTTCATAATCGATTAGTTGTCGATTAATCAATTAGTTGTTTCAGCCCTAGTAACGACGTTTCACCCAGCTGTGCCATTCTGCCGCAGTGAAACTGCTGCGGCTGGTTGCCAAGCAGTTAACATGGCCTTTATAAGTGGTGAACTGTAATGTTTCATTGCAGCTTTTTTGGTTTGCAGGGTGCATAAAAAAATTTTTATTTATTTTTTTTCTTATCTGTAGTAGTCGAATAAAGATTCTCAGATTCCTATTTGTTTGTTATTCTTTTGCTACCAAGCAACTCCATGTTTAGAGTCTAGTATGTTGTCGCCATTGATTTTTGTATATTTTTGTTCTTTAACCAGCCTTGCCAGAAATATTCTGAAGCCAGATTACTTGTTTGTTGTGGTTGGCCAAGTTGGTGGTGCCTGCAGTGATGTTGAACAGGTGGTCATGGAAGTTGAAGAATTCGGGAAGAAAGACAAATTGATGGAAATTCTACAAGAGACAGGTAGAAATAACATCAGTAGCAACAGATTTGTTTTTTTTTTTTTGAAAAGTTTTATTTATTGCTTTTAAACATAACAGGTACATACAAGACCCAAAAGGGCCACACAAACAGACCAAAAACAAAGGCAACACTATTTACAACTCTTCAGCATTGACTCTTCCTCCTCCTTCTCCAACCCGGCTCAGTGAAGATTACATTTCAACACATTTAATACTAAGGCCCCCTTCCCTCAAAAACATTCAATAGGAGTATTTACTTAAGGCAGTTACTTACATACATGTCACAAACCCATCGCCAGTGCATACTATTATGTATCCCTCAATCCGCCACCGTGGTTTCACTATTCATCCAACCGCCCCACACCTTATCAAATTTTTGTGGTATGCCCCTGCTACTATATGTAGCCTTGTAGAAGGGTGCGGCCCTATTAACCAAACCCTTCCAAGCTGATACAGCTGGAGGATTAGGCTTTTTCCATGATAACACTATCATTTTCCTAGCATAATAGATTAGGATCGTCAGCAACGTACGAGTTACTCTTTTTGGGGCTAGATTATCCACCAGTCCCAAAAGGCACACCTCTATTGTAGGCTGTATATGAATAGCTGTTACTTCAGCTATACATTCCATGACCCCCTTCCAAAATGCTTGAATGTTTGAGCAATCCCAAAAGATGTGCATGAAATCAGCAGTGAGGGAACTGCACCACCAGCAATCAGGAGACCGGGAAGGGAACATCTTAGCCAATCTAGCTGGAGTAAGATATATGCGATGCAGAAATTTAAACTGTATGAGTTGGTCCCTGGCAGAGACCAGTCTAGTGAAATTAATGTCCCATACATCGTCCCAGTCATCCCCATCCATCTGGGGGAACACCTCACCCCACGCCGCCCTACACTTTGCAAGGAGATCTCCTCCCCCACCAAACAATTGTTTATATATTGTAGACAAGGCCTTGTCTAAAGTGTCTTCCCTCAGCAGAGACTCTACATCACTCGTTTTCAGGATAATACCATTTTCTCCAAATTGGGCATTGTATGCATGTCTGAGCTGAAGATACCGGAACAAGTGAGTGTTGGGAAGATTAAATTTAGTTTTCAGGGCGTCAAACTGAAGAAGTTTTCCACCACCCACTATGTCCTTCAGCGTCTTGATACCAAATTTAGTCCAAATGATTGGATCAGGGTACTCGTAGAAGTGTGTTAATGTGGGATTCTTCCAGAGTGGTGTGTGAGGAGAAATCTTAGAAACGCTATCCATCTTGGACACTGCTACCCATGCCCTACTAACTGCACGCATGGATATCGTGAGTCTATACGGAGCCCTGACCCCCCGATATGGGAGATGTGTCAGTGCTTCATACGAGCCCACAACCGCCGCCTCTAGGGTATTGGCAGTGTCATCCTCAGGTACCGTAAACCACCTATGTAGGAATACTAACTGACCCGCTAAGAAATATCTGTGAAAGTCTGGGACCGCCAATCCCCCTTGTTTCCACGGCAGTTGCAACACCCGGAGCTTAATTCGGGGGTGTCGCCCCTGCCACAGAAAATTAGTTATGAGCTGATCTATTTTTTTTAAAAATATATCTCGGAATCCAAACAGGGGAATTCCGGAATATATATAAAAATAAAGGTAAAAACTTCATTTTAACTAAATTCACTCTACCTATGAGTGTCAGAGGCAGATTCTGCCATGCCTGCAATTTGGATTTCAGCGTATTTAAAAGTGGATCGACATTCAAAGCAACAAAGTCTGATACGGAGTTGGAGATACGCAGCCCCAAATATTTGACCACCTCCACCCTCTGCAAGGGACAATTCAAGGGGATCTCACATCCGGGGGATGGTGTCCTGAGTGAGAGAATCTGGGATTTTCCCCAATTGACTCTCAGACCCGAGAAGTGTGAAAAGGAATTTAGGATGTCTAAAGCTGCCGACAGGGAATTCTTGGAATCTCGCAAAAAAAGGACCATATCGTCCGCGTACAGTGCAGTTTTTTCGGTCAAGCTACCCACCGTTATCCCTTGTACCTCCTCGGATGCTCGTAAAGCCGCCGCCAAGGGTTCAATCATGATAGAGAAAAGACCTGGGGATAAAGGGCATCCCTGGCGAGTGCCCCTATATATTGGAAAAAATTCGGATAACGCATTATTTAACTTTATGGCTGCTGTGGGGCAGTGGTATAGAATGTCGATCCACTTCCGGAACTGAGGACCGAAACCCAACACCTCGAGTACCACCCTCATGTAGTTCCAATCAACGGAATCAAAGGCCTTTTCCAAATCTAGAAAGACCAGTATTCCACCGCTAGAAATATCAGGACCCAACTGAGTGTGAGTGAAAACCCTACGCAAATTAATATCCGTGGCCTTTTTGGGCATAAAACCTGTTTGGTCGGGGGAAATAACATGCTGCAGGACCAACATGAGTCTAGTAGCTAACAGTTTGGTCAGTATTTTAAAGTCCATATTTAATAGAGAGATGGGTCTATATGATGAACACTGCAGCGGGTCCTTATCTGGCTTAGCCAATAATACAATATGAGCCTCATAAAAGGATGGGGGGAGACGTCCCTTCTGAAAACATTCTGTATATAATTGCAACAGTCTGGGTGTCAGGGTTTCTGAATAGTGGCGATACCACTCAATTGGCAGGCCGTCAGGCCCAGGAGCCTTACCACCAGGAAATGATCCTATTGCAGCGACTACCTCCTCCTCCCTGAACATGGCATCTAAATAGCTGCCAGATTCTTCTGGTAGTTCGGGCAACCGTAGGGCCCCTAATGTGGCTCTGAGATCCCCAGTGTCATAAGAAGCTATAGGAGAGTATAAGGACCTATAAAAGGATACAAACTCCCGTACTATACCCTCCCCATCCCTCAATAATTGTCCTGATGGAGACAGTATGCAGGGAACTACCGTCGGGGACGTGTCCCCTGCCGACAGAAGAGCCAACAGCCTTCCATTTTTATCTCCTTTTTCAAAAACTCTCGCCGCACTCCTTTGCATCTGGCAAGTAGTCATGTCCCTATAATGGAGAGACATTTTCCTCCTTGCAAACTGCAACTGAGTCAACGTGTCAGGAGAAGGTGAGTCGGCATGTGCCTTGGCGCATTCTTGTTCCTTGTCCTGAAGTTGTTTTCCCACACTATTCTGCTCTGTTCTCTGCGCTTTTATGGCTGATATGTATACCCCCCGAGTGGTGGCCTTGAAGGCCTCCCACTCAGTGAGTAGTGTTGCTGATCCCTCATTAATTTGCCAAAAGGTATCTATGTGTGGTTTCAGCATTTCCTCCACAGTGGGTTCCTCAACCCACCTAGGAGACAAACGCCATACTCTCCTCGAGCTCTGGGAGCCTACTTGTAAGATTATCTGAAGTGGCGTGTGATCCGATAGGCCCCCCGGGAGATAAGACGCCCCAGCCACCAGTGGCAATAATGTCCCATTGGCAAATGCCAGGTCTATTCTGGAGGACGAGGCATGCACCGAGGACAAGTACGAGTAGCATCTGTCCGTGGGATGTTTCCACCGCCAAATCTCAGTGAGACCCGCAGCTTCCGCCCAATGCGACAAGTCATGGTTAGGAGCCCTGTGTGGATTGGACGTGTCCAACTTGTAGTCAAGAATATTATTAAAATCTCCAGCCACCAGTAACTGAAATGGAGCATGAGATGTCAATTTCTCCAGCACCTCATACAGGATATTTCCTGCATACGGGGGGGGAATATATATATTTACCAGGGCTAACCTGTGGGAATAAACTTGAAGTATTACAAGCAAGTATCTGCCCCCAGGGTCTGTAATCACTGTTTCTATGGAGCATGGTAAGGACTTATGTAACAAAATAGACACACCTCTAGCATACGACGAATAGGTGGCATGTATGGCTCTGTGCATCCAGGGACGTTTCATGGCAAGAATTTTGTTGCCTAGTAAATGGGTTTCCTGTAAAAACATTATGTGGGGATGTTGGGCCTGCAAAAATTTCAGCACTAAAGCTCTCTTGAATTTTGAATTCAAGCCCCTGACATTCCAGGAGATAATTTTAATATTCAAGGACATTACTGTAATTTAGACATTTGCCACAAGATGGAGGCCTAGGAGCACGGGTGAGGTCCAGAGGCACACAGAGCCACACATTTTGCTGAAGAGAAACATAACAGAAATCATGAACACACACTTCACACCAGAACAACTCCCTGTCTTGCCAGCGTAACAGCAAAAAAAGAAAAACAAAAGGCTGGGGGAGAGAACAAAAAAAACATCCCCCAATACCAACCCTGCATCAGCCGGCAGACTTGATCCCCAAAACCCAAAACAAGCAAGATTGGAATATTGTCTTGTAAAGTTATTCCATATGTTCCTTAGAAAGGAACCAAAAAGTCAACAGGGTGGGCACTGGCCCTACGCGCCTTCTGTGAGTACTCTTTGCGGAAAGAGTAACTGGCTCCATGCATATTGTAGCCACGAAGCATCAATTCGCCATACATATACGTATGCCGCAATATCTAGAAGCAAATGTTCGTACAGAGAAAACAAGGACCGTACATAGATAAGATTATACTCTAAGCATACGTACAATCGACCTTTTACTGCACTGGATTTGGACAAAAAATTAAAAGGAAAAAGGGGGGGAAGAGCCTCATCTCCAGCATCGTGCAAGTAACAAAAGGATGGTGACAACTCAGCTCAGACTGAAGCAGCAAAAAAAGAAATGAATAAAAATTCTCTTCAGTCCAAGGTATCCATCCACGCTGAGACATCCGAGGGGACCTCAAAGAATTTCACAGAGCCCCGGTGTTCAACACGGAGCTTGCTCGGGTATAGCATGCTATATTTGAGTCCCTTCTCCCGGAGCCTCTTTCTAACCTCCACAAACGTGCGACGCCGCCTCTGCAGTTCCGGGGAAAAATCCGGGAAGAAATGTAGGGTGGTATTCTCAAACTGGAGCTGTGGCTTCTTCCGGGCTTCAGCCAGGATGAGATCTCTATCTCGGTAATTTAGAAACCTCACCAAGAACGGTCTGGGCAAGGCGCCTTGTGGTCTCGGGCCGGTAGGGACCCTATGTGCGCGCTCCACAATGTATGCTGAAGAGACTTGCTGTAAATTTAGGAATTCCTTAAAAAAAATTTCGGCAAAGCTGGCTGGATGTGCGCCCTCCGCTCCCTCAGGAAGTCCCACCACGCGCACATTATTTCGGCGCAGTCTATTCTCAGCATCTTCAGACCGCGCCATCAGGGTTTTAACTGTGCGTTGTAGGTCAGCGACATTCCGGGAGGTGACAACCGCATTATCCTCTATATCCGAAATGCGATTCTCAGCCGCAGTGACACGGCCTCTAAACTTGTCCATGTCCTGTCGGATAAGGCCGCATTCCAAGGCCAGTGTATCGATCCTCCCCATGACCATGGTTTTACTCTCCTCGATGGCTGCCAGGATGGCTGCAGTGGAGGCAGTGGCTGCTGATTGCTCCATACCCGAGGACTGCTGCGGGTCTTCTTCGTTCTGCTCCATGTCCCTCAGTATTTGTAGGGCTGTTTGTATGGCTGCTGCTCGCTCTACACTTGAGGTTGTGACAGCCGTCGCACTTGACCCTGCCGGAGCACTCTGTGTCTTGGGAGGCGGCTGCTTCCTTGTCGATCGCCTTTTGGATGGCATCTAAGGAGGCAGGAGGTACCCCCGATCCCTGGCCAGAATGTCCCCCACTGCAGGAGATGGGAACAGAGAGGAGGATGATGGGGTAACTGAGGGCTGCTTTCAGAAAGCTGGGCTGAGTGATGCTGGGTCCCTGGACACTGCTAACAGTCCTCACAGACAGCCCTCACCTAGCACTGGGCTGCTCCTGTCCATGTAATGGGGCAGTGGATGGCCACAACCAGAGAGCTGGGATGTAGGCAGGAGATATTGGGGGTTGTTTTTTGGGGCCCCCGGGCTCTGTCACCGGTCCCCACAGTCCGACACCACCCAGTACTGACCTGGCAGGATGTTGGGATAGCCGAGGGCCGCAGCGTCCGCGCCCTGTGAATCAGTCCAGACCGGTCGCGGCGCTCCTCCGCGGGCCGGCCGCGTAGGAAAATGCGGTGCGTGGCAGGCTTCACTAGGCCGCACTAGGCCGCACCAGGCCGGACCCGGCCGCGGCCACAGCGAGCGATCTCGGGGGTCCCACGGGTCACCGAACTCCACCAGGAACACCAGCAGGCCAGCTGGATTAGAGGATGAGCCCCGTACCCCACTTCTTTGTCGGCAGCAGCTCCCACCAGCAGAGTGTAGGCCGAGAAGATGGCGGCGGCCGCAGGTCAGTGGATCCCTGTCCCTCTGGCTGATCACAGGCGGATCCTGCCCAATATAGACACAGGCTGCAGCGGGATAGGCAGAGGGACTCCCTGACAGGTAATTCCTCTATGAATAGGCTCAATTGTGCTCAGATGGCTCAGGATTCAGCTCAGGATTTCTGGAGCTCCTCTCTCCCACGTCTGTCTCCGCTCACATCCGGACACGCCCCTAACAGATTTGTTTTTAATCTAAAGAATGGCCATTCTGAATCCTAATGTGCAGTGTATGTAATTGAAGTGGAACTTCAGCCAAATGTAAAGAAAAAAGTTTATAAGCAAACCACCTCCACTCTTAAAATGTGAAAATCCATTTGGCTGCTGATACTTAAAATCTTTAGTTTTACACTTAACCGCTTCCCGATCTGCGCACGATGATGTACATCGACAGAATGGTACGGACAGGCAAAAGGGCGTACAGGTACGTCCCCTTTAAGATTGCTGCCGTGCCATCGAGCACGCGCCATTTGGGACCCCCTTGAGTCCGGTCGCAGGTCCCGCGGACTCGATCGCCGCGGGGATACCCGCGATCATCTCACGGGATGGCTGAACTGGGAAATGCGGAAGTAAACAGCATCTCCCCATTCTGCCTAGCAACTAGTGACACTGATCTCTGCTCCCTGTGATTGGAGCAGAGATCGGTGTTCACTAGATCACAGCCACGCCCCCACAGTTAGTAACACGCCTCTAGGAACACTTAACCCCTACACTGCCACCTAGTGGTTAACCCCTTCACTGCCAGTGTCATTTACACAGGAATCAATGCATTTAAATAGCACTGATTGCCGTATAAATGACAATGGTCCCAAAAATGTACGATGTGTCTGCCATAATGTCGCAGTCACAATAAAAATCACTGATCGCCGCCATTACTAGTAAAAAAATTGATAAAAATGCTATAAAACTATCCCCTATTTTGGAAACGCTATAACTTCTGCGCAAACCAATCGCTTATTCCGATTTTTTTTTTTTTTTTACCAAAAATATGTTTAATACGTATCGGCCTAAACTGAGGCAATAACATTTTTTTTTATATATATATTTTTGGGGGATATTTATTATAGCAAAAAATAATGCGTTTTTTTTTTTTTTTCAAAATTGTCGCTTTTTTTTTTTTTTTTTTGTTTATAGCGCAAAAAATAAAAACCGCAGGGGCTATTAAATACCACCAAAAGAAAGCTCTATTTGTGGGTAAAAAAACGATGTCAATTTTGTTTGGGAGCCACGACCGTACAATTGTCAATTAAAGCGACGCAGTGCCGAATCGCAAAAAGTGGTCTGGTCTTAAGCCAGCAAAATGGTCCGGTCTGAAAGTGGTTAATGCATATATTGTAAAGAGAATATTTAAACTGCTCTTTCCCTCAATGAGATCTAAAATGTATTTTACAATGTCATACAGAACAAGTCCATACTTTTTCAGGGCTTTTTAACCACTTGCTTACTGGGCACTTAAACCCCCTCCTGCCTAGACCAATTTTCAGCTTTCAGCGCTGTCACACTTTGAAAGACAATTGCGCAGTCATACAACACTGTACCCAAATTACATTTTTATCTTTTTTTCCCCGACAAATAGAGCTTTCTGTTGGTGGTTTTAATCACAGCTGGGGTTTTTAATTTTTGCTAAACAAAGAAAAAGTAAAAAAAAATTAAAATTAAAAAAAAAATGTTTTAATAGTTTGTTATAAAATTTTGAAAAAACTGGTAATTTTTCTGGTATGCGCTGATGAGGCGGCACTGATGGGCTGCACTGGTAAGGTGGCCCGGATGGGTACCACTAGTTGCACTGATTGTGGGCACTGACGGGTGGCACGGGGGCACAGGTGGGCACTGATGTCCCTCTCAAAAGTGATCGCCTTTTTTTTTTTCTCCCTCCTCGCGCTGACAGTCATTCAGCTATAGCGCAGATCTCAAGTGGTTAAAGAGCGTGTTCATTTTTAGAATTTCATTTTTATTTCTCTGTTTAATTCATTTAGGTAGTGAACGCACAATGGTGTTTGTGAAAACTAAGAAGAAAGCCGATTTCATTGCTACATTTCTCTGTCAAGAAAAAGTCCCATCAACCAGCATTCATGGGTAAGGGTAGTTCTTATTGGGGGGAGGGGTGAGTTCTAATATATATTACGTAAACTTAAGGCCGCCATGCCAGCAGAAACAGGTGCTGCCTGTACCCCCAGGTATGCTAAAACACTGGGATGGACACAGTGCAGCTGGACATCTGAAAGCGTTTACGTAGAAACAAACATTTCTGGGGTTTTTCTTTTTGCATTTGTTTCTTTGGGGGAGAAATGAGAGGAAATTCCTTTAAAGTGAAGGGGAATCCCTAGTTTTCACCTGGGTCATTAGAACTCGTGTATCCATTGGAAGATATCCCATCAATTCCTGTTTTAGAGTCAACCCAAAATAGTGTTTTATTTTTCTTACCCACAGAACCTCATGTGTTACTTTAGTATTTTTTCCTTTAGGTATAATTTAATAAAATATATATGTGCAATTAGTTTGTTCCGAATAAATTTTTCCGACAAATTCGTTAATTCGGAAATACTAAAATTTACGAAAACCTGTTTAAACAAATTTTTCCAAAATTCAAAAGAATGAAAATTATAATACCTGAAAATTCTGAACTAATAACTATTACGAACTAGTAAGTTATAGGTATTGGAATGTTGGTGAATGTAACTAATACAAATTTACGAATTATCCAAAAAAACAAATGAATGGAACGTAACGAATTAATAAAAAATAATAAAAAGTTTTATTTATTCATTGCGTTCCATTCGTTTAGATGCAGCATTTTGTTCTTTCGGATTATTCGTTACATTCACTAACGGCCAAATTTAAAAGGAAATTCCAATACCTATAATTTAATTGGAATAGTTTATTGGTTGTTTTTTTTATTACGAATTTATTCGCAAGAACGAATTTCGAATGACCCCGAAAACTAGGGGGGAAAAAACTAAACAAAATATAATATATTTCACATGCATTTTTTCAAACCAGTTGCCTTGTATTTTTTTTGTATGTGCGGCAAAGCAGTTTGGGATATATTGGTGATTACTAAACCTATTTTTCTTATTTTCAGTGACCGAGAACAAAAAGAGCGAGAGACAGCTCTAAGGGACTTTAAAACAGGACAGTGTCCTGTAATTGTAGCCACTTCCGTTGCTGCCAGGGGACTGGATATTGAAAATGTTAGCTATGTTATCAATTTTGATATCCCAGATGATATAGATGAATATGTTCATAGAATTGGACGTACTGGACGCTGCGGCAATATAGGAAGAGCAATCTCATTCTTTGATAAAAGAGGTGACGATGAACAAAGGATTGCTCGTTCACTTGTAAAAGTTTTATCTGATGTAAGTTCTGAACTAATTTGGAAGCAAAAAAGCAGGCAAAATGGATTTTTACCTTGTTTTGACATAGGCTCTAAATCAGTAGAATTTGTTTGAAAATGTTTGTTTTTGAGATGTTTATTAGATTTTCCTAATGGTGAGCGGTGTCCAATCAACGTTTGTTTTCAACAACCTTAACCATTTTCGTAGGAGCAGGCTAAAAAAAAAAAAATCTAACCGCTATTTTGTGAATATGGTTTTTGTTAAACCACTTACGGACTGCCCACCGCACATATATTTCATCAGGTAGAGCACACTGAGGAAACACATTTAACCCTTTGATCACATTGCAGCCCTTGGCCGTTACAAGTAAAAACAATAAATAAGAAATGAAAAGTCCCTAAATTCCCTATTTTGTAGACACTAACTTTTGCGCAAACCAATCAATATACGCTTATTGGGATTTTTTTTTTTTTTTACCAAAAATATATAGAAGAATGCATATTGCCCTAAACAGATTAATAAATGTGTTTTTATAACATTTTTATTTTTTTTTTTCGTATATGTATTATAGCAGAAAGTAAAAAAATAATGTGTTTCCAAATTCTCACTTTTTTTTGTTTATAGCACAAAAAAAAAACGCAGAGGTGATCAAATACCACCAAAGGAACGCTCTACTTGTGGGGGAAAAAAAAGGGCTTCAATTTTTGTTTGGGTACAACGTCGCACGACCACGCAATTGTCAGTTAAATCGATGCAGTGACATATCGCAAAAAATGTCCTCGACATTAAGGGTGTAAATCCTTCCGGGGCTGAAGTTGTTAAGGAAAAAATGTAAATAGTTTGTAATGATGAAACTTGTTTATACATGGTTGAAGTAAATTTTAAGAGCTTTTGAGTTACATTGGATAACTTAATGGCAATGAGGGAATATTCTGACATGTGTTTTTTTTTTTTTTTTGTTATGTTCTTTTAAACGAAAAGATAAATGTGACTAGTTGTAGAGTAAGAAATAGTTTTAACCACTTCAGCCCCGGAAGGATTTACCCTCCTCCTGACCAGAGCACTTTTTGCGATTCGGCACTGCATCGATTTAACTGACAATTGCGCGGTCGTGCGATGTGGCTCCCAAACAAAATTGGCGTCCTTTTTTTCCCCCACAAATAGAGCGTTATTTTGGTGTTATTTGATTACCCCTGCGGTTTTTATTTTTTGTGCTGTAAACAAAAAAAATAGCGACAATTTTGAAAAAAATATTATTTTTTACTTTATGCTAGAATAGCCCCCAAAAATATATAAAGACATATTTTTGGTATAAAAAAATCTACAAAATAGGGGATAGTTTTATGGCATTTTTATTCTTCTTCTTTTTTTTCTTTTTTTTTTTTTGTTGTTACTAGTAATGGCAGCAATCAGCGATTTTTATCGTGATTGCGACATCTGACAATTTTGACACATTTTTGGGACCATTGGCATTAATACAGCAATTGATGCTATATAATTGCATTGATTACTGTAAAAATGTGACTGGCAGTGAAGGGGTTAACCGGGAGGGGTTAAGTGTGTCCTAGGGAAGTGTTTCCAACTGTCTGGGGGATGGGCTTGTGTGACGTGGACACTGATTGCTGCTCCCGATGACAGGGAGCAGACGATCGGTGTCCTGTCATTAGGCAGAACGGGGAGATGCTGTTTACATCGGCATCTCCCCGTTCTGTATCCCCACAGCGATTAAGTCCGCGGTCACGGAGCTTGCGGCAGGCACGCATGGTGGGAATTTCAAAGTAACGTATGTGTACGTTAATTTGCCCAGCCGTGCCATTATGCCGACCGGTCGGCAAGTGGTTAATAGACTTGTCATTCTATGATGCTTCAATTTTTTAAATTTAACCTCTTTAGCGCCTCCCAGCCCTTTAAGCGGTTTGATGCTGGGAGGCAGGGCTTAGTGTTTGACAACTAGAGGGTGTGAATATCCCCAACGGCGATAGGCAGCAATTAAATCCTGACAAGTGTTCTAATCCCTGACCCCTCTATCCAGAACTGTCTAGTAGGAGTGCTATACAGGCCTTTTGGTAAATATGGCTGTACAGTATCTGCTCGTATGATGGGGTTCTGTGGGCTTTATCGATGAACTAAAGTATCTGGAACATGCACCATGGTAGGTGTGGGCCAGTAATACTTCTCTGGTGTTAAGGATTCTAAAGGGTCCAGTGTGCCTCCTGATTGAATAACACTGCTGGTCATGGGCTGACAATACAGAGCTCCATGGTGTTGATGACCCCTGGCAGCCCCAGAGGTGATATTGGTATTATGCTTAAGGAAAGCCATGGTGGAAAAAAAAGCACATGGCCATGTCACCTGTTGCTTTTTCTGCACACCGCGCCTTGGCCTTTTGGCTTTGTTTAGGTAAATAGTTACAAGGCTGTAAGGCCTAGTCATTGCACTGGCACTTATTTAAATGTTTTCTCTCCATGTGTTAGTGCAAAGTGACCATCGTCTGTTTCTTTTCACTTGAAGTGTGTGGATCCTCGAGGCACCACCCTGAAGTCTAGGGGGAGGGATGTTGTGACCCTTGGGTTCCTTCTCCACTTGGGTCTCTCTTTAAAGGAGAGCGCCTTACCTAATTCTTAGTGGTCGACTTCAGCTGACCATGAGAAAGGTCTGCCAGGCCTTTTGGCAAGGTGGGAACACAAATGTGCCTTGCACTTCAGGGGCTAGACACACCCTTAAATGCACTTTTTTATGTGCATGCTTTTCCACGTGCATTTTTTCACTTGTAGGTGTTTTTGCGCACTGCCAAACCAGGGTTTTGTAAAGAGACAGAATTGCAGATTCATCACTGAAATCATGCACTTTTTATTGCACGACTTTATTCTGCTAGCTTTATTTGCTGCAGCTTGGCACTGCATGCTGTGATCCATAAGCACCCCTCCAGATCTCTTTCCATCAAGGAATCTACCAGGAGAGCCCTTTTTTATTGTGTAATTTGTGTGTGCATTTTTGGCACCCAAATGATGCTATATCCTATGCCAAGCTATTTCCCTGCATAATTTGGGATCATCAGCAAACACTGAAATTGAGCTCCTAATCCAAATATATATTTCATTAATAAACAAATCCAACTGCATTGATCCCAAGACAGAACCCTTGTGCACAACCACTTACCAGAGAGTTTATCAAATGAGTCATATATCACTATTCTCTATTACCCAATTATGTGATCATTTCCACGTAATGGTGTGGCAATAGTGTTATTCATATGATCATTTCCACGTGATGGTGTGGCAATAATGTATAACATTTTTGTTATTTAGTAATCCGCTTAGTGTTTGCTTAACTGTGTGTTTTTACTGTTTGCACAGGCACACCAAGAAGTGCCTGCTTGGCTTGAAGAGGTTGCCTTCAGTGCCCATGGGATGTCTGCCTACAATCCACGGTCAAAGTTTGCATCCACAGATGACAGACAGGTAATTCATGTTAAAAAGGGAAGTATGGTTCTAGTAAGTCTAGACCCTAAGGCTGCATTCACACCTGAGCGTTTTGTCACCTGAAGCTACAAAACGCTAGAGGGGAAAAAATACATTATTCTCTATGGAGATGGTTCACATCTCCACTCCAAAACGCCTGAAGCGCAAACAAATTCCAGACCCTTTTTTGTCGCTCAAATCAGGCAGATATGGGCGTTTTTCTTCTTTTTACATTGGTGACCTTTTGCTCTGCACAAAACGCGGTAAAAAAAACACAGCGAATTCGCGGTAAAAAAACGACGCAATTCGCGCGATTCTCTGCCTGAAAACTCTACGCTCAGGTGTGAATGCAGCCTAAGGCTCCGTTCACATGTATGCCAATCGGATGTGATAAGAACTGCATCCGATTTGCATAACGTTAACCAGCAGCCATTTCACACGTGCAGATTAACTTTGGTGCTTTTTTCAGTTGCAAAAAAATGGTTATTTTTCTATAGTTACAAGGAAGTGCAGCGCAAAAAAGTACAATCAAAGTTCCACAGGAATTATAAAGGAAGTCCAAACAATTTCATAAGACTAGCCACAAAGCCCAGACAGCAGCAAGAGAGCTCCACCTGTGGGAAGACAGAAATCCAAAGACGCACGATATGCTTGACATTCCCTGCACCAATGAGGTCCTTGCTCGCGCACATTAATCAATGTACTCCTGAGCTAACGGGAGTCAATAGTGCGTGTCCCCTTAGGGGTAAAATATAGCCAATTCAGCAAACCACGATCTCCCAAGGATCCCACAGGTACATGTAAATATAAGTGCTCGCTGTTTGAACTAATCCAGGCTTTATTAAAAACAACAAATGCCTACTCGCATTTAAATTGATCATAAATGACTCTAAGGAACATAAAACAGTGTGAGCCTCATCTCACAGGATCGCAACGGGTGATGTCATCTAAGCGTAGCTGTGCCCCTCAAATGCGTTGTGTCCAATAGGAGCCAAAGCATCACCCAACCTGTCTTATAGGAAACCGGTTGCGATGACAATGATCAATGCCGGAAACATATGGCTGAAGAACAAAATGATCACAGGACATATAAGCATTCAAGCCCGCTCACCCATTGCAATTGTCAGCACTAATTAATGCAGGTGTCGCGTCTCATTCGGCTACCCCATCATATTTTGCTACCCGCTGGAATGCGCAACGCCGTCATATGCGTTCCAACAGAGGGCCGCTCGCCATGCTTCGGGCACGGCCTCGCTTCGCTCGCCATGAATATATTTAGATGTCCACTTGGATGGTGGGGCTTGAATTTGGACTCGGTGGAACCCATGCGTCGCGCATGCACAGTCCAGCGCATAGCCAACTGTGATGGGTCGCCATTTATGACGAAACACAGGCAGCTACCAGAGCCTGATGAATGAAACCTAAAATAAATAGGTAGGGGCTTTACTTCATACACCCAGCTACACAATTCACTCAATAAAAATATTGACGTTAAAAACCTATATAAGGTATGGGTCAAATGTAAACCTCAACTTAATTGCACAATAAAACACCTGCTGCCTTCCTTTACAATCCCCAAGTAATAATACAGAAGACTAAAAAATTGTTATACACTACCTACACAAACGTAAAAAAAAGCCCAGAACCAATTTTATCTATTAAAAATAAAAAAAATTCTATATTTATAGTATAGAAGTGATACAAGTGGCTATAGAGCCATTTTGGAGGTTGAAATTAAACTGGTTCGGTATCGGAGCATTTTTTTTAAACACACAATTCTTGCCCATAAAATTCTTTAGCCCCCCCCCCCCCCCCCCCCCCAAAAGGTGATGGTTGCAATCTTTTACATTGCTTAATATTTGCCCAACTGTAGCAAAAGCAAAATAATCAAAATACATTTTAGTTTAAAGAGATGCAATGCAATACCCTTTTTTATTTTATTAAAATATAACTGAGGCTGCATCGAGTAAATGGAAACCAAACCTGTTGAGTCTTAAAATTGCCTGTGATTTTGCGCAAAAAAAAAAACTGGTACCCAAAAATCTCCATGGGTGACACTTCAAAATACTCAACAGCTCATCAGTTTTGTGACGACACATTCCAACAGGTGGACATTGAGTCCTCGTCTGTCGGCTTCAGTGAGTTTTTAAGCTGCAGACAATACCCAGTCATCTTGTATTCTTGGGCCTGTTGGTGTTTGCTGTGTTGCCTACTCTTCAGTTGGACTGCTTTTGTATGTCCCAAAGGTTAGATTTCCTGTGCCTTAACCACTAAGCTTTGACTAATCGCAACAAAATAGACAGAATGATTTTAATGGTTTAATTTGGCAAAATGCTTGCTTATAGCAATGTAATACACTGCTATAAGCAAACCAAATGTGTAAAAAAAAAAAAAAAAAAAAAAATCCTGATCACGTCCCCAGAGTAGTACTATGTTACTATGGTAACAGTTAAAAAAAAGTTTAACATTATAAAAAAAAATGTACGTACTTTACAGCATGTAAAAAAAATAACATGCCTGGTATTGAAGTGGTTAAAGTAAATATATATATATATATATATATATATATATATATATATATTTATATATATATATATATATATATATATATATATATATATATATATATATATATATATATATATATTTTTTTTTTTTTTTTTTCACATCTTTTGCCTTTAAAGATGAAGAGGTTTGGGGTCCTTTTTGACTCCAGATCTCTCCATATTAGAGGATCGTTATTTCAATTACATAGAATGTTTTACTTTCATTGTAATAGAAATAAAAGTAATGAAAGGGACAGTATAAAAAAAATGAAAGCTTCCCCGGTAAAGCTTGGCAGAAGCAAATGCAGGTCGCACGCACATATGTAAACGCTGTTTGGGCCACGTGGGGTATGGAGCGAGGGGTATGGTTGGAGCGAGCGCAATAATTTTAGCGCTAGACATCCTTTGTAACAAACAGGTAACCTGTTATAAAAATGTAAAAAAAATCTTAGTCGCCAATGGAGATTTTTAAGTTAAGTACCGTAGGTTGTCACAATTCCACGAGTATACGTAATTTTAAAGCGAGACATGTTGGGTATATAGTTACTTGGCGTGTCATCTTTCATATTTTACAAAAAAATTGGTATGTCTTGTGTGTTGATTTTAATTTTATTAGTGTATTTTTTACAAAAAGAATTGAGTTTTGAAAAATCGCTGCACAAATACCGTGTGAAAAATTTTTATTCCCTAAGGCGTCTGCTAAAATATGATTGGGATTTAAAAGTCATTTTCTAGACTAAAAATACTGTTTTAACCACTTGCCTACTGTGCACTTAAACACCCTTCCTGCCCAGACCAATTTTCAGCTTTCAGCGCTCGCGCACTTTCAGTGACAATTGCGCGGTCATGCAATGCTGTAACCAAATGAATTTTTTATCATTTTGTTCGCACAAATAGAGCTTTAGTTTGGTATTTATTCGCGACTCCGTTTTTTATTTTTTGCGATATAAGCGAAAACATTTTGAAAAAAAACAATATTTTCTCCTTTCTTTTTTAAAAGAAATCCAATAAAATCAAATTTTGTCATACATTTAAGCCAAAATGTATTCTGCTACATGTTTTTTGTAAAAAAAATTCCGTTAAGTGTATAATAATTGGTTCGCGTGATCACGGACATATGTACGCAAATGATCATGTAAAAGGGGTGTGCAGGTGATCACGGACATATGTGTGCAGATAATCATTGGCACATGTGATTTTAGTGGGACATATGTGAGGGACATGTGTTTTTATTGTTTGGGGACATGTGTGTTTTGGGGACATGTGTGTTTTGGGGACATGTGTGTCTTACTGTGGGGACATGTGTGTTTTACTGTGGGGACGTGTGTTTTACTATGGGGGACCCTAGACTGGTGATCAGTGAGTAAAAAAACATCTCATACTCACTGATCACCAGCCGGCTGCAGCGATCCGCTCTCCTCTCCTCACCGACGACTACCGTGTGAGGAGAGGAGGGCCGATTGCCTAGCAACCGGCTGTTTGTTTACATCACATGACAGCCGTGATTCGTCACGGCCGTCATGTGATCAGGAGGGCCAATCACCGTGCCCTCCTGCCGATTCGAGATGCGCCGTGTCGGGTGACACGGCCGCATCGGGATCGCGCCGCTGCGCGGGCACGCGCGCGCGCGATCCCTCTACTTCTGAAGGACGTTCCTGAACGTCCTATCAGAAGTAGACGGCTCCCACCCGGCCGTATATCTACCTTGGCCGGGTGGGAAGTGGTTAAACTTGTAAAAAAGTGCCAGAGAAGGCTTGGTCTTCAAGTGGTTACCGGTCATATCCTTTTCTGGAGTTTAATGAGACACAGGTCTCGCCCCTGTGTTTTTATGATCAAGCGCTCGTTACGGCTTGCTACAAAACTGAGGCCTGCTAGCGGTAGGATGGGATATCTTGGACTGTCCTACAGTTTTGTTTGTATTTAATTAGCTAGTGTCCAGCACTTCGGTGTACAGCAGTAAAATGTTTCACGTGTCCCTCACTGTACTTTAAAGTGGAGTTCCACCCCAAAAAAGTAATTTATGTGCTTAAAAAAAATGTAAAGAATTTTTTTTTTTTTTTTTTTTTAACTCGTCTCTAAATGCCTGTTGCTAGTTGGTCCCTCATAGTCTGCCTCCTTCAGTGCCTGGGCTCTTGAAGTCACTTCCCTCAGGGGAAGAAGGGAGATCAGCTCTGCCCCCTCCCTCTTGTTAATCATCTGGGACACGTCACAGCTTCCAGATGATTGTGCGGCCAATCACGGCACGCTACGCCACTCGTGCATGTGCATTGGGTGCCCAGCTGTGAAGCCACAGCCAGGCTCCCACAGTTATAATGCCGGCGCCGCTGAGCTGTCCGATCATTAAAAGTCAGCAGCTGCAGTATTTGTAGCTGCAGCCTTTAAATATTTTATTTATTTTTTTAAGCGGAACCCCACTTTAAAGAAAATGTAACCTTTCTCTCAGGACCTTTTATGCTGAACTTTACAGGTAACTTTGCTTAAGTTGAAAGCATAGATGTTTTAGCTGTGAGTTTCTTAACATTTTCTCTCTCCTTCTTTTTTTTTTTTTTTTTTTTTTTTTTTTTTTAATGCAGAGAGGAGAATCCAGGAAAGATTTCAGCACTTCAGGATTTTCCCCTTCTGTGGCTCAGGAAGAAGAGGAGGATTGGGGATAATTGTTAAATGAAACTATATATGTATAATGCACTTCTGCTGTTGCATGTTTTGTTGTTTGAGAACCATATATTGAGTATTTAGAATTAAAAGCATTTGTTCTGTTGTTCTCTTGTTTTGTAGCTAGAACGTTTGTATCATGAAACTTGAGAATTTGTTTTGTGGTGCTCTAGCAACCAGTTTAACTTTTTTTTTTTTATTTTTTTAAGCACTAAATAAAAAGTTAAATCATGCCTCTCTGGTATTCTGCTCTGAACTGAGGACAGTGTGCATTGTGATGTATATTGTCTACATGGACATCCAAAACAGAAATGTGACTAATAGATTTCCATCTGTACATAAAGCTCAACTCCTGGTTTATTTGTTTTTGTGATGAGGCGTTGTATTTGGCATTACACAGGGTTAAAATCGTGGCTTACTTTATGGTATTTTGAAGTCTTGTTTGATTACTGCAAGACGACGTATGGCCAGGTTTGTGCAAAATTGGAAAAAAAAAGTTCTCTATTAAAGATAATGTTAAATTAATGAAATATCTCTGCATTGAGGATGCCCCCACCCCCCCCCCCCCCCCCCCATCCAGTGTGTGTATGGGGAAATTGAGTCAGTATTTTTTATGTTTATCTTGTAGGCTGATGAAAAAACTGACTCATCTATGGGCTGCCTTAGGCCCGTTTCGCACTGATGGACCAATCAGGCCCACATGTCAGTTTTTTTAGGCAGAAATCCATATCTCTATGGAGTGGTGTATTTTAGCAGACATGCATCTTGTCCTCTAAAAACTGATGGGGCTCTGTTCCCCATGCGTCGAGGCTAGGCTGTTGTCCGCTCTGCATAGCGGACACTGACCTTTCCTCTGCCCACTCAGCGGAAAGATCCCTCGCTGAGAAAGCGGATCCACTTGACAGAGTTCAGCCCATCTGCAAGAGGCCTTAAGCTTGTCAAACCCCATTGTGGACCTGCCCATTGTTGTCCAGTCTACCATTCCTGTTGAGGGTACTTCCTCTTTACCACTTCAAAACTGGGCCAATTCCAACACTTCTCACATATTTGTAAAAACCTGCATTTTTTACTAGAAAATTTACTTAAAACTCAAACCTTTTCTGAAAGCAAAGGCTGTAGAGAATGGTGGTGGTTTCAATTTTTTTATTTCACTTATTTGCACAGCCATTATTAACCACTTGACCACTGGGCACTTAAACACCCTAATAACCAGACCAATTTTCTGTACCCAAATGAAATTTTTGTCCTTTTTTGTTTTTTTTCACACAAATAGAGCTTTCTTTTGGTGGTATTTAATCACCGTTGAGTTTTTTATTTTTTTTGCGCTATAAAAGAAAAAAGACTGAAAATTCGGTAAAAAAATGAATTTTTCTTCGTTTCTGTTATAAAATTTAGCAAATTTTGTCATTTTTCTTGATAAATTTTGGCCAAAATTTATACTGCTACATATCCTTGGTAAAAATAAGTACAAATTGGGATATATTATTTGGTCGTTGTGAAAGTTTTAGAGTCCACAAGCTATGGTGCCAATATCTGAAAATTGATCACACCTGAAGTACTGACGGCCTATCTCATTTCTTGAGTCCATAACATGCCAGAAAAGTACAAATACCCCCCAAATGACCCCTTTTTGGAAAGAAGACATTCCAAGGTATTTGGAAAGAGGCATGGTGAGTTTTTTGAAGTTGTAATTTTCTTCCCACAATTCTTTGCAAAATCAAGATTTTTTTTCTTATTTTTATTTTTTTTTTTTCACAAAATTGTCATATTAGCAGGTTATTTCTCACACACAGCATATGCATACCACAAAATTACACCCCAAAACACATTCTACTATTACTCCCGAGTACGGCGATACCACATGTGTGAGACTTTTACACAGCGTGGCCACATACAGAGGCCCAACATGCAGGGAGCGCCATCAGGTGTTCTGGAGCACCCGGGACAATTCTGACATTTCTCTCCTACATGTAAAAATCATCATTTATTTGATAGAAAATTACATAGAACCCCAAAACATTATATATGTTTTTTTTAGAAAAGACCCTAGAGAATACAATGGCGGTCGTTGCAACTTTTTATCTAGCACGGTACTTGCGCAGCAATTTTTTCGAACGCGTTTTTTTGGGAGAAAAAAGTTTTGTGCTTTACAAAAAACAAAACTGTAAATTTAGCCCAATGTTTTTTGCATAATGTGAAAGATGAAGTTACGCCGAGTAAATAGATACCTAACATGTCACCCTTCAAAATTGCACACGCTCGTGGAATGGCACCAAACTTCGCTACTTAAAAATCCCCATAGGCGGCGCTTTAAAACTTTTTACTGGTTACATGTTTTGAGTTACAGAGGAGGTCTAGGGCCAAAATTATTGTTCTCGCTCCAACGTTCGCAGCGATACCTCACATGTGTGGTTTGAACACCGTTTCATATGTGGGCGGGACTTACGTATGCGTTCGCTTCTGCATGCGAGCGCACGGGGACAGGGGCGATTTACATTTTTTTTTATTGTTCATTTTACTTTATTTATTTTAGTTTGACACTTTTTTCCCCCAAAAAATTTTTTTTGATCACTTTTATTCCTATTACAAGGAATGTAAACATCCCTTGTAATAGGAATATGGCATGACAGGTCCTCTTTACAGTGAGATATGGGGTCAATAAGACCCCACATCTCACCTCTAGGCTGGAAAGCCTGAAATAAAATAAAAAACGATCCTGGCTTTGATCGTAGCGAGCATTGCAGGGTATCGCAGAATATGGCTGGGTATGGCATGGCAGGGTATCGCAGGGTATGGCAGGGTATCGCAGGGTATGGCAGAGTATCGCTGGGTATGGCAGAGTATCGCAGGGTATGGCAGAGTATCGCTGGGTATGGCAGAGTATCGCTGGGTATGGCAGAGTATCGCTGGGTATGGCAGAGTATCGCTGGGTATGGCAGGGTATCGCAGGTAATGGCAGGGTATGGCATGGCAGGGTATGGCAGAGTATCGCAGGGTATGGCAGAGTATCGCAGGGGTATGGCAGAGTATCGCAGGGTATGGCAGAGTATCGCAGGGTATGGCAGAGTATCGCAGGGTATGGCAGAGTATGGCAGGGTATGGCAGAGTATGGCAGAGTATGGCAGGGTATGGCAGAGTATGGCAGGGTATGGCAGCATATAGCAGGGTAAGGCACAGTATTGGAGGGTATGGCAGATTTGGTATCCATCCATCCATGCTCAGCCATCCCTGCAATACCCAGCAATACACTGCAGGCTATTGCTGTGTATTGCAGGGTATGGAGGGATGGCTGAGCATGGATGGATGGATCGGTGGCATGCAGAGCAGGCTGTGGGCACTACAGATCCCGCCCACAGCACTGCTGCCACCGATCCCTCCCCCTCTCCTCTCACACTGTACCGATCGGTACAGAGAGAGGAGGGGATAGGAACCGGCGTCATCAAATGACGCCGTTTTGCTTACATGTGATCGCTCCGTCATTTGACGGAGCGATCACGTGGTAAACGGCCGCGATGAGCGGCCGTTTACCGTGATCCGCCGGGTCCTCTGGACCCGGCGATCACGGATGTACTCGAGTGCGCGCCCCAGGGGGCGCGCAAGAGGGGAATTCCGGGAGGACGTCATATGACGCCCTCCCAGAGTTAAGCAACTGGCCTGTAGCCGTCATTCGGCTATGGGCCGGTTGTAAAGTGGTTATATAAAAATTTTCAGGTAAAGATACAATTTAATGATTTTTAGTGCACACAAATACAATCTAATTCTCGGTTTTGGTAAAATATCAGATATACGAATATAGATTCCATTTTTTTTTTTTAATTATAGCTCAATAAATTTTTTTATTACATATACAAAAAATTTAAATATTATTAAAGCCACCACAACAGTTATGCGGTTAGTTACAGCAGTGCAGCAAACTTCTGCTCTACATAAAACCGTAAAGGCTTCCTCAGGAGTGTTATGGAAGCTGCAAGTTGCTGATACTACAAATAGAAAAATGAACAGTACATACATTTTGAAGAGTATTTTTCACTTATGTATGTACTGTTTATTTCAACAAATCAACCATCAAATTGAAAACAAAATATCCGCTATGTTGGGGAGAAGGGCCTACAAGAGTGCTCACAGAAGAAAACGTGCTGCATCAATCATCAGGGTCCTGAAGGAAGAGAGCTATGCCAATGATATCAGTGGCCATAGGAGGGGCACATAAAAGCAGTACCTGTAATGAATATTACTACTACATTTACATAAGTGTACCCTTAGATCAATAATCCCAAAAGACAGGTAACCTAGCCCATAAATTGCCTTGTGCGGGCGTAATATGTGTTTGTTTTTAGTACCCAAGGGGATATATAACTCCTTTCAGGGTAAACTCCAGAGAAAATCAAGAATCAATTAAGTCCAAACGAGAAAGGGAAGGAGGGGCCCAACAGGTCCAAACAGGGAGAGGTATGTTTGTATCTTTTATTTTTAATAAGTAATATTGGGGAGACTTTGTAAATTCAATGTACAATCGGTTTTACTCTGGTTATCCTCTTGCCTAGTCCCCATCTTAACTAGTTCTGATTGAGTCCTCAGGAGATACTCCAAGGCTGAGGCCACTGCCAGCTCACTAAAAACAATAGGAAGCTGCAAAACCTTGTCTCCTTGCTGGTGAACAAAGCAGATAGAAATCTGCTGTCCCCCAGCAGCCAAATCATGTCCCCCAATCTGTCCATCTCATCTTTTAAACGTATGGTAGTTCACCCTCTCGGGACCAAGTACCCTCGCAGCTGCATTAGGCACTGGTGGCATGACGCTGCTTTATATCCCTCACCGTTGGGATGCGGTCGTGCCACTGACCCAGCGGAAGTATCATTACGCACTTGTATGAAATGGCGAAGACACCATCTTAAAAAATCCCTGCCTGTCAATCCCAATCAGCCTTGAGAACTGTGGTGTTTAACAGTCCCCAGGAATTCAGTTGGCAACAGAACGGGTGGCCTTGCACTGGCCATGTCTTAGAGGTGCCACCCCTGAGAGTACTGAGGCATTAGTCCAATTTGGGGGGGGGGGGGGTGAGACTGCCACGGGCGTCCGTATGTTCACAACCCACCAGAGCCAGCCCCAGATCCGAGGCCTGGTACAAGTAAAAATACCCCTAAAAAAATAAACCTCACTGGGTTGTATTGGCAGCATTTCATCATGAGCCTCATGTTAAAGGGCTGTCACCCCAAAATTACTTCCTACAAGAGTGATTCCAAACGTGCAATTTGGCACAATCTGCAAAATATAAGACAATAACAGAGTACATGTAATAATCCATCGTTGATATGAGATGGTAGACATAGAAATCTGTAAAGGAATGCAGATGGTGTGCGGTCTCGTTACCTGTTAATAACTTGCTTCTCCACTAATCTAGTAACCACCTCTGTGCAGCTATGGACAAATAGTATATCTGGCTACTTACTGTAAATATATTCACTGCTGGATTGTCTCCTATAGTTTGTAGGATTAAATTGTCTGATTCTGGGTTTTCTTTTTTTTTTTTTTTTTTTTTTTTCCTTTTTTTGTGAAAAAAGGGGGGAAAAGAAAATGGTGTGGTAATGAGAATAACAGCACTTAGTAGTACTTTATCCATCTATATTGTGAGTTTTATCATACTCTCCCTTTTTAATGGATTTAATTGATTCGGGGTATAGATATTTAATGCTTTAAAATTGTGCTCGCCTGTGGAATGGTGTCAAACTACAGTACATTTTAACCACTTGCTGACCACCCGCCACAGTTATACTATAGCAGGGTGGCACTATTGCTTGAATTGCTGTACTGGTACCGCTCTTTGTGTAATAGATGCTCCACAGAGAGGCAGAACGGTGGTCTGCCAATGTAAACAAAGTAGATCCCTGTTCTGACAGTGAGATCGTCTGTTCTAGTGATTAGGAACAGCGATCTCTACTCGGTCCACTCCACCCAGTTAGAAAGCACCTCCCTAAGACGCCCTTTGATCGCCCCTAGTGTTAACCCCTTGCTTGCCAGTGTCCTCTATAGAGTAATCAATATATTTTTATAGCACCGATCGCTGTATAAATGTCTCTGGTCCCACAAATGTGTCTGATCTGTCCGCTGCAATGTTGCTGATCACTGCCGTTACTAGTGAAAAAAATAATAAAAATGCCATAAATCTATCTTCTATTTTGTAGCTGCTATAACTTTTGCGCAAACCAATATACTCTTATTGCGATTATTTTTATTTATTTTTTTTACAAAAACGTAGAATTGACCTAAACTGATAAAGAAATTTCGTTTTTATACATTTTTTTTAATATATTACAGAAAATATTTTTTTTTTCAAAATTGTCGTTTTTTTTTTAAAACCGCAGAGGTGATCAAATGCCACCAAAATAAAGATTTATTTGTGGGGAAAAACGCAAAGCAGTGCTGTATCGCATAAAATGGCCTGGTCATTAGGGAGGTAAATCCTTCCGTGGCTGAAGTAGTTAAATTATCCATAGGTGATGATTTAAAAGCCCTTACAGGTTACCACTTTAGAGTTAAACAGAAGGCCTTGAACTAGAATTATTGCTCTCACTCTGATGTTCGTGAAGATACCTTACATGTGGTGCAATCATGGTTTGCATATTTTCGTGCTGGACCTACATATTCGCATTTGACACCACATCTGCTCTCAAAGTATCTGATCAGATTGGCAGGCTGTTTTTCCCCTGCTCTTGTAGGTGGATTCTGATAAAGATCCTCAACCCAAGTTCTCGACTTGTCCCCCATTCAATATATCCTTGGCCTTGTTTGCAACGTTTTAATTAGGACCGTATAGCTCCTGGTTGACTTTGTACATCCTTGCCCTGTCTCTTGAGTCCTTACTCTCCTACCTGAGCACATTCATCTGTTGAGGGTCAGGTTTCTTGTTTGTCCCAAACTATTGGCTAATAAATGGCTGAGTATGCGCTGTCTCTTGCTTCAGTAGTGAGGTGCTTTTACTGTCAAGTTATTTCTTTTGGGGGCCTGTTGCTGTTTTGTTGACCCATTGATTATTGCTTGGAGATGGCTTATGATCTATGAATAGATTCCTGTGTCTTGTACTGTATAATTAGTTATTTTTACATACTTGTAAATTCTATATCCGGCAGGAACCATGCGACTGTTATAACCAATCACAGCAGGTCACATGACATTTGGATACAATGGATGGCTTTCTTTCAAGCCAGCTATTGTATACAATTGTGTTGCTAGCTGTGATTGGTCAGTGTGATCAAATGATAGACTGGTCCAATCACATCTCATCATTAGCTCTGACTAATCACAACAAAAGAAACTATCTATTTCTTTCAGTAAAATACTTACATGTAGCAAGGTAATGCACTGCTATATGCAAATTTAATGTTTAAAAAAAAAGAAAAAAAAATCACTTACCCAAAGTAGTACGATGTTACTATGGTAATGTTATATTGCTCTGGTCAAAGTGTGTTTAAAAAAAAATCATTAAAAAAAAAAAACGGGCCCCCCCTCTGCCAGTCTTTACAAGAGCTATAGGAACAAGCTTTCACATTCATCAGGGCCTACCTGGCTTTTCCCCCTACTTGTAAAATATGTGCAGCATTTTAGTGGCTTGCACTTGGATTTTGTGTAGGAGTAGTTTAAAACTGTCCCAGAGAATGTGGAGTTTGGCAGGAATATTCCCCTGATGACACACTTGTGCCTTTTTTTTATACTGTGAGCTGGGAGACAGTGGAGCCAACATAATTGCTGAGGAAAGCTTAGAACTCAGATTCCACAAGGGATTTTGTATTGGGGTCCTGTAGTAGGTACTTATTCAGCTGCCACTGCCAGACTAGGATTATTCGCCTGGAGCCTAATGTTTAGAATAATCAGTGTGTGGTCTCAGAGTTGCAATCAATGTTGCCTGAACTTTAAGAAGATGTGCGCAAAAAGTAATCTATCCTAGAATAGGTTCCTAGTGTAGAAGAATAGTATGCGTAATATCTTTGTTGTATTGCTGTAGTTTTTTTTTTTTTTTCAACCAACTGGGCTGGTAAGAAATACAGCTTTCTTTGTCCTGTGAGGTACAATAGAGCACCATAGTAATCACTATGTGGATATATAGGCACCTTCAGGTGATGGACACTGGTATACCCACTACAGGAAGTTCACGCCCTATATAACCCCTCCTACCTGGAGTACCTCAGTTTTTTTCGCCAGTGTCCAAGGTGTAGGTCACGAGAGATGTGCTCTGAGGAGCTCCAGGAGGGATCCTTGCTGGATTTAAATAGCCTCCACAGACTCAGCAGAATCCTGTGGCAGGAAGAAGTCTAGAAACTATAAAAGTCCACCTATGGTTTTCTTCTTTAGGAAAATTTTTTGTCATGCCTTAGTCTCCTCTAGAGGGAGTATGTGCACATACCTTAATCTCATGTCTTTACTTCAGCTCATTGTCAGTCTGTGTGTGGTTACAACAGCTTGCACAGCGAGGATTCCTCTTAAGGTAAGAGATCTGCCATACTTTTCTCCCCCCTGAAGTGACTAGGAGGGTTAGGGAATCTGCAATCGTTGTTATCCCCCTTACAATACACCCCCCCCCCACGTGGGTGCTGCGGAGGTCCCGGTTTTCGGCTCCACTTGTTTTTCCCTGCCTGCTTGCATCATTAGGCTCTGCCCCCCCTCGTGTTGGGTGTGGGAATGCCTTGAATTTCAAACGAAAAGGGGGTGGGGCCTCGCCACGCCGTGTGTAAGACATAGCGTCCACGGGGATGCATGGCACAGGCTTAAGATTAACTGGAGAAGTCTCTCCTTGGCTGTGTAGCAAGGAGAAGCAAGCTGGCTACACTCGGAACACAGGAGCCGCGGGGCATGTAAGGGTGCAAAACGGACATTCCTAACATGAAAAGGACATTTTTCCCAGCACTAGACTGAACTTGTTTAGCGGCATTATATTGTCAGACTATTGTTCAGCGATCAGTGCATTTAAATGGTGCCTCTGCTTTTTGTGCTTAGGACTATGTCTACCAAAAAAGACACCACAAAGACCTCAAAGGTACCAAAGATTCCACCTCTAGGTGCTGGGAACGCCAGCCGTGCCTCCACACTGTCATCCTTGCCTGAAATACCAGTTGGGGCAAGCCAGGGTGAGTCATTGAAACAAATTGGTGGTTCAGCTGCTTCTCATCTCAACCCCTGTATACGTGACGGAAGCCCTTTCCTCTGCTCTGATGAGCCTAGAAGGAAGATTAGCGGCTTTAATCGCATCCTCTATCCAAAGAAATAGGAAGCGTGTTAGATCCCCCCTCCCCACCTTAGACCCCTTACCAAGGGGTTAGTGGGTAGAAGATGAGGTATTACGATCAGGAGGAAAAACAAACAGATTACTCCTGCAGAGGAAACAACGGTAGATGAACCCTTTTCCGCCTCGCAATCTGAGAAATGGTTCGTTCCACTTTCATGCTACCCCTAATGGAGTCTGTTGAAAGTTCGGTTTCTTCCTTGGGTTCTTTTAAAACCTTCATATCCTTTGCATGCGTTTCCTGTCCATGCATTGTTTGAAAATCTTATTTATGCTGAATGGGATCACCCAGATAATCATCTCCTCCCTCCAAAGAGATTCTCGGTTCTCTACCCCATGGAAGAGAAATTCACCAAAAGATGGAATGTAACAGCAGTTGACACTGCAATTTCCAGTGTGAATAAAAGTAACTTGTCCAGTAGACAATGCACAAATGCTTAAGGATCCAATACATAAGGTTGGAATTCCTGTTAAAGTCCTTTTCTTTGGCAGGTGCTGTTACTCAGCCTGCAGTTCCTACAATAGGCATCTGTCAATCCCTAAAAAAAAAACAATTTAAACAGGCCCTTAACCACTTCAATACCCGCGTATAGTCATATGACGCCCACAAGGTGGATCTACCATCCTGGGTGGGCGTCATATGACGTCCTCGGATTCCCGGTGGCGCGCGCCCGCGGCATCGCTCGGGACCCGGTGCGAGTGCCCGGCAGCCGCGATGTCCGCCGGGCACCCGCGATTGCCCGTTAAAACAACGGGACCGGGCGGGACCGTGGAGCTGTGTGTAACACACAGCTCCACGTCCTGTCAGCGGGGAGGAGACCGATCATGTGATCCCAGTACAGAGGAACACATGATCGGTCTCCTCCCCTTGAGTCCCCTCCCCCCACAGTTAGAATCACTCCTATCAGGGAACACATTAACCCCTCCAGCGTCCTCTAGTGTTAACCCCTTCCCTGCCAGTCACATTTACACAGTAATCATTGCAATTTTATAGCAACGATCGCTGTGTAAATGTGAATGGTTCCAAAAATGTGTCAAAAGTGTCCGAAGTGTCCGCCGCAATGTCGCAGTCACGAAAAAAAAATCGCAAATCGCCGCCATTACTAGTAAAAAAAAAAAAAAAATTCAATAAATCTATCCCCTATTTTGTAGACGCTATAACTTTAGCGCAAACCGATCAATATACGCTTATTGCGATTTTTTTTTTTACCAAAAATATGTAGAAGAATACGTATCCGGAAAAGAGGGAAGGTATTGACACACTGAGGAGCTATAGATAGCTGCTCACCCCAGATTTGGATAGAAAAAGAAAAGGTTCTCCCTATGTGGTGGGGTTTTTAGGCAGCAATGGGTCTGACACAGATTATCAGACCAATAGGTTTTAGTAAGAGACCAATACCATCCAGATCAAATTTTGGAAAGTTTATTCAAATTTAAAAAAGGAGTGACACATAAAAGAGGTGTAAAACACAAGCCCATACATCATAAAAAATACACAGATACAGTACACAAAATGTAATAAACTAACAGATAGCACCTAACCCCTCAACTGATGATATCAGAAGTGGTGGTTTGTAGGATGAGACCAAAATGACTGACGCGTTTCGACCTGTTTTTTTTATCGGTCTTCTTCGGAGTGTTTTTGGTCTATTGGGATAGAGGAGACAATGTAACAACAAATACTCTATTACGTAGTTCTATGTGTTGCACTTATGTCCATATATATCCCTATCATTAATATAGTTACCAGTATATGTGTAGTGTCTGTGATGGTCCTCTGTATGGGTACTTATAAAACTCCCATCATCCTTCCTGGTGGCTTCCAAATTTGACTCCCATTGGTGGATCAGGGTATAGCAGATTATCCAGGCCGTATGTGGCTTACGGAGAGTCACACTTGAGGTTGACCCGCCAGAGGGGGACCCCAGGACGGCTCCCAACGGGGTACAACAAGAAGGGGGGGGGGAAGAAACCGAAGGGGCCAGCAAGGAAAACACCCGCAGCTACGGATTCCTGGAAAATACCAAGAAATCATTCATAGGCACAATTGTAAAAGCAGAATATAAGAAAAGAGGGGACTTTCATGTTTTAAAGAAAGGTCCCTGATTTCGATGTACCAAAGTACTATTGTATTTAAAAAGTGGTATCATGGGTATCACATTCCTAGAGATCAAAGATGGACTTCATATATAGAGTAGGGCCCTTTCTTTGACACACTATGTATTTGAGATTTCCTTCTATTTTATGATTTAACTGTTCATAAACCCAACAGTCAATCACAAATACATAGTGTGTCAAAGAAAGGGCCCTACTCTATATATGAAGTCCATCTTTGATCTCTAGGAATATGATACCCATGATACCACTTTTTAAATACAATAGTACTTTGGTACATCGAAATCAGGGACCTTTCTTTAAAACATGAAAGTCCCCTCTTTTCTTATATTCTGCTTTTACAATTGTGCCTATGAATGATTTCTTGGTATTTTCCAGGAATCCGTAGCTGCGGGTGTTTTCCTTGCTGGCCCCTTCGGTTTCTTCCCCCCCCCCTTCTTGTTGTACCCCGTTGGGAGCCGTCCTGGGGTCCCCCTCTGGCGGGTCAACCTCAAGTGTGACTCTCCGTAAGCCACATACGGCCTGGATAATCTGCTATACCCTGATCCACCAATGGGAGTCAAATTTGGAAGCCACCAGGAAGGATGATGGGAGTTTTATAAGTACCCATACAGAGGACCATCACAGACACTACACATATACTGGTAACTATATTAATGATAGGGATATATATGGACATAAGTGCAACACATAGAACTACGTAATAGAGTATTTGTTGTTACATTGTCTCCTCTATCCCAATAGACCAAAAACACTCCGAAGAAGACCGATAAAAATAACAGGTCGAAACGCGTCAGTCATTTTGGTCTCATCCTACAAACCACCACTTCTGATATCATCAGTTGAGGGGTTAGGTGCTATCTGTTAGTTTATTACATTTTGTGTACTGTATCTGTGTATTTTTTATGATGTATGGGCTTGTGTTTTACACCTCTTTTATGTGTCACTCCTTTTTTAAATTTGAATAAACTTTCCAAAATTTGATCTGGATGGTATTGGTCTCTTACTAAAACCTATTGGTCTGATAATCTGTGTCAGACCCATTGCTGCCTAAAAACCCCACCACATAGGGAGAACCTTTTCTTTTTCGAAGAATACGTATCGGCCTAAACTGAGGAAAAAATTTTTTTTTTTTTTAAAAAATGGGATATTTATTATAGCAAAAAGTAAAAAATATTGTGTTTTTTTTCAAAATTGTCGCTCTTCTTTTGTTTATAGCGCAAAAAATAAAAACCGCAGGGGCAATCAAATACCACCAAAAGAAAGCTCTATTTGTGGGAAAAAAGGACGTCAATTTTGTTTGGGTGTAACGTTGCACGACCGCGCAATTGTTAGTTAAAGCGACGCAGTGCCGAATCGCAAAAAGTGCTCTGGTAAGGAAGGGTGTTTAAAAGCCCTGTATTGAAGCGGTTAAAGAGGTTCCTGTACAGTTCATGGGGGACTCCTGTGGTTAAAAAAATTGGTCAGCTAAAGCACCATGCAAAAAGCTCCTGACTGGTTTTCCTTTTCATGGGGATCGGCTATTTGGGGATGATTTGGACAAATACATCAAAACGATTTCCAGTGGGAAAAGTACTCCTTTTGCCAGTCAAAAGAAAGAATAAACACCCTACATTTAAGCTGGCTTTCTCCTGTGCCTGGGGCATCTGCCTCTAGGCAGTGGGGACGGCCGTCAGACTCTAGAGGAAAACCTCAGGGTCAGGCACCAAAGTCCTGGGGCCGGAAACCTGCAAAACGGAATTGGGTGGGGGGGAGAGTTCTGCAGTTTTCAGAAGTCTGGCAAGAGGAAATTCGGGACAGATGGGTCATCTCCACTGGAACTCTAGGGTACAAACAAATTTTGGGACTTTCTGGCATCTATCGACATCAGGGATGCATATTTGCATGTCCCTATATGTCCCGCTCACCAAAGGTTTCTGCGATTCGAGGTAGAACAGCAGAATTTCCAGTTTGTAGCCTTGCCCTTCGAGCTAGCTACAGCACCCCGGGTGTTTACAAAAGTCCTGGCCCCACCTCTAGCCAGGTTAAGGGCACAGGGCATAACAGTATTGGCGTACCTAGATGATCTATTGCTGATAGACCAGTCGGTGGCTTGTTTGGAGCAAAGCATACACATTACAACCTAGAGAAGTCTTCCTTAAAACGGCTAAAAAGGCCGGAGTACTTGTGTCTGATCAGACACAGCCCAGAAAAAGATGTTCTTGCCTTTAGGCAAAGATCAATTCCATAAGAGAGCTGGTGCGGAAGGTCAGGTCAAAAGGAGATCCCTCCATTCGCCTTTGCATGAGGTTGTTAGGAAAGAAGGTGGCTTCATTCAAAGCAGTTCCCTATGCCCAGTTCCATTAGAGACTGTTGCAAAACAGTATCCTGTCTGCTTGGAACAAAGCGATTCAAGCTTTAGACTTGCCAATGTGGCTGTCCCCAAGGGTGTTCCAGAGCCTCAGTTGGTGGTTGCTAACCCAAAATCTGCCGAAAGGATAATCCTTCAGACCAGTTATCTGGAAGGTGGTAACGACAAATGCCAGCCTTTCAGGCTGGGGAGCAGTGCTAGAAAATACAACTGTCCAGGGACAGTAGTCAAGAGCCGAAAGAGCCTT
Organism: Lithobates sylvaticus; assembly: GCA_028564925.1. Taxonomy (NCBI): domain Eukaryota; kingdom Metazoa; phylum Chordata; class Amphibia; order Anura; family Ranidae; genus Lithobates; species Lithobates sylvaticus. The sequence goes on from CM053026.1 coordinate 95,059,952, forward strand.
GCCCATCCACATCCTAGAGATTCAGGCAGTGCGTCTGGCTCTGAAGGCCTGGACTTTCAGGTTACGGGATTGTCCTGTCTGGATCCAATCCGACAGCTGTGGTCTATATCCGTCACCAAGGGGGCACCAAGTGTCTCGCAGAGAGAGGTGAACCATATTCTATTTTTATGGGATTGCCCTGTCAGGATCCAATCCGACAATGCCACAGCTGTGGCCTATATCAATCACCAAGGGGGCACCAAGAGTCTCGCAGCGCAGAGAGGTGAACCAAATTCTAACTTGGGCAGAAAGGAATGTTCCGTGCCTATCGACAGTCTTCATTCCGGGAGTAGAGAATTGGCAGGCATACTACTTGAGTGGTGTAGTGTTTTTTTAAGGAAAGTTTCCCGCACATTTTTATTAAGTAATTTTTAACGAAGATATTTTTAAGATACAAGATCAATCGATACGACACAGTCTATATATGCGAAACTCGTTCACGGAGACGAGTGATCATACTTAATAGTCACATTTATTGGTTGACAGAAAACAAATATTTACATGAAATTAAAATAACGATTGCATTATTCTATCATTTGATAGTTAATGGAAATACCCTCAAAATGGGCGTAGTACCTTGGACACAATATCACCATGATAATTTCTTCAGTAGAATCAATAACCTTATTGAACAGAATGTCTGTATTTTACACATACCCAGCCGTTACTATGCTGCAGGTAAGTAACGTTGGACAATGCGAAAATAATTTAGACATTTGCTTGTCAATAAAATTTGGTAGCTATGCAGAAAGTAATATATAATAAAAATTGAATATTAGAGAAAAATCTATGAAAAGGCGGTTATTGATTCTGGAGAAGGATTACCAATATTAGAATATTCAATACATCAATAATTAAGAGAACATACCAGATAAAATCAACATGTTATATTTACCCATTCCAAAATGGCTATTAGTCTGGATTTGAGATAGCTACCGGGTTCAGGAATCTCCTTGGAGTTTAAAGTATATTTCCAGGCATGGCTGTCCGTCTATCTGGGAAGATGTTTCTCTCCCAGTGTCCCTTCCCTAGGGTGGGTCCCTGAGCTCTCGGGTTCCCCTCAGCTGTCCTCCTCTCACTATCTCTCTAGCTTCTTAAATACCCTCTCACACAATAAGATCATAAAACTTGTAATATGTTCAGCCCAAAAGGTATGTCTCTTTCCTATTGGCCTAAATGTTTTTAATGTAATTGCACCTTCAACCACCAGGTGTCCCACATGTGTTTTGGGGCTGCTCTGTAAAGTAATATATTTTATTTTATACTGGATATCATACCTTAGTGAAAATATCTATATCTTTAGTATTTGGGAATTCAACTAACCCCATACTATCAAATTGCCTAGCATAATTATTGATCAATCACTTGCATAAAATGGTGATATATATGCATATCATTGTATATCTGCAAATTTAGTCCATTTGAAAAGGACACAAGTTATATGTGTGTATATATATATATATATATATATATATATCAACATCACATACAGTTTTTATCTATCTGGATACCTGTATAATTAGGGTATCCAATCAATATTTGTTTATCTAAGCATTTCAATTCTAATACATTCATATCATAATCATATATTTGTCTTAATACTAATTTGTTCCTAAAACAATTCTATTAATAATCACCCTTTATTTATTATGTTTTCTTTATAACCGATTTCATCAATTCATCGGATACTAAAATTATATTTTCTTTTGTAACCTACACATCTCACATATACTTTGAATTAAGTTGTAACATCATGTTTTGAGATGAACTTCGGGCAGTCCAATACATGTTTTGATAGCTTAGCTGTGTACACAATTTCCTAGGACTTCACATAATAGGCTTTGTCGGGCAATGTCTTGGCTTTAGAATTTTTGTATTGATGGTTGTAAATTGTCCAAACAGCCTTTTCTTCAGCACAAAGGATTCTTCCCAGTCACGGACCACCTCCAAGTGATGACACCTCATAAATTTGGACTTCTCAAACTAATCAACAAAAATAAGTACACACCTTTTGTTTGGTGACAAAGGCTACCATTGTTCCTGTTCTCTTTTTGGCTTCAATACAGGCTTGTAAAAACCCCTTGAATAGAATGGTTGTAGTAATTTAGAATACATAAGTTTCCTGTGTCTTAGAGGTCTTCTATAGGTCAATTATGGTGACCTCACAGTTCATGTGTCTTTTTGAAATTATACATTTCTGTCATTGAATAGTAAATATATTTCTTCATAAATTCACATCAGTGGGCAGCAGTTATTTCCGGGGGAATGGTCCCTTCACACCGACATTTTTCAGGTGGTTTGTCAAAGATGGGGGACTCCGTACCTAGATCTTCTGGTGTCCAGATTCAACATGAAGTTGGTCAACTTTGTGTCCAGGTCAAGGGATCCACTCGCATGCGGAACAGATGCGTTGGTGACCGCATGGGATCAGTTCTCACTGATCTGTGCATTTCCTACTATTTGCCTTCTTTGCATGATCAAGCTGAAAAGAAAGCCGGTAATTCTGGTTGCCCCAGAAGGTCTTGGTATGCAGAAATCTTAGATGGCGGTGGAGGATCCATGGTCCCTTCCACTCCGGCCAGACCTACTCTCACAGGGGCCGATATTCCATCCTACCTTACGAACTCTAAATTTAACGGCTTGGCTGTTGAAACCCACATTCTGAAAAAATTTGTGCTTTCTGGATCAGTTATCTCTACCTTGATTAACCACTTTAATACCAGGTACTTAGACACCTTCCTGCCCAGACCAATTTTCAGCTTTCAGTGCTGTCGCATTTTGAATAACAATTGCGCGGTCATACAACACTGTACCCAAACAATTTTTATCATTTTGTTCCCACAAATAGAGCTTTCTTTTAGTGGTATTTGATCACATCTGCGATTTTTATTTTATGCGCAACAAATAAAAGACTGGAAATTTTGGAAAAAAAAACTAGTTTTTCTTTGTTTCTGTTAAAATTATTTGTAAATAAGTACGTTTTCTTCAATGACAGGCTCTGATATGGCTGCACTGATGGGCACCAATGAGGTGGCACTGATGTTCACTGAGGATGGGCACTGATAGGTGGCACTGGTATGCAGCACTGATGGGCACTCATAGGCAGCACTTATGGGTGGCATGGATGGGCACTGATAGGTGGCATTGCTGGGCATCACTGTTTAATGGTACATAAAGGTGCCAGTCAGTGCCCATTTGTGGGCACTGGCAAAGATTGGGCATCATTTGCACATGTGGATGGCCAGGGAGTACATACCTGGCCATCCACATGTTGCCCACTTCCCTGGTGGTCCAGGGGGGGCTGCGCTGATAAACAATCAGCGCAGACCCCCTGTCAGGAGAGCCGCCGATCGGCTCTCCTCTACTCGCGTCTGTCAGACGCGAGTGAGGAAAAAACGATCACCGGCTTTTCCTGTTGACTTCGTGATCAGCCGTGATTGGATACAGCTGATCACGTGGTAAAGCGCCTCCGCCGGAGGCTCTTTACCGAGATCAGTGTAGCGGTGTGTCAAACTGACACACCGATCGCTGTGATGCTCGCCCCCACTGGCGCGCGGCGGCATGTTATCCTGAAGGACGTCATATGACGCCCAGTCAGGATAACGAAACCACCGCCCGGCCGTCATTCTGCTATAGGCTGGGCAGGAAGTGGTTAAATCAAGGAAGCCAGCTTCCAGAACTATATATTGGAGTCTGGGGGGCTTATGTTTCCTGGTGTGAATCCAAGGGTTGGCCCCCTTGGAAGTATATCATAGGCAGAATTCTTGCCTTTCTAAAATTAGGGGTAGAGATGAAATTGGCCTTAAGTACTATTAAGGGCCAAGTCTCATCTTTCTTGATCTTATTTCAAAGACCGCTTGTGTTACATTCCTTAGTGCAGGTTTTTATGAAAGGGGTGATGCGGCTTAATCCACCAGTTAGATCACCTTTGAACCTTTGGGACTTGAACTTGGTTTTGTCAGTGTTACAAAAACAGCCATTTGAACCGATACAGCATATTCCCTTAGTCCTTCTGACAAGGAAGTTGGTGTTCTTGGTTGCTCTATCCTCAGCAAGGAGGGTTTTGGAATTGGCTGCTCTTTCTTGTAAAGAGCCATACTTAATTTTTGCCAAAAGTGGTCTCAGGCTTTCACTTGAACCAAAATATTGTCCTGCCATCGGTTTTTCCAAAACCATGTTCCAGGGAAGAGAAGTCACTACATTGTCTTGATGTGGTGAGAGTGGTCAAAGTCTATTTAAAGACAACTGCTCAGATTCGGAAGATTGATGTCTTATTTGTACTGCCAGAGGGTCTTAAAGGACAGGCAGCGTTGAAATTCACTGTCGCTAGGTGGATTCTGCAAGTTATCATTCAGACTTCTAATTAAAGGGGTAAGATTCCACCTTTTCAAGTTAAAGCACACTCTACCTGGGCGGTTAGTGCTTCTTGGGCAGTGCTTCACCAGGCCTCCATGGCTCACATCTGTAAGGCTGCAACTTGGTCTTCGGTACATACATTAACCAAGTTTTATCAGGTGGATGTAAGAAGGCATGAGGATATCGCCTTTGGGCGTGGTGTGCTGCAGGCTGTAATATAGGTCCTCAAGTTTGGGGGTGCCCTACAGGTTGTGTCTCCCTTCCCTCAAATAGCATTACTATGGGATGTCCCACATAGTGATTACTATGGTGCTCTGCATCCCATGATGTACGATAAAGAACATAGGATTTTTTATATTCACCGACCGACACAGCTCCTCTCTGTAACAAATGGGTTGTTAGCCTTATCACTAGGAGAATACTAGGCATAGTTGTAATACAACACTCAGAACTCTTAGTTCCGCCCAGGGGGCGGTCCCTTGGGTAACAACCCCCCTGTCTGCAGACAGACCTCAGTTTTTTTTTGCCTAGTAAAGGAGAAAGACCTAGGAACCCTGCGGGCCCATCGGTCCGTGTTTTTTTTATGCAGAAGCTTGGCTTTTTGCGCAAGATGACTGATCCTGTGATCTACTATCAACAGCCGGCTGGGTGACAGGCTGGATACCCTTATCCTTGTAGTCTCCCAAGTCCGGCCATCGAGCGTGTGCAGGTCGCAGCTATGGCTCGGCAGGCCACGACGAAACCTTAGCTCCAGAGGTGGTCGGTGAGCTTTTATGCTCCGGGGCGTACATATGACCGGGCTACTGATGTCTGAGTCACAGTATGCCGAGGCCTAGCAGCTACCCTATACTGATTAGGAGTAGTCCTGCAGTGGAATGTCTCCCAGCTCTTCAGGACTGGTAAGTACAGCTCTCCCTGCCTCGGTGGGGCTGAGCAGCTGGGCATTCCCTGGGAGGTCGATTCGGAGGTTCCTCTCCTCCCTCTCTAACCTCTCCAGTCCCTATCTTCCCTCCCCCCCCTCCCTGGTGGGGGGTGCTGCATGTGGCTGCTGAGCGGTGTATGTCTGTATATACAGGGATCTTTGTGGGCTCTCACCTGAGATGCTGGCTGGCTGGGGGTGTCCTGGGTTCTGTGGGTTATGCTCCCGGAAGGTGCCTGTGAGGATCTGCTGTGGTCTGGTGCGGTGCTGTGTTTCTGCTATCATCTTTGCTTTCTGTACCTCATGGAGCTGCTGGCGGCCATTTTAGGTGTGGGCAAGGGCAGATTGCCTTCCTGGACTCCAGCGGCCATTTTCCAAGTGATCTCCTATTCAGGACACTGGCGGACATTTTCTGGAAGTCTGAACACGTTCTCAGTGTTCTCTAGCAGCAGCATGACTCGTGTGTGCTCACAGCCATTTTCCCTGTGTTTCCTGTCTGTGTACTGGGCAGCCATTTTATTGAAGCTAAAGCACTTTTCTAGAACCTTTTAGCACTCATTCTAGCAGCTGACACAGACACAGTTTCTGTTTCCTCTGCACTTGGGAGCACTCAGGGACTACAGGCACTACTTGTGGACAGCGCAGAACTCCTCAGGGTGGTGAGTCCGGCGGAAAGAGCCCCTCAGTCAGCGGTGGCAAGGAGGGCGGGACTGTCACTGTCCTAAGTCCACTTCGGGTGGCAGATAGGGTCAGCATGGCTTCAGAAACTGGTGTTTCTTCCCCCGGAATCCAGGCAATTGTAACCGGGTCACCTGCGGATTGCGCAGTACCCATGGACACCCTGACGGCGGTCCTCAATTTACTCGTTGCCAAGATGGAGGCAGTGCGTGGGAAGAAGGTGCACTAAAGAGGCCCCTGCCCCCCCGCCCCCGTCCTCTGGGGAGAGCGCTGACGCAGACTCGGGTCCTGCTGAGGCTGGTGACCCCTGTTCTGTCTTGTCAGATGACGCTGACCAGGGCCGTTTGGGACCGGAGGATGAGTCCCCGTCCGGGTCCGGGCGCGACAAATCGCTTGTTGGAGTACTTATCACAGCTGTGCGTGATTCCCTGAAGATTCAGGAGCCAGCAGATTCCTCTGCTGATGTACCGGTCCCTTTTGGGTCCCGCAAGCCAGCATGTTCACCTAAGGTGTTCCCGTATCTGACTTATTTTGACAAGTTTATTTACAGGGAATGGGGTCGCCCGCAACGGACCCTTGGTCCCCAAATACACGACGGTGCGTTACCCTTTTGAGGAGAGCCTTCTCAAAGATGGTCGGCTCCTCCGGTCGTGGACCCCCCAGTATCCAGGTTAAATAAAGTAACCACGATCACGGTTGAGGGGACTCCTGCATTCAAGGATCCCACGAACAGAAAGGCAGAGGCAGTGGCTCGTTCCTCGTTTACGGTGGGGGGGTCAGCCGTGCGACCAGTACTGGCATCCGCACTTGTGTCGCAGACACTGACTGAGTGGGCAAAAGTTTTGCACCGCAAATTGGGAGAGCAACAGGCTTCTCCTGTCTGCGTGGAACTAGCAGACCAACTAGTGCAAGGCCTTAAGTACATCTGTGACGCGGCCCTGGATACTCTCCCTCTGTTATACAGGGCTTCAGTGTCAGCTGTGGTGCTGAGGCGCCCGATTTGGCTAAAATGCTGGTCTGCTAACCAGGCATCCAAAAAAGCCCGGACGGATCTTCCCTTCCTTGGCAACCGGCTCGTTGGAGCCTCATTAGATAACATTGTTGAAAATGCCACCGGGGGTAAGAGTACACTACTCCCACAGGCCAGGAAGGCTAAGGAGCCACGCCGTAGGCAGGGGCCCTCCTTTTCCGCTCACAAACGTTTTTTTCGTCCGCCCGGAGCTTCGACAAAGCGTCCAAGCCCGACAGGACGTCCACAGACGATCAAAGTCGTCTCTGGAACCGCAAGCCTAACAAGCCTGCGAATAAAAAGTGCTACCGCACGAAGATTGCCCCCACCCATATCTCGGGCGGGGGGGTCGCCTTCGGGAGTTTGCAGCACGGTGGTCCTCACGGTTATCCGACCAAAGGGTCTGCGATCTGATTTCCACAGGCTACAAGTTTCTCTCTTGGCCGCCAAACAGTTTCTTCCCCTCCAGCATGCCCGTATCTCCGGCTCGCCGGGAGGCCCTCTTGGGGGCGGTAAGGGATTGCTGAAGTGCGGGGTGATTGTACAGGTTCCGGAATCGGAAGCTTCCAGGGATTCTACTCAAATCTGTTTGTGGTTCCCAAGAAGGAAGGGGTATGGCCTATCTTGGACCTAAAAGCCCTCAATCACTTTGTAAAAGTGTAGAGGTTCCGAATGGAATCGGTGCGCTCAGTAGTCGCTGCACTCCATCAAGGGGACTCCCTGGCGTCCTTAGACATCCAGGATGCGTACCTGCACATACCCATATGCCTTCGGCATCAAAAGTTGCTGCGGTTTACAGTCGGGGAAGCCCACTACCAGTTGTGGCTCGTCCCTTTGGTCTGGTTTCAGCCCCCCGAGTCTTTATCAGGGTATTGGATCCAGTGTTGGCGTTGCTACGGCAACACGGGATCGCGATCATGCGATACCTAGACGATCTTCCGCCTCAGTATTAGACGAGGATGTGGCGATTACCATGCAGACCCTGCAAGAATTTGAGTGGCTGTTGAACCTAATGAAGTCGGTGATTGTGCCGACCCAGCGTCTGGAGTACCTAGGCTTGCGGCTGGACTCCAGGGAAGCGAGTGTTCTCCCTTCATGCAAATTGCAGACTCTCAAATCTGTGGTAAATCGCTTTTACATGCGAGTACTGGGACTCATAGTAGCCTCCTTCAAGGCAGTACCTTATGCCCAGTTCCACACCAGAGTCCTGCAGAAGAAGATTTTGACAAAATGGGACAAATCTCAGTTGTCCCTGGATCGACAGATCCAGGTGAGTCAGTCAGATACTCACTGATCTGGTGGTTGAGGTCCCTGTGATTCAGTCTGGGAAATCGGTCTCTCTACATGGTCGATGAGACTGCAAGGGCGTCCGATCAGGACCCAGTCAGACAACGCCACGGCCGTGGCATAAGTCAATCACCAAGGGGGGACAAGAAGCTCAGCCGCTGCACGGGAGGTCACTCACATACTTTGGTCGGCAGAGCGACACGTACCGGCCCTGTGAGCCATTTACATCCCGGGAGTGGAGAACTGGCAGGCGGACTGTTTGAGTCGACAGGTTCTGGACCCTGGGGAATGGTCATTACATCCGGAGACATTCAGGTTACTGTGCCTGAGGTGGGGCACACCAGGCGTGGATCTGCTGGCCTCCCGTATCAATCGGAAGGTGCTAAGATTCGTGTCCAGGACAAGAGATCCATGGGCCGACGCGTCAGATGCGCTGGTGGCTCCGGGGGATCAGTACTAGCTGATTTACGCCTTTCCTCCACTGAAACTGTTACCACGTCTGCTTCGCAGGGTGGAAGCTGTGGGGATCCCAGTGATACTGGTTGCCCCAGATTGTCCGCAGCGTCCCTGGTATGCAGACCTGGTGCGTCTGGTGGCAGACGCTCCCTGACGACTGCCGCTGCGAGAGGACCTTCTGTCTTAAGGTCTGATTATCCATCCTGCTTTACCATCGCTGATTTTAACGGCATGGCTTTTGAGAGCCAGGTGTTGAGGAACCGGGGTCTGTCGGACTCGGTGATCCCAATTGTGTTAAGAGCACGGAAATCTTCTCGGAAGATGTACCATCGTACCTGGAAGGCCTACATCTCCATGTGTGAGGAGAAAGGATGGCATCCGTGCTCCTTTTCCATATCCAGGATCCTGCTTTTCTTCAGCAAGGAGTAGACCAGAAATTGGCATTAAGCACCATTAAAGGGCAAATTTTCAGCATTAGCTGTCTTTTTTTTTCAGCGACCCCCCCCCCTGGCATCTCACTCCTCAGTGAGTACCTTCGTTCAGGGGGTACGACATGTAGTCCCTCTGGTGCGGCCACCGCTACCCCCTTGGGATCTAAACCGGGTGTTGGCGCTACAAAAACCGCCATTTGAAAATATCAGGGAGATTCCCCTGTTGACTTTCCCTGAAGGTGGCCTTCCTAGTGGCCATCACATCGGCCAGGAGGGTTTCGGAACTGGCGGTCTTGTCTTGCAAGTCGCCCTATCTGGTTATCCACAAGGATAAGGTGGTGTTGTGTCCGCAACCGTCTTTTCTACCATAAGTGGTCTCGGCCATCTCTGTGTCCTAAGCCGAAGCACCCTAAGGAGGTGGCCCTTCGCGCTCTGGATGTGCTTCGGGCTCTTGAGGTGTATTTGTCTGCCACAGCTCCCTTTTGGAAGTTGGACTCACTGTTTGTTTCGGTGGCTGGTCCAATGAAAGGCATGGCGGTCTCGTCGGCCGCCATTTCCAGGTGGATCGGACAGACTGTAGCGCAATCCTACGCCTGGAAGGGGCAGGTGCCCCCCTTTCCGGTCACGGCCCACTCAAGGGCAATCGGAATGTCTTGGGTTTTCCGACACCAAGCGTCTGCCGCTCAGGTGTGTAAAGCGGTCACCTGGTCGTCTGTCCACACGTTTACCAAGTTCTACAATGTAGACGCCGGCGCATCGGTTGATGCCTGTTTTGGCTTCAAAGTTTTGCAGGCAGCCATGTAGTTGCAATTGAATATGCAATATATTTTAATTTTTATTTTTTTTATTTTTTATTTTTTTACTGTTTTTTCGAGAAAAACACAGTACTGTTATGTTAATGCACTGTTGCATTACTTCCGCAGTTTGATGCGGTTTTGGGTGATCACTCCTGTTGGGGATACCCTGATTTTTGTGGTGGTTTTTCCAGCACTGTTGTTTTTTGTGGGTAAAGTTTCACTAGTTCCCACTTGCCACGGTGGATGAAGTTTTTATGCTGTTTTCCCACCCCTCGTTTGGCACTGCTTGGGGACGTCCCATTTGTTACAGAGAGGAGCTGTGTCGGTCGGTGAATATAAGAGAAAGTAGGATTTTTTGTACTCACCGTAAAATCCTTTTCTCTGTAATTCACCGACCGACACAGCACCCGCCCCTCCTTTTATCTTTATGTTATACTGCTTGTTGACGTACTGAGGTCTGTCTGCAGACAGGGGGGTTGTTACCCAAGGGACCGCCCCCTGGGCGGAACTAAGAGTTCTGAGTGTTGTATTACAACTATGCCTAGTATTCTCCTAGTGATAAGGCTAACAACCCATTTGTTACAGAGAGGAGCTGTGTCGGTCGGTGAATTACAGAGAAAAGGATTTTACGGTGAGTACAAAAAATCCTATTTTTTTTTTCTGCCCATGTGACTTTTTTTGCAACTTCAGTCGTGACTTTTTACATGCTTTCAACTGTTCAGGTTTTCGAGATTACTTGAGATCTTGGCTCTGACCTTGTGAATTGCTTACCGCACTGTGACTGCTGATTCTAGACGGGGGTGGGAGTGGGGGGAGTAAAGTGGGACAGGAGGGAAAGTCCCATTGTACCAGGAGCCCCCAGCGCACTCTCCACTTATTAGTTGGATTGCTTTCAGACTAACTTATAATAGTGGGGACATTTGTTGCCTGGAAACAAGCATCTCTCTAATTTTAGAGTCTTTCCTACACTGAAGTCTACTTTAACTCTGTCAAATGTGGCTGGGTCCTTTGCCCTCTTGTCTGAAGTTTTACTACACCCAGTTATTTGAATGATCAGAGGCCAGACGCACACTCCTGGGCCCTCTCTACGAGATTCATATTTCCAATCTTTTTCATTTTTATTAGCTCAAGTCTTTGAGTCTTTCCCAGACCACTGCTATATATTCCAAGTTGAAGGAGACTGTTTTGATTGACGTGGTACACACTGTTAAAGCTAGAGGATCAGCATATTGCATTTATAAGTGTTTTTCTGGCCTTGGGTTTTACAGGAACTCTAAAACTGCAAGGCCATCGCTCTTCCAATTATTTCTGTATGAAAATTGGAAATGCTATCATAGGCTGTTTGCTTTCCCTAAGCTTACTGGCTCTGTGTCTATTTTGTATGCATTTTGTTCAAAACTGGTCCAGACCTACTGTGGATCAAGCTGTGTCTCGCTTTTACAAGGTAACTACCATTCCAGTGGAGGACTGTGGTCCTGCGTTTAGGAATCCAATCAGTGGTGGTGTGTTAGATTAGTCTACTCTCTACATATAGGCAGGGCCCTTTGGTTAAAGTGCTGGATTGCAGAACTTTTTTGCAATGAGTGGTTGAGCAGCATGGCCTTTGATGGACATCTCTTCAGACTGGCTCTGGATACTATCATCATGGGTGCTACTGGGGTGAAAAGCATTCATCTTCCCCAGCAGAAAAATAATAAACTTTATATCTTTAAGCTCCAGTTAACACTATTCAGTGCGGGGTGCTGCATGTGATTTTGAACAGGAGCACCACATTCCTGGTTAAATCACATGTAAATCTTCAGTAGTACGATTAGAGTCAGTATTCTGTATGGCTCAAATCGCACTGAATTTGCACCAAAAATGGGCTGGACCCTCTTTTTTTTTTTTTTTTTTCCATTCGCACCAGAATCGGATCACATGGGTGTTCACACCTATGCAATCCGATCCTGCAGATCGAACTGCAAACTGATTTCGGGTGTTAACTTGACATACACACCTGCAGAAGTTTGCATGAAGGGGGCGCCGTTTGGATGCAGTGTAGAATCCACACTAAATTTGCACACTGCATCAGTGTGAAACAGGACTAAAGGTAGCTTTTCAAAGAAAATACAAGAAATACACAGGATAAAACAAAGGAAAAGGGACAATTAATTGAAAGCTTGTCTGAAGAAATACGTTTTTAGATTTGAATGAGAAGCCTAAGGAGCAGACTACTAAGTCATATTGGTCCCTACCAATGTTATGGATTGATTAATGCTTTCATAAAATTACTATTTCTTTTATGTATACATATAAATTCCGGAATCGTCTTACTCAAAATGCCTCACCTAGAGACCCCCATCCCATCAGGTGAGTCCAGCAGTCCACAAGCTATCAGCAGAAAACCTGGATGAAACTGGCCAGACGACCCCTTAGATAAGGGTCCTACAATCTATGCTTGACAGCACGGAATACACCTGAGATGATGCTTTTGCAAATAACGAGTCATCTTCTACTATAAAAGAAACTATATGCCCAAAAGCAATAAAGGAAGCATTCCACTGAACAGTGTGTGTCAGCGTACTCCTAAACATGCATGCATGCATGGACATTTGAATTAGACCAGGTGCAGATAACTCGGTCAGACATTTGTCTGGAATCCAAAACACCAAGAAGCATTCCTTTCATTTAAAGTGGTGTTTCCACCAAAAAAAAATTAGCTTAAAATTCATAAAAAAATAAAAATTATTGGAAAAAATATATATTTTTTTACTCCCCTCTAAATGCTTCTCAACATAAAAATGAGCCCCCAATTACCAGGGTAGGGAAAAATCAGTTGACATTTGCTAATGTCTGAATGCCTTGTGTCCCTGAGGCCTAGGTGAAAGAGGTGGTGTTTTGGAGCTACTAACTGCAGTTTCTTCCCTGTTCCTTCCTTAGTTTCTAACATTAAATTTGTTTATATTTGGCTGCAAAATTTCCAGATAGAATCAAGCAGATGTGTCATTGCTTTTTTTCACCAGGGGAACAGACTTCAGAGGGCATAAAATATGTGTAATTACAGTACATACAGTAAAGGGCTCTGCAGGATAATGTGTTTCTGTGCAGACATTGTAGAGAAATTGTTGGATGTTGAAACTTTCTCCATATTGCTGGAATATCAGGGCTGGTCTTGGACACCTCCCAGGCCAATAAACAATATTTTTTAATTTATGGTTTGCGAGAAAGTTATAGCGTCTGCAAACTATGGATTTCTTTTTTTTTTATACTAGTAATTATTATTATTATTATTATTATACAGGATTTATATAGCGCCAACAGTTTGCGCAGCGCTTAACAAAATAAAGGCAGACATTACAATTACATAACAATTTGGTACAAGAGGAATCAGAGGGCCCTGCTCGCTAGAGCTTACAATCTAAAAAGAAAGGGTCAATTGATACAAGAGGTAATAGCTGTGGGGGATGAGTTGATGGAAAAAGTAAAACAGTGTTAGTTAGAAGCAGGATAGGCTTCTTTAAAGAGAAAGGTTTTCAGGGATCGTCTAAAGATGGATAGATTAGGGGACAGTCGGACAGATTGGGGTAGAGCGTTCCAAAGGATGGGAGAAACTCTGGAGAAATCCTGGAGGCGAGCATGGGAGGAGGTGACAAGGGAGCTAGAGAGCAGGAGGTCTTGGGAGGACCGAAGAGAGCGGCTTGGTTGGTATTTTGGTACTAGGTTAGTGATGTAGCTGGGGGCAGAGTTATGGATGGCTTTGTAAACTATTGTTAGTACTTTGAATTTTATTCGTTGGGTGAGTGGAAGCCAGTGGAGGGATTGGCAGAGAGGGGTGGAGGACGCTGAATGGTTGGTAAGGTGGATAAGTCTTGCAGCAGCATTCATTATGGACTGAAGGGGGGATAGTCTATGTAAAGGTAGTCCAATGAGGAGGGAATTGCAGTAGTCGAGGCGAGAGATAACCAGGGAGTGAGTTAGAAGCTTGGTGGTGTCATTCGTTAAAAAGGGGCGTATTCTGGAAATGTTGCGGAGGCTAAGGCGGCATGATTTGGACAGGGATTGTATGTGGGTCCGAAAGGACAGTTCAGAGTCTAGGATTACCCCTAGCACCCTGGCATGTGGGGACGGACTGATAGATGTGCCATTGATCTTGACTGAGAAGTCAGGGGAAGGGGCACGTGGGGGAGGAAATATTAAGAGCTCAGTTTTAGACAGATTAAGTTTGAGAAAGTGGTTTGACATCCAGACTGATATGTCTGCTAGTAAATCAGTGATGCGTGAGGAGATTGATGGGGTGAGTTGAGGGGCAGAGAGATAGATCTGGGTGTCGTCAGCATATAAATGGTAGTGGAAGCCATGTGAGGCTATCAGCTGTCCCAGGGAGGATGTGTAGATTGAGAATAGTAGAGGTCCAAGGACAGAACCTTGGGGGACCCCAACAGTAAGAGGAGTTGGAGAGGAGGAAGTGGAGTTGTAAGTGACACTGAAGGTGCGATGAGATAGGTAAGATTCGAACCAACGGAGAGCACAGCCATGGAGACCAAGCAAATTTAGTTTTTTGAGGAGGAGGGGGTGGTCAGCTGTATCAAAGGCAGCAGAAAGGTCTAAGAGTAAGAGTACGGAATAATGACCATTGGTTTTGGCTGTTAGTAAGTCATTTGTGAGTTTTAGGAGGGCAGTTTCTGTGGAGTGCTGTGGGCGAAATCCAGACTGAAGGGGATCCAGAAGGTTATTCTCAATGAGGTGGTCGCTCAGTCGGCTGTAGACTAAACGTTCAAGGAGTTTGGAGGCAAAAGGGAGTAGAGAGATGGGTCTTAGATTGTTAAGATTGGTTGGGTCTAGTGAGGCCTTTTTTGGTATGGGAGTGACTAGTGCATGTTTTAGAGGGTTGGGGAAGATGCCAGTAGAGAGGGAGAGGTTGAAGATATGAGTTAAAGACTGTAGGATAGAGTCAGATGGTGACCGTAGTATTTGAGAAGGAACAGGGTCCAGGGGGCAGGAGGTTAGGTGGGCATTAGAAAACATTTTAGTGACTTCCTCTATAGTAGCTGGATTAAAAGAGGAAAGTATTGATTGTGCAGGAGGACAAGGAGTGTAAAGTGAGGGAGATATGTGTAGAGTAGAGAACTCAAGACGAATTGTCTCAATCTTGTTTTTGAAGTGATTAGCAATCTCCTGGGCAGTGAGTAAGTTAGTGGGTGGAGGTACTGGAGGACGAAGTAGAGAAGTAAATGTAGAAAAGAGTTGACGGGGACTGCGTGAGAGGGTGTTAATGAGAGTGGTAAAGTAGGTCTGTTTGGCAGTGCGCAGGCAGGAATGGTATTTTTGGAGGGCAGATTTATATTGGCTGAAATCTTGCTGTGACTTAGTCTTACGCCACAGACGCTCAAGAGCACGGCTCTTCTTTTTGAGGCTTCTGGTGTTGTCTGTCTGCCAGGGTTGTAGCGGCCGGGGTCTGATTCTGGGTGTAGTGAGGGGGGCCAAGGTATCCAGGGTGGATGACAATGAACTGTTGTATATGGAAGTGGTCAAGTTGGGGCAGGACAAGGATGAGATTTTGTCGTAGAGACAAGCTGTAGCAGAAAAAAGAAGAGAAGGGTTAAGGTGGCGAAGGTTTCTACGGGTAATAGTTTGGTAGTTGGAAGGCAAGGAGGAGGCAGACAAGGAGAGAGTGAAACTAATAAGGTGGTGATCAGAGAGAGGAAAAGGAATATTGGAGAGGTTGTGCGGAGTGCACAGGTAGGAGAATATGAGATCAAGGCAGTTGCCAACAGAGTGAGTAGAAGCGCTCGTCCATTGTTTTAGGTCAAAAGAGGAGGTTAGGCTCAGCAGCTTAGAAGTAGCGGGAGTGTTAAGATTAACAGGGATGTTGAAGTCACCAAGAATGATTGTTGGAATTTCAGAAGAGAGAAAGTAGGGTAGCCAGGCAGAGATGTCGTCAAGGAAGTTTGATACGGGTCCAGGGGGCCGATAGATCACAGCAATTCTCAGTGAAACTGGAGAAAATTGACTAATACAGTGAGCTTCAAATGAGGAGAGGGACAGAGAGGGCGGTGGATGAAGAACCTGAAAAGTGCTTTGAGGGGATAGGAGGATTCCAACACCACCTCCTTTCCGTCCACTAGGCCTGGGGGAGTGAGTCCACAGAAGTCCACCGTAGGAGAGAGCAGCAGGAGAAGGAAGGTCAGATTCTTGAATCCAGGTCTCAGTAATTGCAAGTAGGTTCAGGGAGTTTGTGATAAATAGGTCATGGACAGTGGTGAGTTTGTTACAAACAGAGCGGGCATTCCAAAGGGCACAAGAGAAGGGGAGGCTGGTTCTAGGCAGAAGAGGAATGGAAATGAGATTGTGTGGATTGTGACTGGAATGAGGGGATGAGGGTTGCTGAGTATGTTGGCCGAAGGTAAAGGATGGCGGTCCAGGATTTGGGGAAATATCTCCAGAAATCAGGAGAAGCATTAGGGTGAGAGAGATGATATGGGATTGCGACTTGTGTAGTGGGACACGTCCCAGTGTCCTGCAGGTTTTATTGGCATTTGGGTTCAGAGTTAGCAGGAGCTGATATGTGCAGTAATAAGGTGATGACAGGAGTGAGGGTGATATATATAAGCTGTGGGGTGGAGAAGATGGGTGAAGGAGAGAGAATTTAAGGAGAGAGGATGCAACTGTGAGAAGGAAAAGTAGGAAGTGCATGACAGAGTGGAAAGATTTGAGATGAAGCCTGGATGGGAGATGAGCTAGTTTGATGAGGAATCAGGTCACCTGTAGTCTGTGTAATGTTCTGCTGAAGTCTGTTCTGCTTTTTCGCTTTGTGCAGTCGCTGAAGTGCTGAGCCGAAGTGCAATACTTAATCCAATATGAATACTTTATCCAAGATGATAGTTGCCAATGCAAACCCTGCCCGTGCACACCCCTGGCTGTGCTTCCCCTAAGTAGGGCCTTAATTTATACTCAGTTTGGGTGGGGGTATTGCCAATTAATTAGACAGGATTGCATTGGAGAAACACTTGGCTAACAGAATGAACTTCTCACACTAAGGGCTGGCTGACTACAAGACACAGCAAGAGAGCAGAGAGGTCACAGTCATAAAGATAGGAAAAGCTCATAATTTAGGTATAGACACCAAGAAAGTAAAACAAACATCACAGTGCTATGGGCAGAGGTAAATGGCGTGGAGTAATGGCAGTGATCAGCGATTTATAGTGGGACTGCGATAGTATGGTGGGCAATATGATGCTAACTGACACTTTGTGGAAACCAGTGACACCAATACAGTGATCAGTGCTAAAAATATACACTGCCACTGTACTAATGGCACTGGCTGGGAAGGGGTTAAACATCTAGGGTGATCAAAGGGTTAAATGTGTGCCTAACCAGTGTTTTATGTGTGTTCTGTGAGTTGCATTTACTAAGGAATATCCTTGTTTTTATTCCCTGCTTTTCATGGAAACAAAAACCGACACATCCTGGCTGACAGGAGAGAGCTCTGTATTGTTTACATTGACAAAGCTCTGTCCTGTCTTCCTTGTTGCCAATCAGTGGGTTCTGGCGGACAATCATTGTCTGGCACCCGCTGATCAGCTTGTGCTGTGACTGATCACAGCACAGCCGGCGCGTTTGGCACGTGCGCCACCTACCTGGAAGTGCTGGATCACGAATTGGACACATGGTCCAGCACAGGAGAGCCGATCTGCCACCGTACACCTACGTGAGACAGTTAGCAAGCGATTAATATGTTGTGCTAAAAAGTGTCTCTTTATGATTTTTTAGACGGTTGGAAATCAATGCAGCATCCCTGGTAAGAAAAATAATTTGCATGGCCTGTATGAGAGTTAGGGCATTGTTCTCTTAGCTTGGGTAGTACAACAGATTTTATGTTGAATCTTTTTTTAAAGTCTTTTAAGTAATATATGCTACATTTTTTACAGAAAACACCCGATGCTAGTTTTGGCAGTATTCGTACACATCAGTGTTGGTATTACACAGTATAATGTCTATAATGATGTTATTTGCTTGTAAATCTTCCCAGAAAGGTACAGGATGCAGTTATACTAATCTGCTACTGCTTCCTGTACATATTTTGAAATATGTTGCATTTGTGTAATTTCCTCATTTCTCAGTCAATCTGTACCAACATGTTACCAGTAAGGGTTTCCTTTTCTCAAAATTATTTGGAGAGATAAACTTCTTGAACAAAATCCTGTTGATTTTGCACATAAAATAGCAAGGTGATATTGGCAGGTAAGTGCTACTAGATTTTAAATCAATATAATGCAAACGTTTTTTATTACAAATCTTTTTGTGGCCCGGTCCGTGTCTTACAATGTGGTTACTATGTGATGCACTTTGATCCATTAACCCTGTTGTGAGAGCAATGGGTAATGTCCTAATACATATAAACTCAGTTTAGTTAGCAGTATAGATAGATATTGATACCAATAGATACTTGATGGGCTGGTGTCTTTATTCAACCTTACCAACTATGTAACTGTATTCATTACGAGTGTGCTGCATTTTCACTGTTTAGACCAAGTAAAGCAAGCTTATACATGAATCAGATTTTTCTGTTCAACCAGCGACTCGATTGTGGTGGATATGGAGAATCCTCCTTCTGAGCTTTTGTATTCTGACAGTGGGGAGACTTCACCATCAGAATACACTTATCAGCGATGCCGGCTATAGACTGCAGCGCTGATCGAGTGGCAAAAATCTGACACATGCAAACCAGTAGATCAATTTCTGTACAAACAGTGCCTATACATGGATTGAAATTCAACTGTTCCCTGCTGACCAGGTCGAATTTCAATCCATGTATGGCCAGTTTAACCACTTCAGCCCAGAAGATTTTTCTGCTCAATGACCAGGCCATTTTTTGTGATACAAAATAAGGTTATAATTGCGCTACCAAGAAAAAAAAAAAAAGAAATTGTGCAAAAATGTGAATAGCAGCCAGCAT
Organism: Lithobates sylvaticus; assembly: GCA_028564925.1. Lineage (NCBI taxonomy): Eukaryota > Metazoa > Chordata > Amphibia > Anura > Ranidae > Lithobates > Lithobates sylvaticus. Next base: position 95,078,859 of record CM053026.1, read on the forward strand.
CAACAATGATACAATTGTGTAGAAAAAAATAAACAAAAAATGCAGCGCTAAGTGAAACAACTCATTCGGTAAAATGAGAATAGTGAAAATGCGATGGAAATGGCCCAATAACACAGAGCCAAATATGTAGTGACAAAAGTGAAACGATCAAAAATCCATGGAAGTAAGTGAAAAGTCCAAAGTTCTAAAAAATGGATCCACCTGAATAGATTAAAGCCTGTGTGCAGGCACAACCATATACAGGGGGTCCCCTACTTACAAACATCCGACTTACAAACGACTCCTACTTACAAACGGAGGGAGACAACAGGAAGTGAGAGGAAATCCACCCCTAGGAAGGGAAATTCACTCCTGTAAGAGTTAATATGGGAAAAAGGTGTCTCCACTGATGCTTTATCACCAGTCCATGCTTCCCTAACAACCCAACATTTTCAAAATCCAATTGTCATTGGGACAGAAGGTGAGGTGAAATCTTCTGAACAGGGGCACAGACAGCAAAACAAATGTTACAGGGGTGATAACCCTTCTCTATGTTCTCCAAAAAGCTTAAAAATAGATTTTTTGGCTGGAGCTACACTTAAAAAATGTACCTGTTCCGACTTACAAACAGATTCAACTTAAGAACAACCCTACAGTCCCTATCTTGTTTGTAACCCGGGGACCCCCTGTAAAGGAAAAAAGTGTCCCTTCATCAATGAATAATCAATCCTAGATGATAGATGGGCAAAATTCCTGGAAGGGGTACGGGACTGTAAATGCATAGAATGAAATTGCAGAAATCTTCAAAACACCTGATAAGCCTTCATGTAGAAATATATATAAAAAAAACACTGACTGTATGGAAAGAAAGTAATGGGTACTCTTACCCGAAGGTGTTGACCCACACACCTTGGTGGTGAGTCGATCAAGCTTGAAGTTATATTGGCTGCGATCGATCCTCCAATGGGGGTGATGGAATGCCAGACGCACCAGACTGCACACGATGTTGAATGCGACTATGCAGCAATCAATTCTCCACCGAAGATACTGGAACGCAGCATACACCCAATAACACACGATGAACCATGCGATCAGGATGTAGGATCTCACCGACTTTGACTCCGAAGATGGTAATGGGCACCCACATATAGATGAGTGTATGAGAAGAAAAATAAAAAAGAAAAGAAAAAAAGCCTCCACATGGAGCAGGTCACTCCGGTAAAAAGTTTTTTATTCAAAATAAAAAGTCATATAAAAATGATTCTTAATACAAAGCATCAATGAAGATGAGTACCAACATCACAGTATTAAAAAAGCGTGGTAGATCAGGTCAGCAGGCTATGTACCCGACATGTTTCGCACTGACGTGCTTCAACTGGGGCATGCCCAGTATCTTCGGTGGAGGATTGATTGCTGCATAGTCACATTCAACATCGTGTGCAGTCTGGTGCGTCTGGCATTCCATCACCCCCGTTGGAGGATCGATCGCAGCCAATATAACTTCAAGCTTGATCGACTCACCACCAAGGTGTGTGGGTCAACACCTTCAGGTAAGAGTACCCATTACTTTCTTTCCATACAGTCTGTTTTTTTTATATATATTTCTACATGAAGGCTTATCGGGTGTTGTTTTGAAGATTTCTGCAATTTCATTCTATGCATTTACAGTCCCGTACCCCTTCCAGGAATTTTGCCCATCTATCATCTAGGATTGATTATTCATTGATGAAGGGACACTTTTTTCCTTTATATGGTTGTGCCTGCACACAGGCTTTAATCTATTCAGGTGGATCCATTTTTTAGAACTTTGGACTTTTCACTTACTTCCATGGATTTTTGATCGTTTCACTTTTGTCACTACATATTTGGCTTTGTGTTATTGGGCCATTTCCATCACATTTTCACTATTCTCATTTTACCGAACGAGTTGTTTCACTTAGCGCTGCATTTTTTGTTTATTTTTGTGATACAGCATTGCGTTGCTTTAACTGACAATTGCATGGTGGATCGATGCTGTACCCAAACAAAATTTACATCCTTTTTTTGCCACAAATAGAGCTTTTTTTTGGTGATATTTGATCACCTCTGCGGGTTTTATTTTTTGAGCTATAAAAAAAAGAAGAGCGACAAGTTTGAAAAAAACATAAAAATATCTTTTACTTTTTGCTATAATAAATATCCCACATTTAAAAAAAAAAATAAAAAAAAAAAATAATTTTTTCCTCAGTTTAGGCCGGTATGTATTCTTCTACATATTTTTGGTAAAATAAATCGCAATAAGCATATATTGATTTGTTTGCGCAAAAGTTATTGCGTCTACAAAATAGGGGATAGCTTTATGGCATTTTAATATTTTTTTCTTACTAGTAATGGCGGCGATCTGCGATTTTTATCAGGACTGCAATATTGCGGCGGACAAATTGGACACTTGACACATTTTTGAGTTCATTGACAATTATACAGAGATCAGTACTATAAAAATGCACTGATTACTGTTTAAATGTCAATGGCAAGGAAGGAGTTAACACTAGGGGGCGATCAAGGGGTTAACTGTGTTACCTTGTGTGTGTTCTAACTGTAGGGGGATGGGACTGACTAGAGGAGGAGAGAATTTGATGTTCATACTTGGTATGAACACGATCTGTCTCCTCTCCCCTGAGAAAAACAGGATTTGTGTGTTTACACACACAGATCCCAGTTCTTGCTCTGTCACGAGCGATTGTGGGTGCCAGGCGGTCATCGCGGCCGCCGGGCACTCGCGTGCGTGAATGCCTCCTACAGCGTCTTAAAGGGCCGACGTAGCGTTACGGCAGCTTGCCCAGGGGAGCCAACCTGCCGCAGTACAACTGCAGCGGCCGGTCTGTAACTGGTTGAGTATCCCTGTCTGAAGGGTAGGGGCTCTAGGTCCATTTGTTACTGTATTTTTTGTTCTGATTTACAACAAAGGTTAAAGTGTATGTAAGCCCTAATAATAAAATAATCGTATTTGATGCATTTTGGTCTGTTAAATATACTATACTGTTGTAAGCATTTTGTTATAGCTGTTCAGAAAGTGGGAAAAAAAATACTTGTTGATCATGTCAGTGTGTTCCTCTCTAGAACTACAAAACTGTTACTTTTGATGATGGAGAGATGGGGACAGTGAGAGGGATTACGTTGTTTAATGCAGAAGTACAGCCAAAGCTCGTTTGGCTGTACTTCTCCTGTGGTTCGATGTTTCGAGTTTGTTTTGCACTCCTGTGAACCGTTTCCAGCAGACAGCGGGCTAAAGTCCACTGTCTGCTGACGTCACAGAGCCAGTCCAGGCTCTGGCAAGATTGGGACAATAGAGTTGGGATCCGTCCACTTGCCTGGACCGGCACCCGGCTCAGGCTCTCAGCAAGCCGCTGAGAGCCTGAGCTGGCCCCTTCCACCCCCATCCACAGCCCAACGCTCCAGTGAGCGTGGGGGGGGGGGGTCAGAGCAGAGAGCAATGGCTGATCGTCACCAGCTCTCTGCTCGGGGAGCTGTGAGAACCAAGCGATTGGCGATATTTGATCCCTCGGTTCTTCGCGTTAGAGGCACCGGGGGACAGATGCAGCATCGGATCGATGCTACATCCACCTAGGTAAATATGATTGTTAAATTTAAAAAAAACTCCATACTCTTTTAACAAAAGACAACTGACACCTTTCAGTCCAAAAAAAGATACTAGGGTGATTTCAGTAAAGCATTCACGCCATAGTTCTGTCGGGGTGGCCCTTTTAAAAGGTCCTGCGCCAAATAAAAAAAAATAATAACCCTCAGTTCCTAGATAACAAAACTGGGGGTACTTAAAGTAATATTAAACCCAAACTAAAAATTGTAATATATTGCAGTTTACCAATCATTACTTGTGGTGGCTGCTTTTACTTTTTTTTTTTTAGCTTTTTATCCCTTTATTTCACCTGGTTGATCCAACCAGTCAACGCTCTTTTGTCATAGGGTGTCTGCATTCTGGATTAAGTAGTAAAGCACACACTTTTGGACAGAAGCATTGTCAGTCTGGGGAGAGGGCAGTGTTAGACTAGCAGATTTACACTTGACTAACAAATTGAAATTGATCTCCTGGTAATACTTATTAAGCAGGTACAGCAAGCTGTTTTTTTTTCTTGTTTTTTTTCTTTTGGGTTAAAGTTTTTTTTACATGAATGAATAAAAGCTGACCATTGTAAGCACCCCTGTACATGCTAGCTTGTTCAGTTAAAGCAAGTTGAAAATAAACAGACTTACTGACTGGATCACCAGGTGAAAATAAAGGAAAAAAATTGAAACTAATGCAGCCACCACACCTAAGAGCTGGTAAGCTGCAAATTAATATATTCTTGTTTTTAGGTTTAATACTGCTTTAAGTTGGTGTACAGAGATAGGCAAATGCTATTTAGTGGGGCAGCATGTTTTCTACTCTTATCCCCTCCCCATCTGTCACTTTGTGTTAAGGATGCTGTTGGCTTTAGAGTTTACAGGCAACTACCAGACAGTGATGCGAACAGTGGGCGAAGCCTGATGTGCTATCACAAGAGGAAATGATGGCATTTCTGGCAGATCAGCAGATATTATCTTAACTGTAAAGTACAGTATATGGGACTTCAGAAAATCTGAAGTTAAATTTCATCCGATGAACGATCTGCCGATTTTCTGATCGTTAGTATGCTGCTTTCTTTTCTTTAGTACGGTTTTCTGCCCAATAAAAATCTGAAGAGCAAGACTAGGCATGCTCAGAAATGAAAGAACGAATACAAAACAATTCAACACATACGTCACTTCTTTTTTTTTTTTTTTTTTTTTGTTGCGGGTACTTGCTGTTAAAACTTCATCCCCTTGGGCATCTATGGATGGGTCCTCAGGACCTCCGAGTAGCTCCATGATTTTTTAAATTTTCTCCAACCTTCCCACTTCTCTTTCGTTGCTTCCCTTCCCCCCCCCCATGCAATTTATCACGCACTCCATTGTATATGCGGATTCTACCTCATCCACCCAAAGCCACAGAGGAGGGCATTCCCGGTCCATCCAGCATCTCGGAATCGCCCCCTTTGCTGCGTTGAGAAGGTGGGGGACCAGAGAGCTTGTATATTGGCTGATTCCCTGCGTGGTTGCGTGCATGAGAACAACCCAGGGGTCCCTTTTCACCTCCACAGTGGTAATTTCTTTTATATATTTTAGGATGGTCTCCCAGTATTTTTTTATTTTGTGGCAGTCCCACCAAAGGTGACCCATGGTCCCTCTTTCCTCGCATCCCCTCCAGCACTTGGCTGATATATCCCTCTGGTATTTGCTTAGCTTATCCGGGGTCCTATACCACCTAGCCATGAGCTTAAAGTTCATTTCAGCGGTCTTAGAGTCGGCGGCTGAACCGTGGGCTAATTTTAATATTTTCCTAGCTGTGTCTAAATCTAAATGTGAACCCAGTTCCCTCTCCCATTTCCTAAGGTATGGGGGTATCTCCGGTCTATCCTGCTCCAAGAGTAGTTTGTAAATTTTCGAGATTCTTTTTTTGGAGTTCTCTGCCGTAAAAAATTTTTCTAGCTTCGTCAGGTCGTTGATGTCCCTTAACGGCACTGGAAGCGAGTTAATGAAATTACTTATCTGGAGATACCGCCATACGTCTATGGAAAACAACTCACCTTTAGTCTGTAACTCCTGCAGTGCCAATACTTTCCCATTACTAATAATTTCTCCTATACATGTGCTATCCTTTTTGATCCAATCTCCGCTTACCCCTTTTTTCCCAGGAGGGAAAAAGGGGTTTTCCTTAAGTGTAATTAATGGTGAATTATATGCTTTATTAAATATTTTATATGTCTTATCCCAAATTTTGAGTGTGTTCCGTGTAATTGTGTGCGTTTTTTCACCCAGTGGTCTACATTTTGGGGGGTTCCATACAATCTTCCTCAATTTTACTTCGCTAAGTGCCTCCTCCAACCCAACCCATCTTTTAACATTCTGTGTTTTAACCCATTCTGGTATTCTAAGTAGTGCTATAGCGTGATAGTATCCCTCGATGTCCGGGACTGTTAGGCCGCCTAAGTTCTTATCTTGCTTTAAGATTTGAAGGGAAATTCTGTGTTTTTTATGCTTCCATACAAAGTTCATGACCAATGCTCTTAATTTTCCAAGATACTGTTTTGGGAGAGGGAGTGGAAGCATCTGGAGTTTATACGTGATGATCGGCAGTATCATCATCTTTACCGTATTGACCCTACCTATCCATGATAGGGCTCTTCCGTTGTATTCTTGGCATTTTTTTTTAATTTCCTCAAGCAGTGGAATAAAGTTTATTTTATACATTTTCCATGGATTATTGGCCAACTCAATGCCCAGATATTTTATCTGTTTTTTCCAGGCGAAACTCACCTCTTTCTGTATATTCTGTTTTTCGATATTGTTGAGGTTAATATTTAAAATAAAGGTTTTCGTGCTATTAATTCTAAAATTTGTTAGTTCGCCGTACTTGGCTAGGATTTTTAGGAGGTTGGGGATTGACTTCTGCGGTGACCCGACATAGAAAAGGACGTCATCTGCAAACGCAGCGAGTTTATGTTCCTCCCTGCCGACTCTGCATCCCTCTACTCCCAAACTACCTCGGATTGTGGACAGCAGGGGTTCCAGAGACAAGACGAAGAGGAGAGGGGATAGCGGACATCCCTGCCTGGTCCCGTTATGCATCTCGAACATAGACGAGACTATCCCGTTAATTCTTATATTTGCTTTGGGATGCGCGTAAAGGACTTTAATTTTCTGTATGATCCCGGGACCAAATCCCATTCTTTGTAAAGTTTTAAACATGAACCCCCAGTCTACCCTGTCAAATGCTTTTTCTGCATCAATTGAGAGCAGTAGACTGGGGGTTCGCGTATCCCTCATCCTCTGCATGGCAAGTAGTGTCCGAATCCCATTATCTCTCCCCTCCCTGCCCGGGATGAAGCCCACTTGGTCCGGATGGATCAGCGTGCACAAGTGTCCCTTAATTCGCTCAGCCAAAATCTTGGCGTACAGTTTTGTATCGAAATTTAGTAGTGAAATGGGTCTATAGCTTGAGCACACTGATCCATCCTTCCCCTCCTTGAGCAGGACGGTTATCGTCGCCAGAAGTGACCCCTCGCTCATATCGTATTCTGTCCCCAGGCCATTCATATAGCGCTGTAGTCTTGGGACTAGGATTTCCTTGAAGGTTTTATAATATAGAACGGTAAGCCCGTCGGGGCCCGGGCTCTTTCCTGAAGGGGAGTTGTTTAGGGCTCTGAGAATTTCGTCCTCTGAGATCGGTCTTTCCAGAGCTTCACTGTCTTCTATATTTAGGGATGCCAACCCTGCCCTTCCCAGGAAGTCGTCTCTTTTCGTGCTGTTTTCGCCCCCTTTGTTGCCGCCCTCCGGGACTACCGAGTAAAGTTCTTCATAATACTACCTAAATGTTGCTGCTATTTCTCTAGATACATGTTTAGTCTCCCCATTGCCGGTTTGAATTTTCTCGATAAAATTTCTCGATTTTTTCTTTTGGAGTTTTCTGGCTAGAAATTTCCCCGGCTTATTTCCCCATAAGTACTGGTCCTTTGCCATCTTGTTAAATACCTGTCTAGCTTCTTGTTCGGCCAAATCTTTTAACTCCTCCCTCTTTTCCACCAGCTCGAGGTATGTGTCATGCGCCTGGGCCCCCCCTATCTTGTGTTTTTGTTCAAGTCTGGCGATCTCGGCCGTCACTTCCTGTGTCTGTCTTATCCTCTCTTTTTTCTGCCAGGATGCCTTCGCTATAAAGATACCCCTGACGAACGCCTTATGGGCGTCCCAGATAACTGCTTCTGAGACTTCGCCATTGTCATTATTTTGAAAAAACCATTCGAGTTCTTTTCGAATGGACTCCCTTATGTCTTTATCGTATAATAGTTCTGTATTCAATTTCCACCCGCTCGAGGGTTGTTTATACTCTGGAATGCTTAAATTCATAGTGACTGGGGCATGGTCTGAGAGGGACATTATTTCTATGCTGGATTTGGTGATTCTCTCCAATAATCCGTGTTCAACCAGGATGTGGTCCAGACGAGAATACGTCTGGTGTGCTGGGGAGAAGAACGTGAAGTCCCTTTTCTGGGGATGCTGGATCCTCCATATATCCACCAGTTGTTCTCCAGAGAGCCTTTTTTTTAGTCTCTTGAGTTGGGCGGTCCCTGTCCCCTGCACAACAGACGTACTATCACAGGGTGGGTCCATTACGAAATTTAGATCCCCCATGAGTATCAAATAACCCTTTTTAAAGGCCCTTAGCTTTGATAGGATTGATTCTAAGTATCTGATGGGTCTTGTGTTGGGGGCGTATATATTGGCTAAAGTGATTTCTGTCCCGCTGAGGGATCCCCTTAAAAAGAGGAACCTCCCCTCCGGGTCCGTTTTCCTGTCTTCCAGTGTAAAGTTGATGTCTCTGCCAAACCCAATGGCCACCCCTCTTGCCCTGTTTGTTACAGTGTCTCCGTAGTACCACGTAGGATATGAGGGTGAGAATAGTCTGATATTGGAGACATGCGTCAGGTGGGTCTCCTGTAGAAAGACTATTCCCGCCCCATATCTCCTAATCTCCTCCAGGACCCTATATCGCTTAATGGGGGAGTTCATTCCCTTTACATTATAGGTAAGAAGCTTGATTTCGGTCTTCATTTCTCTGTTAGGGTGTTTTTACGGTTTTTAATAGGGAGTTTTCCCTTTGTTCTGGTTTGGTAATTAAGTTGTTTAAGAACCGATGCCCTGTCAGTAGCGGAGGGGGGCCCCCTCCCTAACCCATCCCTCCCTCCCCTTTCTACTTCCCCCTTCTCCCTCTCCTTACCATACCCTCCTACCCCCCATCCCTCCCCCCCCTTCCCCCTTCCCCCCTCCCCCCATCCATCCCCTCTCTGACCCCAACGTGGGTCTCTAGGTCCGTGGGTGTCGTCTTCATGCGGCACCCTTGGGCACTAGATTCGTGGTGAGGTGGAGCTCGATCCCAGCCCCCCCTTTTCTCCCCTTGTCTGTCCCCTCTTTCTTCTCCACCACTTCTCGGAATACTCCGAAAAATAGTGGAGATTAGGCCGAGTCTTTTGGGGCTTACTGGTAGACTTTTTTACACACGCCCCCCCCCCTTTTCTGCCACCATTTTAAGTGAGATCGTCTAAGCCCTCTTTTTCTTTCCAGCCGGGTAGCTCTGGGACTGGTATTCCCAGCTTAGCGCAGAAACCCTGAAGCTCCTCCGGGAATCTCAGCTTAGCCGCTAGCCCCTCTTTTAGGCCTATTAGGCACGGTGGGAAGCCCCAATTGTACTTGATGTTTTCTTTCCTGAGAATTTCTAATAGGGGTTTTTGGAATCTTCTTCTCTCCAGGGTACGGGCCGATAAGTCGGCATATACCTGAATGTCTGTGTCTTCGTACCTCAATGGTGTGTTGCCCCTGATTTTTACCCAGATGTCCTCTTTCTCTTTGAAGTGGAGAAATCTAATAATTATGTCTCGCGGTCTATCTGGGCCCGACCTCTCAGGTCTTCCCACTCGATGGGTCCTTTCAATTTCAGGGAACTGATCCTGATTTTTGCCACTAATAGGGCCAAAAATAGAAAAAAAAAATTTCTCGAGGTCTTCCCCTCTTTGTTCTGTGACCCCGCGTAGTCTCAGATTTTGCCTTCTGTCCCTGTTTTCTTGTTCTTCAATTTTGTAAGCGGTGTCTCTCTGGTTTAGTTGGGATTTTTTCAATAGGGTTTTTAGATGAGAAATTTCCTGATCAGTATTATCTGCTCTGGTTTCGACCGTCTCTACCCTGGTTAGTAAATGGCCCATGTCCTCTCTGAGGGTATTAATTTCTAGTTTAATGGCGTTTTCTAGGCGCAATAGCATAGCCTCCATTTCCGTTTTAGTGGGGACATGTGTTCCTGCCTGATGATCCTCGGTCCGACTCATGTCGATCTCGCTTTCTGTAGTGTAGTCTGCTCTTGAATGGTTGTTAACCCCTTCTGCCCCTACACTTCTCTCCAAACTGACCCCCGCCTGAGATGCGGTCCCTGTGGTTTTTGGACTGGCTCCTTGTCTGAGATAATGTTTAATCGTGCTTGCTTCTCCTTTGGTGCCTTTAGTGGCTCCCTTTTTTGACGATTTGGGTACGTCTTTGCTCATGATGCCCTTTTTTATGCCTCTTATTCTCCTCCCCAGTTTTGCTTTTTGTTAGGATCCCCTATTTCCTTTCTTCACCCCTGTTTGCCCGGCCAGGACCCTTTTCTTGTGTTTGATCTTTTAGTGTTAGAGTGGGATTGTTCCTGGGTTAGGGTCCTCTTCCTGGGTATTCTGTTGCCGGGGGGTGGGGCTAGATGGAGGGTCCCCACGGCCCTGGTGCCTTATCTTCTTTAGGTTTCCCCTTGGGTGGCTTGTGGTGTCCAGTATACTTCCCTCGCCGGCTGGGCCCTGCCCGTCCTGTGAGGGGGAGTCTAAGGAAAAGCAAGTGCAGGGGTCTGGACAGGGGTACCACTACCACTACCTCTCTAGGGGTTGATGTTAGTCCCTTTGTTCAGTTCTATTTGATGTTTAAGTGGGGTTGTTCCTGGGTTAGGGTCCTCTTAGGGGGTGCTCTGTTCTCGAGGGGTAGCGCTAAGTGGGGGGTCCCCACTGCCCTGGTGCCCTACCCTCTTCCTCTTTCCCCTTAAATGGGATGTGTGGTCTAAGAGGGCCCGGGGCGGCCTTGTCTCCCTCTCGGGCTAGGCCCTACCCGTCCTGTAGGAGAGAGAGCTGTCGTTCAGCCCGGAAGTACGGGTGGACTCAGAGTAGCTATTACAGCTTCAGATGGGTTATTGTGGAGGTATAGCCTGCGAGGTATTGGGTATAACTGGTTTCAACATCCGAGGGAGGGAAGGCCAGGAAAAAAGGGAACAAAAACACAAAAAGAAAGAAAAATACGAAGTCAGGACAAAGTTCAGCTTGGGAAACCTTATATCCAAATTTTACATGTCCATATTCGAGATCTGTAAGTGAGGTGTCTTTTTCTCTAAAGTCTACATAGTGGCTCCGTTCTATGCGCTTTAGTGAGTATGAAAGGGACCCAATTTCAGAAGACAGGTCTCCAAGTACTATACTTAGCCAGCTACTTGCCAACAGCTTGCTTATGAGGAGGTGAGCCTAATAAGAGTTAGCTGGCAGCTTAATAAAACACCTTTACATTTTGAAGATGTTCTGCATCTTTGCAAGATGCAGCACAAGTATCGTAAGTAACGTTTCCAGTATGGTATAATAGCTGCTAAAAAAAAAAAAGAATATTTAAAGGCACTATTGTGATTTTTTTGCGGCAAATCCCATCGTCGCTGACGGTACCTCTTATGTTGGAGCCAACTAAACAATAGGGTTGCCGACTATCACAGGGAAGACAGTTTCACCTACTTTCATTATCCACGTCCTTTAACATGTAAGCATAGACAGTTATGTCAATTAGGAAGCACTACTCTTTAAGAGGCATACTCAGACTAAAAAAAAAAAAAGCGAGTGCAGTAATCCAAACCGGGGCATCGCTGCCTTTCTAGATGTTTGGTGTTGGTATCTGGAAACAAACATGCATAAGGAGGACCTACGGTACAACAGGTACCCGGGAGAGTACACCACAAAAAAAAAGAAAAAAAATAGAAAAACAGAGCAGGAGGTGAAGAGCGACCACGTTGCAGGGGCTATGGTGCGGTCATGTCATTTTAATATATCACTTCATGTCGGGTCGTGCATTGCGATACAGACACATGCGTTTTCTGTGTGGACGGAACCATTCGTCTCCACAAGTTGGTGTGTACTCTCTCAAGTTCAGCGAACACAGTCCCCAATTGGTTTCAGCTAGGAGCTTTAAGTGAGTACTTCCAACAGGGTAGGACTGGCTGTGCCCCCACCTAAGATACACTATACGGAGGGAGCCACTTTAAACAGCCCCCCGGGGATAGCTCCTTTAGACCATTGCGTAACCGTTGTTCCGTTAAGAGGTAGTTAAAATTGCATCACTTGTCCGTGTCACCCGCGGGCGTCCGTAAAACCTTGCTATGCTATGCGCTTACCTTTCAGGTAGATGTAGTTCTGATTGGCTGTGTTCCTGTTTGTTCCTACTTACATACTTTACCGGGGATATCTCCTGTGGCCCCCTCTCCCTACGTCCTCCGGGGGCTCCGGGCGGTCTTTGCTATGAAGCAAACTTGGTGGCGGGGTGAGGGGAGAGGTGTGCTGGATGAGGCTGGCGTTATGGGGCCCGACGCAGATCTCCTGCCGTCCTGGTTCCTCTGCAATGCTTTGGAGGGAGACTCGCGGCGCCCAAGTCTCCTATCCCGGGTGGGGACATTGGCTTCCGCGGCGCCTCTCCCTCGTGGCGAAACAGAGTCGTTCCTGCCTGCACATCCGCGCTCCTCGGCCCTCTGAGGGCGACGGCTGGGATCGAACTCCTCCCTCCGTACGGACGCTACGTCAGTACGTCCATTCCCAAATTTACAAAAAATGTGAGGGGTGTACTCACTTTTGTGAGATACTGTATATAACCTCTCACCAGACACTTTATTAGGTACACCTGCTCAATTGCTTGTTAACACAAATTTCTAATCAGCCAATCACATGGCAGCAACTTAATGCATCTAGACATGGTGAAAACTACTCGCTGAAGCCGAGTATCAGAATGGGGAAGAAAGGGGATTTAAGTGACTTTGACCATGTCATGGTTGTTGGTGACAGACGGGCTGGTCTGAGTATTTCAATAACTTCTAATCTACTGGGATTTTCACGCACAACCATCACTAGGGTTTACAGAGAACAGTTAGAAAAAGAGAAAATATCCAGTGAGAGGCAGTTATGTGGACGAAAATGCCTTGTTGATGTCAGAGGTCGAAGGAGAATGGGTAGACTGGTTTGAGATGATAGAAAGGCAACAGTAACTCAAATAACCACTCGTTAGAACTAAGGTATGCAGAATACCATCTCTGAATGCACAACACATCGAACCTTGAAGCAGATGGACTACAACAGCAGAAGACGACACTGGGTACCACTCCTGTCAGCTAAGAACAGGAAAGTGGGGCTACAATTCGCACAGGCTCACCAAAATTGGACAATAGAAGATTGGAAAAACGTTGACTGCTCTGACGAGTCTCGATTTCAGCTGCGACATTCGGACGGTGGGGTCAGAATTTGGCGTAAAACAACATGAAAGCATGGATCCATCCTGCCTTGTGTCAATGGTTCAGGCAGCTGGTGGTGGTGTAACGGTTTGGGGAATATTTTCTTGGCACACTTTGGGCCCCTTAGTACCAATTGAGTATCATTTAAATGCTACGCCTACCTGAGTATTGTTGCTGACCATGTCCATCCCTTTATGACTACATTGTACCCATCTTCTGATGGCTACTTCCACCAGGATAATGAACCATGTCACAAAGCTCAAATCATCTTAAACTGGTTACTTGAAAATGACAATGAGGTCACTGTACTTCAATGACCTTCACAGTCACCTGATCTTAATCCAATAGAGTACCTTTTGGATTTGCATCATGGATGTGCAGCAGACAAATCTGCAGCAACTGCGTCATGCTATCATATCAATATGGACCAAAATCTCTGAGGAATCTTTCCAACACCTTGTTGAATCTATGCCATTAAGAATAAACACAGTTCAGAAGGCTTAAGGGGTTCAAACCCGGTACTTGCAAGGTGTACCTAATAAAGTGGCCGGTGAGTGTTTATATACTGTATATGAATCAATAAAGTCCCATCCACCAGTGTGAAAAAAGTGTACTTGTGGTAATACACTTTAAAGGAGGGGCAGCTACACACAATTTTGTGGGAGGTAAAAGAGGATAGGCGTCTACTACTATTTCTTAAATTCAAGGAATGTTTTAAAAATATACCCCATGTTTTCCCTGAACATATTCTTATGTCACAAGGAAGTAAATTTAGTCTTGCAAGTCAAGAAATTATTATATTTGGGTAAAAAGGACATGCGGCCAACACCTTCATCCCTAAATTGTAGAAAGCTCAATCTTTATTTTGTGTTTACAATAGATGTTTCTGGCAATCCACGATATTCACTTGTAGTTGCTTACTGCACTCTTCTAACATACAAGAGAGTAAAAACTGGAGCACTTATGCTAATTGAATGCAGATTTTCTCCAATCCAATTCGCATGACAGGAAATTGTGACTGGCTCTCAATGGAGATGGTTCACACATCTTCGGAGCGGCTGGGGAGCGGATTGCACAGGGGTCCTGTGCGTCTTTGGCTCAGTTTCAGGTCCAAATTCAGGCAAAAATTGGGGACTGATTTGTCCCTGAAACAGAGAACAGGGACGCACCGGACCCCTTCTGCAAGCCACATCCGGCATAAGTGTGAACCCAGCCTTAATGAGCAGCAGAGGATCTGACATTTAACAATTTAATTACAGAAGTTAGGTTATTTATGACCAGGTATGAACTCAGGAATGTTCAGATAGGAGTCCAATCTTGTCTAAGGGCCAGGTCTCACTAGTGCGATGCCAGACATTGCATGTGATTCACACCACATTGCTGTGGAGATCACATGCGATGTCTGTGCAATGCGAATTCAGCCATAAAAACAGTATGGCTGAATTCACATTGCATTCAAAACAAACTCGTGCAGGACCTTTTTTTTTTGTTCCGCACCAGAATCGGATCGCATGGGTGTGAACATCCGATTATGCAAATCGCTCTGCATTTTGCAAACTGATTGTGGGGTGTTGTTAACATACACTCTGCAATCAGTTCGCATGAGCAGGTTTGTGATTTAAATGTGGTGTGAATTCTTATCTAGTATGTGAGCCTAAGCAATCCTGTCAGGAAGCTGTCAAAGCAGGCAGGCAATCATAGACAGCTAAGACATTCCCTGCCCCATGCCCCTGGTGTACATGAAGCTGCAGGGCAGGGAATGCCACTACTGCCCATGATTGACTGTCAGCTTTGACAGCTTCCTGGTGGGATAGCTCAAGCAGGTTCAGATTCATACAAACACGCCTGAACCCATCCCTAATTGTGATTTAGGCAGAAGTTTGAGTCCCCATGTACAACCTGTACTCCCAAGCATCTAAGGTTCTCTTTTGCTATCTTGGAGACAATGTATGCCAGTTTTAAGTTCACTTTAAATGTCAACATCAAGTTATTATATGACAACGTCAGGAATATGAAAAATCCACCCTTGCAGAGCCCACTCCCACTGAGAGGATTAAATGCTTGTTATGTCTAGAGCAGGGATAGGCAACCTGGGGCCCTCCAGCTGTCGCAGAACTACGAGTTCCATCATGCCTCTGGGAGTAATTGTAACTGCCAGCCTTGCAATGCCTCATGGCAAATGTAGTTCCACAACAGCTGGAGGGCTACTGGTTGCCTACCCCTGGTCTAGAGGGTATATTACAGTCTGTGTTAATTATCTGGCTTCCTCCCTGCTCCTGCCAACTCTGAGGCTCTTCTTCTCTACCCTAAGCTTTGGTCTGTGTGCAGAATCTTGTAATCATCATGTACAGTACAGGGACATTAACCTTGCATTGTCCATGGGGGAAGCTGGAAGAGGCTTGCAAAGGCAGCTGCATGGGGCTTTTTATTTACTCCTCATTGCAGCACCCCTAGACATAAAGAGCATTTAACCCTTGCAATGCAGGGGTCCCCCCTGCAAATATTTTTATTTTTTCATATTCTTGGAAACACTGAGAGAAACCGCTTTTAAGTGTAGATCAGTCAGAATCAGTGGATCAAGACGCTCATTTCTATGAGTAGAACGCAAGGTGTAAAAGAATTGAAATGGTAGCCAGGAGGACAGCTTCTTTGGATGGCTTAAAGGCTAAGCTCACCTTTGTGTAAAAAATAATAAATGCACATTTTTCAAAGTAAAATGTGGATTTATTATTTTTAACTCCGGAGCCTGCAGAGCATTGCACCCGTGATCAGTTTATCGTGAATGCAATGTCAGGCTCCTGCAGACACTTTGTGCAGCTCTGTCCTTACCTCTGTATGGGCAGATAGTTGCCAAGCTGCAAAAACTCAGCGCTCTCATAGCATTGGCTGATGCTACCACAGTAGGGTGCCCACGTGTCCCGGATTGCCCGGGACAGTCCCGCAATTAGTAGGTCTGTCCCGGGTCCCGGGCACCCTCATTCCGGGACAATACAATGTCCCGGAATGATACTGACAGAGTGAGCAAACCCTGCGGTAGCGCTGATAGTCACTCCGCCTCTGCCTCCACCTGATACTCTACTGGCCACTGGTTGCTACAGCCGCCTGGCGTGTAGCAACCAGTGACGTAATAGATGCGACTCCCTGCTCAGCACTCAAAGCGGAGGAGGAGTTAACTTCCTCCTCCTCCGCGCCTAGTGCTCTCCAACACGCTGGATGACCTCCCACCTCCTCTATCCTCTGCTGGCAAGTGACACTGCGTCTGGGCTAGGTGTCAGTGGGGGCTACACTCACGGAATCCCAAAGAAGAGTCTCACCTCACTTCCAGTCTCCACAGGGATCTCTACTGGGCACCTGACCCTTCACAGCACAGAGCAGCTGACACACCAGCGATGTTCCCTGATCAGTGTGATTGCACAGTGAGTGTTATTCTAGTAGGAGGGAGCAGCCAGCCTCTGTCCACACCATAAGGAGAATTGCAGGGGACACACTGCATTGTCAGAGGGAGTTGTAGGAGTTCTATAAAGCTGTCTGATAGACGAGCCTGTGCCTCCTTGTCAGTCCATTTCTGCACCTCCCCCCTCCCTAACCTGCCTGCTTGGAATGCTCCGCGGTGGCTGTGCTAGAAGAATCATAAATCACTGTGATAGGACCATGAAGGAGTGCTCGGGAGGGAGAGGGGGATGTACAGCTGTCAGTGTGTTTGTACATGTCTACTGCCTGTGTGTGTGCTACACTGAGACATGGGACAAACCTGGCAGAGAGACCCCTCACCCACTCACAGCATGTCACAGTACACAGGCAGTCCCTGACCTGGAGACCAGTCCCTCTCCTTCACCCACTACTGTGTATGGCATTATCCCTGATTAATAGGGACAGTCCCTGTTTTATAAACCAGCCCCATCTGTCCTTTTATTGTCTTCTGTCCCTCTTCCAAGTGTAACTGTCATAGTTCTAATCCCTGTTTGGTAAGCAGTCCCTGATGTACAGAGAAGGTCCATGTTATAGACAGCCCATTAAAGAAACGCTCCTTGTTATCCACTTGCTCTCCGAAAGATTTACCCCTCATTAATGACCAGGCCATTTTTTGCAAAAAGTCACTGCGTTATTTTAACTGACAATTGCGCAGTCATGCAGCGCTGTAACCAAATAAAAATAAAAGATGTCCCTTTTCTTCCCACAAATAGAGATTTCTTTTGGTGGTATTTGATCACCTCTGCGGTTTTTATTTTTTGCACAATAAACAAAAAAAAGACTGTTAATTAAAAAAAAAAAATAATAAATAAATAAAAAAAGAGAAAACATTTTTTTTTTTTCTTTCTGCTATAAAACATCCAATTTAAAAAAAATAATCGAATTTCTTCATCAATTTAGGCTAATCTGTATTCTGCTACATATTTTTGGTAAAAAAAATCCCAATAAGCGTATATTGATTGGTTTGCGCCTATATGTTTATAGCATCTACATGGAACATTTATGGAATTTTTATTTATTTTTCTTCTACTCGTAATGGTGGCAAAAAGCGACTTATAGCAGGACTGTGATGTTGCAGTGGACAAATTGGACACACTGCATCTGGTGACAAGCTCAGGGTTCCCAATGATTCGGCATTATGGTGAGTGGAACTATTTCATTATAATGCAGTAATAGAAATAATGTGATTTCATCATCCTGACACCATATCAAGCATGGTGTCAGGATGATTAAAGTGCTAAAACCGGCCATTCACCAGACAAATAACCCGCTGCCAAATTTCCCGACAAACCCCCGAGACTACATACCACCTCGCACACCACCACCCACCGCCAGTTGCCTCCACCCCCGGTCATTGGCAAAATTTTGTTCCACGAAACAGGTCCCTCAAGAAGGGGGGGGGGGTGTCTGAATGGCAGTTTGGAAATGTGGTCACCCTATACCACAGCTACCTATAAAATTTTGCGAGTTGCCTCCAGACTTCCCCCGGTCATTGGCAAAATTTTGTTCCACGAAACAGGTCCCTAGATCTGGTAGCAGAAGAAAAAGCAAGTTCCTTACATGGACCATCAACCACAACAATGAATCAGTCTAATAAAAGGAAAAAGGGGGGAAGGGTGTCCCTGAAGGGCAGTTTGGAAATGTGGTCACCCTTGTGCACAATCAAGAAGGGAGATTCACAGGACAATGCTGCCAACTTGGATACATGCCTTGCCAAAAAAAGACACCTTTTTAGACATCTGCAAGAAAATTTCCTGAATATTCTCAAAGGGAGGGAATTGTATAACAGGAAGCACCAAATGAAATAATGGATATGTTCACCTTTTGGAACATGTTTCACCTGTATTTAGGGCTTGTCTGCAGAAGCCTGACATTGCACCCCTGATCTACTGATTTTTCTGTAAAAATATGTGCTTTTATAATTTTTTCTATAAAGCTTAAATTTATCCTTTAAGGTTACATGGAAGAAGCAGCTGTATTATGGGAGGAACAACATGAAAAACTTCTTGGAAAAAAAAAAAAGGTACGAAGTAAAGAAAGATTAGCCAAAGGGCGTTGAAACAAAACAGTTAATAATAAACATGTATCCGCGCCACCTGCACCATTAAGTGTTAGAGACTAAATTAATAAAGGAATCAATCTAATATATGTGCATGGAGCAGACAGTATCTATATGTGCTTTATTCACATACCAACATACTAATAAATCAAACTATGCAGCGCTCCACAAAATCAATATGGTGTATAAATTATATAGTGAACAAACGTCACTCAAGAAAAAGTCCAACGAATAATTGTACCCAAGTACCTGAATGAATCAGTCCAATGTGTATATTAAATAAATTAAATCTTCATCCCCAAACTTGTGTTCCTCTGTGTGCTCATCCACTTCCACCAAATGTGAAAAATTGCTGGTCCCCAAAGGTTGAGACATCATACGATACAAGAGGTCAAATGCGCTCATTTACCCAGAAGCTCATATGTTGTTTGGATGAGTGACTTTGTTAACTCTCCTTTTTTACCAACCTTCTCAACCAATTAGCCCAAATCACCACTTTATTTCCTTCAGTTAAATTGAGAACCTTGAACAGACTGGGTTTTTCCTGTGCAAGCAAGGGAATTGCTGGATCCAGAGAATTACTGGGCAGCATCATCTGCACCAGCAATCAAGATAGGAAGCCTTCTTGGTGATTTATGCCGATTGGTTGGGATGGTTGTAAAAAGACCTGTTCCAAAACAGAAGCTTTGGTTGGACGCCCTGTACTAACAATCTAACATTAGTACGGCTTTGAGAGGGGGATGCCCCCCCCGCCAAAACACTCGGATCAGCACGTTCATTGGATGAGAGCGTGGATCAGGAGCCGGTCCAGCATGCTCGCCCTACAGAAGCTTGCAAAATAGGCGTCTACTGTTGGACTGGCTGCAATTAACAGAGGCTGAATGTCAGTTGGTTTTTATTGAACCCGCCAATGTTGCCCAGCATTCGTCCCGTGTATATGGGGCTTTAAACAGAGCCACTTGTTCAAACAACATGACATCCTGTTTAAATAAGTACATTTGACCACCTCCTTGTATTGTATGAGGTATCAACCTTTGGTGAGCAGCAATTTTGTACATTTGGTGGTGGTGGATGAGTGGAACATGAGTTTGAAGATGAAGAATTTTTCTTTTTAAACTTCAATAAAGAGCCATGCCTCTCAATGAACATAATAGAACATTATTTAGAGTTATTTGTACTCACTATAGCCTTCTTTCTTTTTAAGTTCATTGAGAAACATAGCTTTCAGCCCTCTTCTGGGCTGTTTGTGCCTGTTGTCAAGTTATGATATTTAGATCTATGCCAAGGTTATTCATACATGTATTCTCCTTGTACTGCTTGCTATTAAACTGATGTTCCCTGAAAATTGGAAGGTTAAAGTGTGATTAAACCCCAAAAAAGTGTTGTTGTCATTGTATATATTATTACTTGTTCTACATGTGTTTAACTTTTGCTTGATTAAAATATGCAGTTCCAGTAAATACCTGGTTGATCGTGCCATTTCCCTGGTCTTCCTTCCTCTGAGAGGCAACCTGATCACATTAGGTCTTTTTCCCATGTTACCACTCTCAGGGCACATGCTCCAACTAGTCTATTTGATCCTTTGTCTCAGGAATTAATCATTGGACCCAAATCACAAATTGAAGTGCCTAGGCCTCTGAGTCCTGTTAAGCCCTTCTTGACCCCTTTGTTATGTGGGCCTGTTGGCATTGTTTGCTGTGTTGCTCACCGCTCTGTTGGACTGCGTTTGGACGTCTCAGACCCAGTTATGAATGAGCCTGTGCTTCTGTACTATACAACTAAGGAAATAGGATATTCAACCTACCAGTAAAACCTAGCTTTCAAGTACAGTATGGTACACAGCTCCTTATGATCGTCAAATTGCTTGCTATGTAACTGAGGCTATCTGGGAATTAAAGGGGTTATGTAGGAGGCTGTCCCTGCAGATTTCCAGTGTCCAATCACCTGGTCGTAGCTTTATATAACCCAGTTATGATTACAGACCCATACTGTACTCCAAAAAATTGATTTTTACTGATAAGTCAAAAAACCTATGGGCAATTGAATCCACTGATTGATTTGCAAATAAAAGTTTAGTCTTTCAATGACTTATAGGGTTTTTGTAAAATTACTTTTTATATTTCCTTTAATTTTATGTTTCCCCTTTCTTTACAGAGATAAATAAAAGATGTTTGGCACATCCTGGATTTTAGTCATGGCGGTGAAGCTACTATTAGCCGGTATTTTAACATGTTTTATTTTATATTTTATATATTGTTTTTTTATGGAGGCACTACTTAACTTCTTAATCCTCTGCTGCACAAATTGCTACCAGATCCTCTGGGAAATACGTGATGGCAGAGCATATGACTCTTCCTATAATCCCACAATCCCACCCTTGGTGCTCGCCAGTTCCTGGAAATGAGCTGGGGGATTGTGCATAGCCTCATGCAAGTGTCAGCTTGACCCGCAAGCTACAAAATTACGTCTTGTCTCTAACCTGCTCAGTACAAAAGAACTGGAACAAAGATCAGTGACTAGACCTGGTTCTGCATCTCTCTTAAGTTTGTGTCAGTTTAATAACATATTGGCACTATCTCAGTTAAGGTTCATCATGTATATGTAAGTGTTTGACATTTAGCTGGTAGAGTAGGGACTGATCACAGAGGGATCAATTTGATGTTGTTTGCAAACTTGAAAATATATTGCAGTTTATGCAGACCAAGTATCTGTTGTTGTGCAAAGGGTTGGTGGAAATATTAAAGGGAAACTAACCTTGGGAAACGCAGGCAGAGGGCAAATGCCTTATCACCAGAATTGCCTGTGGGCTTTCTGTGAGTAAATTTTTTCCCTATTTCTGAATCTCTTGTGTCTTTGTGTGAAAGTTGCCATCCTGCTATAGGCAAGGCTTTGCTTTCTCATGTTACAGCTTCCAGCAAGGAGATCAGTGATCAGCACTATAGTGACATCAAACCTCATGACACCAGCAGTCAAAGGCAGCAATTCCTTCGATCTCACACTGCATATATACATCTATGAGATTTAAAGCATGGGCTTGTCTAGGAATGCTCACATACATGAAGGTGCATTGCAATTTTTCAGGAAAAATTCAGAAAAGTAAAATATTTCTGCTTAGGGACAATTAAATTTCGTGATCAGCATTCATGAACAAACCCACTTTCTTAAAGTATAGGATACAATCACTATTTAAAGTGGAGGGCCACCCTAAAAAAAAAACAGCATTAATATTCTTAAAAAAAAACAAAAAAACATTTGACATTTTTTTTTACCTTACCAGAAACCCCTGTTGCTAGGCAGTCTTCCTAATCTGCCTCTTCCTACTCCGTGGTGATCTTCGGTCTTCTCTCCTCCTCGCGTTGTCTTCTGGGTAATGGGGCGCGCTGTGTTCTGGGAACTGTGTGTTTCCTAACATTCACAAAGCGATGCGCGACTCGCGCATGCGCAGTAGGAAACGGGCAGTGAATCCACAAGGCTCCACTGCCTGTTTCCCTTAGTGAGGATGGCGGCGCAGGGACCCGAGAGCTGAGGGACGGGTCGGCCTTGGGTAGCCAACATCGCGTGCGCCCTGGAAAGGTAAGTGTCCTTATTAAAAGTCAGCAGCTACTTTTTTTTTTTTTTAGCTGCTGACTTTTAAAAAAATAAATTCCTACTGGAACACACCTTTAACTAATACAAAATCAATTCTAATTAGTTTCCCAAGGTGGTAAACATTTATTTACTTTGGATAATCACAATAATGTATACATTTCATCAATAGAAAATAACTATTACAGGAAGACATTTAACCTGTTACAATCATTGCTCCTGTACAAAAGATCAGTTGTGCTTTCTCCTGCAATAGCATTTTTCTAGTCTTTCTAGTCCTTCCCCCCCTTTTCATATTCAGTGTACGTTAACAATAATTAAAGTACTTTAACATCTTTTGAATTATTGACATGAACGGTGTGAATATGAATTATAAATCCTGAGGCTCTGATACCTGTTTTCGTTGATATTAGGTGCTTTTGGGTGCGATGCTTAGGCATTTTTAGTGTTTTCCAATATATAAGTATCCATTTGAACAAATCATTCTATATATTACATAATAGGTTCTACAACCTATTAATTAGTTTAGGCAGTATATACCAAAACATAATCATGTATGGACAAATACTACAACTACCTCATTAATAACTGTCAACAGGATGAGCCTCTGATAACCAATTACTTTTACTTCTTTCTGTCTAAAAGCTATACTAGGATATTTTCCTGCTTTCTTAACCTCTCATCCTGCACTTTTTGCCAGTTTCTAAGTATAACCCATTTGATACAATTTGCCATAAGTGAAACTTTCAAAGAAAAGAAAAATCGATCATCCTTTTATCATCTTTCCCTTTAGTTATTAATGAGATCCCTCCTATCCATTCTACCTGCTTTATCAGTGCCTTATTCAACTTCCTTTCTTTAATTTCCCCTATTTTCTAATCTATATTTCTAGATCGCTTAAAATGTCTTCCTCCGTTAATTGTTTAGTTTCAATCTCACAAATTGAACATATAGAATAGCCTGTTTACCATGAAGAGGATGGTACCTCTTGTATTTCAGCAGAGCATTTGATGTTGCCCTTTCTATATCCCATAGTTACCTTTTCACTTTCTTCAATGTTAATTCTCGGATCGATGAAGGGCAAAGCATCTCCACCAAAGTGTAAACCTCATATTAACTCAATTTACATAGATATATATATATATATATGCATAGATTGGCATATGTAGGTGCTCACATTGCCAATCCACTGATGGAACCAAGCCCCATTATACAAAAAAATAAAATACTTTAGGGCACAACGTTTAAACAGTTAAAAAAGAACTGTATACTCCATGGACTCTCTACTTTATCTAAATATCTCCTCATTTGCTCTAATGCCCTCCTTATGTAGAATATAGCTATAAATGTCAATCAGTTGTCCCCAACTTGTCTTCTTCCACCAAGCAAAAATTATTCAGTCTTTGAAATAAATCAGCAGTGTCTTTTGAATAAGTTGATTAGGTCACAAGCAGAAACAACTGGGCCTCAAAATTCCTATGAAACGTAGGCAGAAAATACCATACTGGATTTCTAGGTGATTGTAAAATCAATTCCTCAACAACTTTCTTAAAAAAAGGCCCTTTTCCACACCCACTCTACTTTGATATCTCATTGTGGGTTCCGATTTTAATTGCTCATATGCGAAAATATCATTCAATTACCACATAAACTTGGTAACATATTAATCCTTGGTCATCAATACTACATTTGCTCTAAGCTTCTCCACCACACTATCACAACTGACTAACCACTTCAGTGCCTCCCACTCAGACTATCAAATTAGGCATAGTTTTCGGGGCTAATAGTTATTTTAATTGCTTCTCACCCACTGTATAGTGAAATGATGGACGAGCGGGAGCACTCGTGTTCTGGGAGGACGTCATATGTCCTTCCATTCTTGGCACCCAGTGCATCACCGATTATGGTACAGTTCCTATACATAGGCTGACATAGGCTCTTTACCACATGATCAGATGTGTCCAATCACAGTGGATCACAGTGTAAACAGGAAATCGGCATTGCTCTCCTCACGCGCTGTCAGCCAGGAAAGCTGGTAAGCGGCATTCCTTAGCGGGGACATCTGCACTGACAATCAGTGCACTGATCCACAGTGTCCTGATGATCAGTGCAGCCACAACAGTGCCCACCAGTGCTGCCAATCAGTGCCAATTATCAGTGCCCATCAGTTCCACTTTTCAGTGCCTATCATTGCTGCCTATCCGTGCCGCCTATTAACCACTTCCTGACCGCCGCGTGCCGATGTATGTCGACAGAATTGCATGGGTGGAAAAATGGGCGTACCTGTATGTCCCGCCCTCCCCATGGGCGGGGGGTGCGATCACGCCCCCCCCTGCCCGCAGCGGTTGGGTTCGTTAGGGGAGCGATCAGTGCCCAGGGCCAGACCACTGATTTACGGTCTGGACCTGGTGATCACTCCTAACAAATGAAAAGCTTCCCCTGCCTGTGTAAGTGTAAACACAGACAGGAGGAAGTAATGTCATCTCTCCTCGTGGGGTCTTTTCGATTCCAGTGAGAGAGAGAGGACATCTAACCGTGAGTTGCACCAACCGTACACTGACATCAGCACACATAGGTACACTTTCCCCCCCCCCCCAGTTAACCCTTTCACTCCCTGTTAATGTGTCACCAATTGCAGTTTTCAGATTTTTCACTAATCACTGCATTGGTGTCATTTGTGACTGAAATAAGTGTTAGGGCAGTTAGTAGTAGGCCCCATTAGGTCTAGTTTACCCCCCTAATATAGGTTTAACCCCTTGATCGCCCCCAGTTAACCCTTTCACCCCGTCGCCGGTGTCACTAATCGATCGCCGTATTTGTGTCACTGGTGATGCTAGTTAACCAGTTAGGGGATTCGTTTCACCGCCAGGTTTTTATAGCATCAGGTACCCCCATTTATACTACCTAATAAAGGTTTTAACACCATGGTTAACCCTTTCACCCCCTGTCGCAAGTGTCACTAATCGATCGCTGTATTTGTGTCACTGGTGACGCTAATTAGCCAGTTAGTTTCACCGTCAGGTTTTTATAGCCTCAGGTACCCCCATATATTACCTAATAAAGGTTCTAGCGTCCCCAGCAGTTTAGGGTTCCCAAAAACGCAGTGTTAGCAGGATCAGCCCAGATACCTGCTAGCATCTGCGTTTAGCCCCCCCCGCCCAGCCTAGCCATCCCACCCAAGTGCAGTATCAATCGATCACTGTCACTTACAAAACACAACACACATAACTGCAGCGTCAGGCCCGATTCCCTGCGAACGCTAACAGTTTTTTTTAGTATCATTTGAATCAGTCGCTGACAGTCAGGAGCTTTTTTACTTGTGAGTCTCACTAGTGTACCAGTAAATTTAGAGCCCAAAATGTCAAACGAAGGTACACTAGTGAAGAGGCCTACACGTTTCTGAGCATGACAGATAGTGAAGAGGAAGTCACTCATCTGTCAGATTCAGGCTCAGAATACGATCCTGTAGACAGCAGCGGCACCCTGACAGATAGCTCTGATGATGGGGTTGTGGTCCCTGCCAAGGTCAGACCCCGTTCTTCTGCTGTCGTTGAGGTGCAAAAAACGCAGGGCTCTCGTATGGAGCAGAAAGCCAGAACCAGCTCCGCTCATCCTTCTGGTGAACTGGCAAGCATCAGCGGCCTAGTAACTATGAAACTGTGAGACCCTGGTCGTGGTTAAACCAGCACTGCAGTAACACATGGCGAGTCCCATAAGTGCAGTTTAAGCTGGTGCGGTGGCTAGCACAACTAGTGTCCCCCAACCACCAAAAAGAAGACACACAGGCCCGTCAAACCCATAGTGCCCTTCCTGCTGCCTTTTGCCAGTCCTAATTGGGAACCCATCACTTCTGCAGCACCCGTACTTCCCCCATTTACTGGCCAACCTGCAATTCAGGTGGAAACAGTTGATTTTACGTCACTTGATTTTTATTCACTGTTTTTTATGGAAGATCTCTATAGATCTATTGTGGACCAAAACAATTTGTATGCTGGTCAATTCATCTGCGCTAATCCCCATTTGATCCTTGCCAGAGATTGGAAACGCATTACGGTTTCTGAATTTAAGAACTTTCTGGGCCTTTCCCTCATGGGCATAACCAAAAAGAGTAAGTTGCGATCATATTGGTCCACTGACCTAATTCGACATAGGCCTGTGTTCTCTGCCTCCATGGCCAGGGCACGATACAAGCAGATCTTGCGGTTCATGCACTTCAACAACAATGAACTCTGTCGTCCTCGGGGTGACCCTGAATACGATCGGCTCTACAAAATTCGACCCCTCATAAACCACTTCAACCAACGGTTTGCAGCCTTGTCTACTCCCCATCAAGTTGTCTGCATTGATGAGTCTCTGATTAAGTTTTCTGTCCGCTTGTCTTTCAAACAGTATCTTCCCAGCAAGCGTGCCAGATATGAGATCAAGATGTATAAGCTCTGTGACAGGGCCACAGGCTATACATATAGTTTTATGGTTTACGAGGGAAGAGATAGTCATGTAGAGTCGGAGAACTGCCCAGATTACAAAGGGAGCGCTGGTAAGATTGTGTAGGACTTGGTGTCACCCTTATTCAGAAAGGGGTACCACTTGTATGTGGACAATTATTACACGAGCATGACACTTTTTAGTCACTTGTTTGATCACCAAATTGGCCCATGTGGCGCCGTGCGATCTATTCGCTGGGGCTTACCCCAGCGGCTTGTAGATTCCTGTCTTAGGCTGGGGGAGAGAGCCTGCTTGAAGTGTAATAATTTGCTTGCTGTGAATTGGAGGGATAATCGGAATGTTTTAGTTCTGTCCTCCCTTTACGCAGACACGACGGTCCAAATTCCTACGGCGACTGGTGTTGTGGAGAAATTCCTCTGTGACCACGAATATAACCTTAATATGGGAGAGATGGACCTCAATGACCAGTTGTTGGCGCTGTACCTAATTGCCCGTAAGGCCAGACGCTGGTACAAAAAAGTGTCTGTATACTTATTTCAATTGGCTCTGCTGAACGCTTATGTGCTATAAAAAGCTTCAGGATGAACTGGATCATTCCTTAAATTCCATGAGGAGATCATCACAGCCCTTCTGTTTCCAGATGGTGCTGGAAATGTCCCAATCCAGATGCAGTAAGCCGGCTGTATGAGAGGCATTTTCCTTATGTCCTTCCTGGTACCCCTACCCAAGAGCCCCCCAAAGAAAATGTTGTGTCTGTAGAAAGCGTGGATATAGGCATGACATCCTCTATTATTGTCCCTCTGGTCAATAATAGGTTCTTCAAAGATGCTATGGCATTTTGGGAGAACCGAACAGTTTACAACCGTTACAGTTACAAAAAAAAGTATAAAAAAATAAAATGATATATAAAATAAAAAAACAAACATAGTTGTCGTTTTATTGTTCTCTCTCTCTCTCTTCTCTCTCTATTGTTCTTCTCTTTTTCTTTATTGTACATCATGGGACACAGAGCCACAGTAATAACTGTATGGGTTATATGGCACCTTCAGGTGATGGACCCGAACACGCTGTGTACATACACGGGGTATTCTGCTATTGCAAAAACATTGCAAAAAAATAAAATTTTGCAACTATTCTATTTTTCTTCAAAAAAAATATTTGAGTGAAATTTTTTTTTTTTTTTCCATAGCATTTTCTGCAGTTTTGCAGTTTTTGAGATGCACATACTCTGGGTGTATTCTGCTATTGCAAAAACATTGCAAAAAAATTAAAATTTGCAGTGTTTTCTGCATGTTTGCTTTCCAAAATGGGGTCATTGGGGGGGGTGGTTGTACTGCATTACCATTTTAGCACCTCAAGAAATGAGTCATAAACTAAAAGCTGCGTAAATTCCAGAAAATGTACCCTAGTTTGTAGACGCTATAACTTTTAGGCGAACCAATAAATATACGCTTATTGAAATTCTTTTTACCAAAGACGTGGCTGAATACATTTTGGCCTAAATGTATGACTAAAATTGAGTTTATTAAAAAAAAAAATTAAAAAAAAAATAATAAAAAAAGTTGAAAATATAAATTTTTTTTCTAAATTTTCAGTCTTTTTCCATTTATATCGCAAAAAATAAAAATCACAGAGGCAATCAAATACCATCAAAAGAAAGCTCTATTTGTGGGAAAAAAAGGAAGCAAATTTTGTTTGGGTACAGCATTGCATGACCGCACAATTACCAGTTAAAGCAGCGCAGTGGCAAATTGTAAAAAGTGCTCCGGTCATTGAGCAGCCAAATCCTCCGTGGCTGAAGTGGTTAATGTTGCCCATTAGTGCTGCCTATCAGTGCTGCATATTAGTGCCTGCTCATCAGTGCCCAGCAGTGCTGCCTTATCAACGCCCATCAGTGCTGCCTCCTCTGTGCCCACCAGTTAAGCCTATCAGTGCCTGTCAGTGCAGCCTCATCAGCGCACATCAGTGAAAGAGAAAAATTACTTATTTTCAGAAATTAAGAAAATGTTCAGATTTTTTTGTTTGTTTAGCAAAAAAATTTAAAACCCAGTGGTGACTAAACACCACCAAACGAAAGCCACTGTCCCAAAAATGGCAAAATTGTGTTTGGGTACAACCTTGCATAGCCACAAAATTGTCATATAAAGTACAACAGCACTAAAAGCTGAAAACTGGTTTGGGCAGGAAGGGGGTGAACATGGCCTGTAGGCAAGTGGTTAAACAGATGTTTGTAACAAAAAAAATATATATATCCAGTGGTGAACCTGCGGGCAAGGAAGGTATAAAGGTAAAATAACCTATACAAAATCATTCATATTATTCTTGTTTTTTTATCGATATTTACCTTTTTCCAAAAAACATATAAAACAATACAAAAACATAGCTTTTCACAGACTAACTAAAATCGTTAATGACAAATACCCATATTTACCAAAAAACATGTGTACATAACTATGGACTCACTAGTCTTGTAGAAACCTGTTGTCAATGACTTTGCATATTCTCAACACTTGCAGGGTATGGATTATTGTATCTTAAACACCCGATAGCATCCTTCTGACCTACCCTCCATACACCTTAGTCCTTTTCACTGCTTACTCCTGTATCAATTACCACCGGAAAAATGTTAGTGAATTATTAGAATCCACCCACCAGGACCATATCTTTTGAAATATGTGAGGACCCTATGTTTGTAAGTAAATTTTCCCCTTCGCAGTGTGAAATTAGGAACATCACACCACTGTTTATGTGAGGGGGGTGTAGGTGAAATCCACTTTTGTAATATAAGCTTTCACGCTAAATATAAGGACCTTGTCCACATAGTGTGCATTTCCTCTGGGAGTAAATCTTCTGAGACCACCCCTAGAAGGGCAGTTTTGGGATCTATTTCCACTCTCGTTGAACATAAGTAGTTCAAAGTTGTAAACACTTTATCCCAGTAACAGTGAAGTTTGGGAAACCGCCATAGCGTGTGAATGAGAGACCCGTTGGCTAAATCAGGGGCACAAAGGCGATATGGACTTTACCCATGTATAGAGTTTTTGCGGGGTGTAGTGCGCTCTATGCACAATATGCAACTGAGTCTCAGACGCTGGGAGGGAGAAAGAGAAACCTTTGGCAATATTTCCAACGTCTGAGTCCATTTATCTTTGACCAGAGACTCTAAATCCCTTTGCCATGAAGCATAACTGTTGATCTGTGTCTGAGCACTAACGCCGTCTGTAATGCAGAGTATAGGTCTCCTATCAACCCCCTTCAGAAACCTTTGTTGCATCTTAAAGCCCAAAGTGCCTTATACTCCCATCAGTCATCAGTTTTCTGACCAATCTCACTGTGGGAGGAAAACTATCCATGTAAATTTATCCTCACAACCCCTTTAAATTAAAATTTTCAAATTCAGTCAAATCTAATTCTAACGTCAAAGCATAATTTAGCCCTTAGTATCATACACTTATTTAGTAAATACATTCCTGGAATATTAATGATGGAAATATCTTTATTATTCAATTCCACATTATTGCTTTCTCTTTCCACTTATACTACCCAATGACCTCTCCAACACACCTTCTTGCTCCCCTTTGCTCCCCCCCTTCCTCTTCAGATGTTCCAGGAGTGACAAGCTTTTTAGGATTTAATGATGATAGCAAGTTAAATGCCTTACTGTAACAGTTAGTATAAACCCCTTGACATGAAATGGTTATTTTCTATTGATGAAATGTATGTGTGATTGTGATTAGCCTAAAAAAAAAAGATGTAAATAATAGCTTTAAAGTAGCTATCCCTACAACCTTTAACGTTTGAGGATTGAACAAAACAAATTATTGACAACCTGCTTAGGGAAAATGTATCTTTCAGCATCGGGGATGCCCACATAAATTCAATAGACTATGGCACCCTTGATTTTCAGTACCTGGATTGGCATCTATTACACTCATTATGCAGAGGTCGTTGCAATGAAAAATACACTAGGGTCCCTTGGTGTCAGAGACGGTGCAGTTTCATTGTTTAATGTCTCTAATTGTACCAATTACTGTATAGTGAATCTGAACCTTCCGGTGACCTGATACAAGAGCTTTGACACGGGTAGAAGGTTGTTGTTAAATTTTTAAAACGTGATACTGATACCCTACTACAGTGTTTCTCAACCGGGGTTCCGCGGGAAGTCCCCAGGGGTTCCGCAGGAAATCTACATAATGGCGGCGGATGTATACCACTGAATTTTATTTCAATGTTATCCTTCATACTGCGCTGCTGCTGACCCTTAGCGCGCATGAATACCCTATGATACTTCTATAGTTCCGGCTCCTATAAGGTCAGGGGGCGGAGCAGGGGAGCTGTGCAGAGAGCGGGAACCGAAGAAGGAGGTGGTCTTACACATGCAAACACTGACTGGGAAGAAAAACGTGGCTCAATTGGAAGGTGAGCTCTTACAGCGGCTCTGTCTGCCTCCCCCTGCACTGTGCTCCGATGGCTCTCTGTTTCCCCTGCACTCTGCATTACCACAGCTATAGCTGCAGCAATGCAGAGTGCAGGAGGGACAGAGAGCCATCGGAGCACATGGCTGTAGGTTAGTGATGGGGGGGGGCAGATGTGGCTGGACAGTGTTTCTCAGCAGGGGTATGTGACTGAGTTTGAGATGGGGGGGGGGTGAGGTAGATGGATAGAGCTGTCAGGGGCCTGTGGCTGCATTGGAACACGGGAGGTGCAGGAGGCACAGAGCCAGCAGGGACACAGCATGTGGCTGGATCATGAGGTGAGAGCTGCCAGAGCAGTGTGTGTGTGTCTCAGAGAGCACATGGCTGGATTGGGTGGGGAATGCCTTACTAAATCCAGGATGCAGGATCTATCTCTCCTTGAGACCTCCTTTAGCTCCAGCCCTCTGCCACACTGCTGAAATCAAAAGGTAGGGCTTTGTGAAAAGGCATCTGTGTGATTGGAGGGCTCTGGGAGGGGGGGGGAATGTATGACTGGGGGGTTTAGGATTGGGCTCTATGTGGTGCGAGGGGCTCTGATGCAATGGAGAGGCTTCAATGTAATAGGGGGATTTGTGTAAAAGGGGCCTCCTAAGTATAGGGCTGACTTTGATGTAATGGGGGGCCTCTGATGTAAAGGGGGCTCTGTTTGATAGGTAGACCTCTGACATGGGGGACCTTTTCTGTGATGGGGAGACTCATGTAAAGGGGGCCTATGCTGTATGGATGGACTTTGATGTGATGGAAGGTTCCTGTGTATTGGGGGGACTTTGATGTGATGGAAGGTTCCTGTGTATTGGGGGGACTTTGATGTGATGGAAGGTTCCTGTGTATTGGGGGGACTTTGATGTGATGGAAGGTTCCTATGTATAGGGGGGACTTTGTGATACTGTTTCTTTATTGCTGTTATATCTACAGCTCGCTGATCAGATCCAACGATCTGTGAGCTTTAGATCTTAATTTTTTTCAGGGGTTCCCCGAGATCTCAAATTTCTTGCCAAAGATTCCCCGAAGGCAAAAAGGTTGAGAAACACTGCCCTACTATGTGCATTTGAATCCTTAAGGTTTTGGTTTTGACTTATAATCTGAATGAGAAATATTTGGACATGACTGATTTTGAGCTCATTGTGATATGTGCAATGTTGTACTGATGTAATATATGACCTGTTTTTTTTTCCCTTTAATACTGTTTTCATAACACTCAGAGTTAATAGAGGAAAGCTGTTATATGTGTTCAACTTTAAAACAAGAAAAAAACACAAGAAGAATATCCTCCATTTTACTCAGAAGTCCTCCATAGCTACCAGAATTCAAGAGACTTGTTACAAGATCTTATCCCGATGGTATATGGTACCCACTACTCTGCATTGTTTCTTTCCGCAAGTCCCTAATGCTACACATCTTTTGGAACTGTCCCAAACTTGGGCCTTTTTGGCATGAGGTGACCGGCACATTCAAACACTTGACCAATGTTACTCTGGAGAGGAACCCCGCGGCTTGCTTGCTTGCTTCATCTTTCAGAACGACCGATCAAGAAATACAAAGCCTCCCTCACCATCCAGTTATCCAAGGCATGCATCCCTCTCTGCTGGAGATCAAAGAACCCGCCATCTAAATCTCTGTGTTTTTTAAAGTTAACAAACTGAGAGATTTGGAGGATCCTACCGCCACCTTGCACCATTGGGAGAAGACCTTTCGGGAGACCTGGAGACCATGGCACCATTTTGTGTATACCGATGCCTACCTCCAAGAGGTTTTCGCAGCCTGGTTGACCTCCTGGATTAACTTTGCTCCCTAGGCGGGTGGCACTACCTGTCTTATTCCTTTCTCTCTGCTCTTGATTTCATTCTTATCTCGCACTAGAAATACCTAACCCCCCTACCCTCTTCCCTTCTGACTGCCCCCCTTCGCTGTATAAGTTGCTCAGTTATGGGCTGTTTTATTCAGATACAGTGACTATCCTGGCTTGAATTATTCTTACATCAGTGTCCCATCTTTGGGCCCAGCTGGGCTTCGGGACACCCTGTCTCCCGGTATACTGTAAGAGTTTTATTTTGTTGCATAGTTTTGCTTCTATAAATATATGTTTTGGGTCTCATGTAATTGGTTGGTTGCCTTCCCAGCCCTATGCACCGACAACATTTTCTACACCGTGCTGTTCCTTTGTGCTGCCCATACTGTGTATTTCCGGGGCAGTTAATGTGTTGATTACATTGTGTGACCCTTTCTGCAACTCTGTTATTTACTTTGGCTGTAAAATGCACTTTTTATGGAAAATAAAGTAATTACAAAAAACATAAAAGGATGTTCATCACCCCGGGAAACTAATTTGGATTGGTTTTGTATTAGATCAATGAATGAGTCCCCAGAGTGATTCTATCACATGTCTTGAGTAAGCTTGTTAAATTAAATGGCCATTGGCCAATGGATTTTAGATGTCTAAAGATGATAATCTTTTCTGAATTGTTTGAATATTTCTCTGATTTGACCACTGCCAAATGCATTGTTTCTTGATATGCCTAATATGCTAAATGCATTATTTCTTTACTAGATGATGATTTACTGAGGGAAGCCCAAATATTTCCACATGTGGAATATGTTCAATTAGGCTCAAGTGCTACCTTCTTCTGCAAGGTGAACAGCAGTATCTACACAAGTGCACATCTGTCCTGGACGTTGAATCCAAATATAACTGCAGGAGTGCAAGATGGTTGTCTAAGCGAGAGTGTGAGATTTATTACTATACAAAACATCTCAGCTGTGTCTGTGGAAATAATCTGTAAAATTCCTGCATCTGATTCCTATAAGGACCTTCCTCTGGATAAAATTTTCATTAAAACTGGAAGTGAGTAGAATATTAGAAACATAATACCTGTGATTTGCAGTACGGCTGTATATTATATAATCACAGCAGCCTGAGGACCTGTGTCTTGTGAGCTTCTCAATGCTAGGTGCAATATCAGTTCAATTCCTAACATAAATTGTAAACATTTTCAGTGGTATGGTGCACGCACCTATACTTTCCTGTGATCCAGAATCAGCCGACAGCAGGTTAAAGCCCAATGTCAGCTGATGTCACAGAGCCACTCCAGGCTCTGGAAAGATCCTGACAATAATGCCAGGATCCACCTATATGCCTATTGGCAGCTGGCCTATCTTCAACTTCAACTCGCCGCTGAGAGCCTGAGCAAGCCACTCCCACCGCATCCACATTCTGGTGCTCCAGTAAGTGTAGGAGAAGTAGAGCGGTGACTGAAAGTCACTGCCCTCTGCTCATAGCTGACCGAGAGATGAACAATTAGCCGTAGAGCCAGCGGTGGACAGCTACAGCTTCACACCGATGCTGCAGCAGGGAGGTAAATATGGATGTTTATTTTTTTGTATTCCAACACTTCTCAGCTTTAACAATACAGAATACCATCTGAATTATGACATAGCTATCTATAACAACCTAAGTCAACCTAAATCCTTCAACCAGGTGTCAGTAAAGGATATACTGTATGCACCAGTTTGCATTACCTGGCTTATTGTTTTTTAGATTGTGACTTTATAGGCCTTAACTATTCTGTAGCCTGCAATTGCCTGAAGGAAAGTTTAAATATTGCATTATGGTCCTCATGGGCTTAACTATAAAGGTTTTAATGTTAAAAGTTGTTAATTTTCCCTCTTTTTCTCTTTTTTTTTTCATACAGATCCACCAGAAACCCCACACAATATTTCCTGTATCTACTTCCATATAAGAAACTTAACTTGTACCTGGATTACTGGAAAGAAAACAAGACTTCCAACTATTTTCACCCTAAGTAGGATAACGTAAGTTACTTTTCTCTCTTGTCTACAGCACAACTAGATAGCTGGCCAGTGAAATGTGAATTCAGTTGGGTAGTCAAGTTTCTTTCTTTTTCACAGGTCTCTTGGTAAATCAGTTCTGTGTAGGACCAAGAAGAACTTCTGCACTTCCTTTTATCTTGGTGACGGGGAGCACCTTGATGGGGAATATGAAGTCCAAGTGGAAGCTGAGAATAATCTTGGAAAGGCTGCAAGTCATGTGATACAAGTGAACACCTACATATTAGGTGAAGAGTTTGAATATTGTGTAATATGTGTTTCATGTAGTAGTTTTTTTTTTTTTGTTTTTTTTTTAGCAGCACTCATTCATTTTTCCTGGTGACCTCCACGTCACTGCAGGCAAATTTGTGGGAACAAGTTAGATCTGCGGGGGACCCAGTTGACTGACACTCCTGGAAGTATTGGTTTCCTAGCAGACTTCGGGGGACCATTTCTCAGCAACAGAGTGGAGTTCAGTGTAATGAGCTATGGGAAAGGTAAATACTGTACTTCTCCTGTGGATCGAAGTTTCGAGTTTGTTTTGCACTCCTGTGAACCGTTTCCAGCAGACAGCGGGCTAAAGTCCACTGTCTGCTGACGTCACAGAGCCAGTCCAGGCTCTGGCAAGATTGGGACAATAGAGTTGGGATCCGTCCACTTGCCTGGACCGGCACCCGGCTCAGGCTCTCAGCAAGCCGCTGAGAGCCTGAGCTGGCCCCTTCCACCCCCATCCACAGCCCAACGCTCCAGTGAGCGTGGGGGGGTCAGAGCAGAGAGCAATGGCTGATCGTCACCAGCTCTCTGCTCGGGGAGCTGTGAGAACCAAGCGATTGGCGATATTTGATCCCTCGGTTCTTCGTGTTAGAGGCACCGGGGGACAGATGCAGCATCGGATCGATGCTACATCCACCTAGGTAAATATAATTGTTAAATTAAAAAAAAACTCCATACTCTTTTAACAAAAGACAACTGACACCTTTCAGTCCAAAAAAAGATACTAGGGTGATTTCAGTAAAGCATTCACGCCATAGTTCTGTCGGGGTGGCCCTTTTAAAAGGTCCTGCGCCAAATAAAAAAAAATAACCCTCAGTTCCTAGATAACAAAACTGGGGGTACTTAAAGTAATATTAAACCCAAACTAAAAATTGTAATATATTGCAGTTTACCAATCCTTACTTGTGGTGGCTGCTTTTACTTTTTTTTTTTTAGCTTTTTATCCCTTTATTTCACCTGGTTGATCCAACCAGTCAATGCTCTTTTGTCATAGGGTGTCTGCATTCTGGATGAAGTAGTAAAGCACACACTTTTGGACAGCAGCATTGTCAGTCTGGGGAGAGGGCAGTGTTAGACTAGCAGATTTACACTTGACTAACAAATTGAAATTGATCTCCTGGTAATACTTATTAAGCAGGTACAGCAAGCTGTTTTTTTTTTCTTGTTTTTTTTCTTTTGGGTTAAAGTTTTTTTTACATGAATGAATAAAAGCTGACCATTGTAAGCACCCCTGTACATGCTAGCTTGTTCAGTTAAAGCAAGTTGAAAATAAACAGACTTACTGACTGGATCACCAGGTGAAAATAAAGGAAAAAAATAGAAACTAATGCAGCCACCACACCTAGGAGCTGGTAAGCTGCAAATTAATATATTCTTGTTTTTAGGTTTAATACTGCTTTAAGTTGGTGTACAGAGATAGGCAAATGCTATTTAGTGGGGCAGCATGTTTTCTACGCTTATCCCCTCCCCATCTGTCACTGTGTGTTAAGGATGCTGTTGGCTTTAGAGTTTACAGGCAACTACCAGACAGTGATGCGAACAGTGGGTGAAGCCTGATGTGTTATCACAAGAGGAAATGATGGCATTTCTGGCAGATCAGCAGATATTATCTTAACTGTAAAGTACAGTATATGGGACTTCAGAAAATCTGAAGTTAAATTTCATCCGATGAACGATCTGCCGATTTTCTGATCGTTAGTATGCTGCTTTTCTTTTCTTTAGTACGGTTTTCTGCCCAATAAAAATCTGAAGAGCAAGACTAGGCATGCTCAGAAATGAAAGAACACATACAAAACAATTCAACACATACGTCACTTCTGACTTTGAATTCTGTCGTCAGAAAATTTCCTGATGGTTAGTACCCTCTTCACTTTCAATTTGAGACTAGCATCCAACAAAAAACTGATGACAATTTGTCCAATAATCTGACCGTGTGTATAAGGCCCCTTTCACACGAGGCGGGCTCCGCTTGCACGGAGCCCGCCTCTGTCCGCCGGCTCAGCGGGAGATCTCTCCGTTGATCTCCGCTGAACCGGCGGATGACAAGCCTCTCTCCGCTCACTGAGCGGGGAGGGGCTTGCGAGCGCCGCTGATCTCTATGGAGAGATCGGATGAAAACGGACAGTGTGTCCGTTTTTCATCAGATCTCACCCGATCCGATCCGCCAGCGACGCATCTGGACGTATAGCCATACGTCTGCTTTTGGCGGATCGGACGGGTCGGATGTCAGCGGAGATGTCTCCGCTGACATCCGACGCTCCATAGACTAACATGGAGCGCCCGTTCAGATCCGCCGTCAAAACTGACAGGCGGATCTGAACGGTCCGACCATGTGAAAGGGGCCTTAGGCTTTAGACCTTGGCTTATATGATGCTACCTTCATGTGATTGCCAACTGGCAAAAATAACTTGGTATGGCCTCCTCCAGAGCACATTTATAACCCCACCCACTCTAGTTTTTTTGAAAGTGTCCTTAGATAATGGGCCTGTAACTCTCTGGAGATATTTTTATTTTGTTTCCTCTGGGTACTCCGGTTTCCTCCCACACTCCAAAGACATGCTGGTAAGTTAATTGGCTTCTGTATAAATTGGCCCTAGTATATGAATGTGAGTTAGGGACCTTAGCTTGTAAGCTCCTTGAGGGTAGGGACCGATGTGAATGTACAATGTATATGTAAAGCGCTGTGTAAATTGACGATGCTATATAAGTACCTTAACTAATAATATAATAATGAAATTATATAATAAAAATATTTATAAAAATGTGAGGGGTGTACTCACTTTTGTGAGATACTGTATATAACCTCTCACCAGACACTTTATTAGGTACACCTGCTCAATTGCTTGTTAACACAAATTTCTAATCAGCCAATCACATGGCAGCAACTTAATGCATCTAGACATGGTGAAAACCACTTGCTGAAGCTGAGTATCAGAATGGGGAAGAAAGGGGATTTAAGTGACTTTGACCATGTCATGGTTGTTGGTGACAGACGGGCTGGTCTGAGTATTTCAATAACTTCTAATCTACTGGGATTTTCACGCACAACCATCACTAGGGTTCACAGAGAACGGTTAGAAAAAGAGAAAATATCCAGTGAGAGGCAGTTATGTGGACGAAAATGCCTTGTTGATGTCAGAGGTCGAAGGAGAATGGGTAGACTGGTTTGAGATGATAGAAAGGCAACAGTAACTCACATAACCACTCGTTACAACTAAGGTATGCAGAATACCATCTCTGAATGCACAACACATCGAACCTTGAAGCAGATGGACTACAACAGCAGAAGACCACACTGGGTACCACTCCTGTCAGCTAAGAACAGGAAAGTGGGGCTACAATTCGCACAGGCTCACCAAAATTGGACAATAGAAGATTGGAAAAACGTTGACTGCTCTGACGAGTCTCGATTTCAGCTGCGACATTCGGACGGTGGGGTCAGAATTTGGCGTAAACAACATGAAAGCATGGATCCATCCTGCCTTGTGTAAATGGTTCAGGCAGCTGGTGGTGGTGTAATGGTTTGGGGAATATTTTCTTGGCACACTTTGGGCCCCTTAGTACCAATTGAGTATCATTTAAATGCTACGCCTACCTGAGTATTGTTGCTGACCATGTCCATCCCTTTATGACTACATTGTACCCATCTTCTGATGGCTACTTCCACCAGGATAATGAACCATGTCACAAAGCTCAAATCATCTTAAACTGGTTACTTGAAAATGACAATAAGGTCACTGTACTTCAATGACCTTCACAGTCACCTGATCTTAATCCAATAGAGCACCTTTTGGATTTGCATCATGGATGTGCAGCAGACAAATCTGCAGCAACTGCGTCATGCTATCATATCAATATGGACCAAAATCTCTGAGGAATCTTTCCAACACCTTGTTGAATCTATGCCATTAAGAATAAACACAGTTCAGAAGGCTTAAGGGGTTCAAACCCGGTACTTGCAAGGTGTACCTAATAAAGTGGCCGGTGAGTGTTTATATACTGTATATGAATCAATAAAGTCCCATCCACCAGTGTGAAAAAAGTGTACTTGTGGTAATACACTTTAAAGGAGGGGCAGCTACACACAATTTTGTGGGAGGTAAAAGAGGATACGCGTCTACTACTATTTCTTGAATTCAAGAAATGTTTTAAAAATATACCCCATGTTTTCCCTGAACATATTCTTATATCACAAGGAAGTAAATTTAGTCTTGCAAGTCAAGAAATTATTGGGTAAAAAGGACATGCGGCCAACACCTTCATCCCTAAATTGTAGAAAGCTCAATCTTTATTTTGTGTTTACAATAGATGTTTCTGGCAATCCACGATATTCACTCGTAGTTGCTTACTGCACTCTTCTAACATACAAGAGAGTAAAAACTGGAGCACTTATGCTAATTGGATGCGGATTTTCTCCAATCCAATTCGCATGACAGGAAATTGTGACTGGCTCTCAATGGAGATGGTTCACACATCTTCGGAGCGGCTGGGGAGCGGATTGCACAGGGGTCCTGTGCGTCTTTGGCTCCGTTTCAGGTCAAAATTCAGGCAAAAATTGGGGACTGATTTGTCCCTGAAACAGAGAACAGGGACGCACCGGACCCCTTCTGCGAGCCACATCCGGCATAAGTGTGAACCCAGCCTTAATGAGCAGCAGAGTATCTGACATTTAACAATTTAATTACAGAAGTACGGTTATTTATGACCAGGTATGAACTCAGGAATGTTCAGATAGGAGTCCAATCTTGTCTAAGGGCCGGTTCTCACTAGTGCGATGCCAGACATTGCATGTGATTCACACCACATTGCTGTGGAGATCACATGCGATGTCTGTGCAATGCGAATTCAGCCATAAAAACTGTATGGCTGAATTCACATTGCATTCAGAACAAACTCGTGCAGGACCTTTTTTTTTTTGTTCCGCACCAGAATCGGATCGCATGGGTGTGAACATCCGATTATGCAAATCGCTCTGCATTTTGCAAACTGATTGTGGGGTGTTGTTAACTTAACATACACTCTGCAATCAGTTCGCATGAGCAGGTTTGCGATTTAAATGTGGTGTGAATTCTTATCTAGTATGTGAGCCCACGCAATCCTGTCAGGAAGCTGCCAAAGCAGGCAGGCAATCATAGACAGCTAAGACATTCCCTGCCCCATGCCCCTGGTGTACATGAAGCTGCAGGGCAGGTAATGCCACTACTGCCCATGATTGACTGTCAGCTTTGACAGCTTCCTGGTGGGATAGCTCAGGCAGGTTCAGATTCATACAAACACGCCTGAACCCATCCCTAATTGTGATTTAGGCAGAAGTTTGAGTACCCATGTACAACCTGTACTCCCAAGCATCCAAGGTTCTCTTTTGCTATCTTGGAGACAATGTATGCCAGTTTTAAGTTCACTTTAAATGTCAACATCAAGTTATTAAATGACAACGTCAGGAATATGAAAAATCCACCCTTGCAGAGCCCACTCCCACTGAGAGGATTAAATGCTTGTTATGTCTAGAGCAGGGATAGGCAACCTGGGGCCCTCCAGCTGTTGCAGAACTACGAGTTCCATCATGCCTCTGGGAGTAATTGTAACTGCCAGCCTTGCAATGCCTCATGGCAAATGTAGTTCCACAACAGCTGGAGGGCTACTGGTTGCCTACCCCTGGTCTAGAGGGTATACTACAGTCTGTGTTAATTATCTGGCTCCTGGCTCCTGCCAACTCTGAGGCTCTTCTTCTCTACCCTAAGCTTTGGTCTGTGGGCAGAATCTTGTAATCATCATGTACAGTACAGGGACATTA
The DNA here is from genome assembly GCA_028564925.1 of Lithobates sylvaticus. Classification (NCBI taxonomy): domain Eukaryota; kingdom Metazoa; phylum Chordata; class Amphibia; order Anura; family Ranidae; genus Lithobates; species Lithobates sylvaticus. The sequence goes on from CM053026.1 coordinate 95,119,916, forward strand.
ACCTTGCATTGTCCATGGGGGAAGTTGGAAGAGGCTTGCAAAGGCAGCTGCATGGGGCTTTTTATTTACTCCTCATTGCAGCACCCCTAGACATAAAGAGCATTTAACCCTTGCAATGCAGGGGTCCCCCCTGCAAATATTTTTATTTTTTCATATTCTTGGAAACACTGAGAGAAACAGCTTTTAAGTGTAGATCAGTCAGAATCAGTGGATCAAGACGCTCATTTCTATGAGTAGAACGCAAGGTGCAAAAGAATTGAAATGGTAGCCAGGAGGACAGCTTCTTTGGATGGCTTAAAGGCTAAGCTCACCTTTGTGTAAAAAATAATAAATGCACATTTTTCAAAGTAAAATGTGGATTTATTATTTTTAACTCCGGAGCCTGCAGAGCATTGCACCCGTGATCAGTTTATCGTGAATGCAATGTCAGGCTCCTGCAGACACTTTGTGCAGCTCTGTCCTTACCTCTGTATGGGCAAATAGTTGCCAAGCTGCAAAAACTCAGCGCTCTCATAGTGGCAGAGGAGACTGCCAGACGCTATGAATGAATGATGCAGCTATGCAGGCCGAGCTACACACAGCTGAACCCATTTTAAATGTGACAGTGGCTGCAGGAGAGGGTAACTCCCATCAGCTGTCACAAAGGCAGTGGAGAAAGCCTGAGCATCCAGCTACATAGATACTTCAGACAGCTGTTTCACTTTTTTTTTGGAACAAGTGCTGTTCATTGTGGTTTTAATTTATTACACCCAGATACAACTAAAAGACATGGTGAGCCCACACCCTACTTCAGTCTGTAGAACTTTGCAGCCAAAGCTTGCATTGGCTGATGCTACCACAGCTACCTTATAAAATTTAGCGAGGGTATGAACAGAGGATCAGGTCACAAACTTACAGACTTCCAAGACCAATGACAGAATGCTCAAGAAATATTGACCGACCTAGTAGAATGAGCAGTTACAGTTAAAAAAAAAAAGGTGCCTTATGTGTAATGGCATAAGCCTGAGTTCTAGTTTGTGGAATCCATCTAGATCTGGTAGCAGAAGAAAAAGCAAGTTCCTTACATGGACCATCAACCACAACAATGAATCAGTCTAATAAAAGGAAAAAGGAACAGAATAGTGAGAAGAGAGCACAATATTTTCGTTTAGGTGAAGGGCAGAAACTATCTTAAGTAAAAAGGAATGACCAGGTCTCAAAAGCGCCTTGTCCTTGTGCACAATCAAGAAGGGAGATTCACAGGACAATGCTGCCAACTTGGATACATGCCTTGCCAAAAAAAGACACCTTTTTAGACATCTGCAAGAAAATTTCCTGAATATTCTCAAAGGGAGGGAATTGTATAACAGGAAGCACCAAATGAAATAATGGATATGTTCACCTTTTGGAACATGGTACATGTTTCACCTGTATTTAGGGCTTGTCTGCAGAAGCCTGACATTGCACCCCTGATCTACTGATTTTTCTGTAAAAATATGTGCTTTTATAATTTTTTCTATAAAGCTTAAATTTATCCTTTAAGGTTACATGGAAGAAGCAGCTGTATGATGGGAGGAACAACATGAAAGACTTCTTGGAAAAAAAAAAAAAGGTACGAAGTAAAGAAAGATTAGCCAAAGGGCGTTGAAACGAAACAGTTAATAATAAACATGTATCCGCGCCACCTGTACCATTAAGTGTTAGAGACTAAATTAATAAAGGAATCAATCTAATATATGTGCATGGAGCAGACAGTATCTATATGTGCTTTATTCACATACCAACATACTAATAAATCAAACTATGCAGCGCTCCACAAAATCAATATGGTGTATAAATTATATAGTGAACAAACGTCACTCAAGAAAAAGTCCAACGAATAATTGTACCCAAGTGCCTGAATGAATCAGTCCAATGTGTATATTAAATAAATTAAATCTTCATCCCCAAACTTGTGTTCCTCTGTGTGCTCATCCACTTCCACCAAATGTGAAAAATTGCTGGTCCCCAAAGGTTGAGACATCATACGATACAAGAGGTCAAATGCGCTCATTTACCCAGAAGCTCATATGTTGTTTGGATGAGTGACTTTGTTAACTCTCCTTTTTTACCAACCTTCTCAACCAATTAGCCCAAATCACCACTTTATTTCCTTCAGTTAAATTGAGAACCTTGAACAGACTGGGTTTTTCCTGTGCAAGCAAGGGAATTGCTGGATCCGGAGAATTACTGGGCAGCATCATCTGCACCAGCAATCAAGATAGGAAGCCTTCTTGGTGATTTGTGCCGATTGGTTGGGAAGGTTGTAAAAAGACCTTTCTTTCTGTTCCAAAACAGAAGCTTTGGTTGGAGGCCCTGTACTAACAATCTAACATTAGTACGGCTTTGACAGGGGGATGCCCCCCCCCCGCCAAAACACTCGGATCAGCACGTTCATTGGATGAGAGCGTGGATCAGGAGCCGGTCGGCTGCTGGTTTTCCAGCATGCTCGTCCTACAGAAGCGGGCAAAATAGGCGTCTACTGTTGGACTGGCTGCAATTAACAGAGGCTGAATGTCAGTTGGTTTTCATTGAACCCGCCGATGTTGCCCAGCATTCGTCCCGTGTATATGGGGCTTTAAACAGAGCCACTTGTTCAAACAACATGACATCCTGTTTAAATAAGTACATTTGACCACCTCTTGTATTGTATGAGGTATCGACCTTTGGTGAGCAGCAATTTTGTACATTTGGTGGTGGTGGATGAGTGGAACATGAGTTTGAAGATGAAGAATTTTTCTTTTTAAACTTCAATAAAGAGCCATGCCTCTCAATGAACATAATAGAACATTATTTAGAGTTATTTGTACTCACTATAGCCTTCTTTCTTTTTAAGTTCATTGAGAAACATAGCTTTCAGCCCTCTTCTGGGCTGTTTGTGCCTGTTGTCAAGTTATGATATTTAGATCTATGCCAAGGTTATTCATACATGTATTCTCCTTGTACTGCTTGCTATTAAACTGATGTTCCCTGAAAATTGGAAGGTTAAAGTGTGATTAAACCCCAAAAAAGTGTTGTTGTCATTGTATATATTATTACTTGTTCTACATGTGTTTAACTTTTGCTTGATTAAAATATGCAGTTCCAGTAAATACCTGGTTGATCGTGCCATTTCCCTGGTCTTCCTTCCTCTGAGAGGCAACCTGATCACATTAGGTCTTTTCTTTCCCGTGTTACCACTCTCAGGGCACATGCTCCAACTAGTCTATTTGATCTTTTGTCTCAGGAATTAATCATTGGACCCAAATCACAAATTGAAGTGCCTAGGCCTCTGAGTCCTGTTAAGCCCTTCCTGACCCCTTTGTTATGTGAGCCTGTTTGCATTGTTTGCTGTGTTGCTCACCGCTCTGTTGGACTGCGTTTGGACGTCTCAGTCCCAGTTATGAATGAGCCTGTGCTTCTGTACTATACAACTAAGGAAATAGGATATTCAACCTACCAGTAAAACCTAGCTTTCAAGTACAGTATGGTACACAGCTCCTTATGATCGTCAAATTGCTTGCTATGTAACTGAGGCTATCTGGGAATTAAAGGGGTTATGTAGGAGGCTGTCCCTGCAGATTTCCAGTGTCCAATCACCTGGTCGTAGCTTTATATAACCCAGTTATAATGATTACAGAGCCTGTGTCCCATACTGTACTCCAAAAAATGGATTTTTACTGATAAGTCAAAAAACCTATGGGCAATTGAATCCACTGATTGATTTGCAAATAAAAGTTTAGTCTTTCAATGACTTATAGGGTTTTTGTAAAATTACTTTTTATATTTCCTTTAATTTTATGTATCCCCTTTCTTTACAGAGGTAAATAAAAGATGTTTGGCACATCCTGGATTTTAGTCATGGCGGTGAAGCTACTATTAGCCGGTATTTTAACATGTTTTATTTTATATTTTATATATTGTTTTTTTATGGAGGCACTACTTAACTTCTTAATGATCCTCTGCTGCACAAATTGCTACCAGATCCTCTGGGAAATACGTGATGGCAGAGCATATGACTCTTCCTATAATCCCACAATCCCACCCTTGGTGCTGGCCAGTTCCTGGAAATGAGCTGGGGGATTGTGCATAGCCTCATGCAAGTGTCAGCTTGACCCGCAAGCTACAAAATTACGTCTTGTCTCTAACCTGCTCAGTACAAAAGAACTGGAACAAAGATCAGTGACTAGACCTGGTTCTGCATCTCTCTTAAAGCGGTTCTGCACCCATTTCATTTAGTAAATCTCTTTGCCTTCCAAATCAGGCAAAGAGTACTAAATGAAATGTTTTTTTTTTTTTTTTTTTTTTTACTTACCTTGTAATTGAAGACTTCCGGTCTTCTCTCTCTGCGGCGGCGGGCGGGGTCTCTGCGTCGATCGTCGTCACGGCGCACTGTCTCCTGGGATCTGGTGTCATTGATCCCAGGAGTCAGTGCGGGCATCTTCCGAAATCTCGCGAGATTTCGGCCACATCTTCCGAAATCTCCCGAGATTTCGGCCACATCTGCCGAAATCTCGTGAGATGTCGGCAGATGTGCCGTTACTGCGCACGCGCGAGTAACGGCGGTGCATGCTGGGCCATCTAAAGTTCCTGTGGGTGTTTCACATGCCCACAGGCAAGATGGCCCCCAGCACTAAAGAAGAAGACGAGGAACTTCATCGGACGAAAACCGGCGGCGATCGAGATGGAAGATGGAACAGGTGAGTCCCCCAATAAAGGTAAGCATACTTTATATTACGTCCTAAAAAAAAAATTTTTTTTTACAGAGTGCAGAACCGCTTTAACCACTTCAGCCCCGGACCATTTGGCAGCCAAAGGACCAGAGGTCTTTTTTCAATTTCGCACTGCACTACTTTAACTGGTAATTGCGCGGTCATGCAATTTTGTAACCAAACGAAATTTGCGTCCTTTTCTTCCCACAAATAGAGCTTTCTTTTGATGGTATTTGATTGCCTCTGTGATTTTTATTTTTTGCGATATAAACGGAAAAAGAGCGAAAATTTTGAAAAAAAAAGAGATTTTCTACTTTTTGTTATAAAAAAAATCTAAAAAACTCAATTTTAGTCAAACATTTGGGCCAAAATGTATTCAGCCACATGTCTTTAGTAAAAAAAAATGCCAATAAGCGTATATTTATTGGTTTGCGCAAAAGTTATAGCGTCTACAAACTAGAGTACATTTTCTGGAATTTACACCGCTTTTAATTTATGACTGCCTATTTCATTTCTTGAGGTGCTAAAATGGCAGAGAAGTACAAAACCCCCCCAAATGACCCCATTTTGGAAAGTAGACACCCCAAGCTATTTGCTGAGAGGCATGTTGAGCCCATTGAATATTTTTTTTTTTAGTCCCAAGTGATTGAATAAAGACAAAAATAAAAAAGATTTTTTTTTTTTTTTTTCAAAAAGTTGTCACTAAATGATATATTGCTCACACATGCCATAGTTATATGTGGAATTGCACCCCAAAATACATTTTGCTGCTTCTCCTGAGTATGGGGATACCACATGTGTGGGACTTTTTGGGAGCCTAGCCGCGTACGGGGCCCCGAAACCCAAGCACCGCCTTCAGGATTTCTAAGGGTGCAAATTTTTGATTTCACTCCTCACTACCTATCACCGTTTCGAAGGCCATAAAATGCCAAAATAGCACAAAACCCCCCCAAATGACCCCATTTTGGAAAGTAGACACCCCAAGCTATTTGTTGAGAGGCATGGTGAGTATTTTACAGCTCTCATTTGTTTTTGAAAATGAAGAAAGTAAAGAAAAAAAAATTTTTTTTTTTCTTTTTTCAATTTTCAAAACTTTGTGACAAAAAGCGACATCTGCAAAATACTCACAATACCTCTCAGCAAATAGCTTGGGGTGTCTACTTTCCAAAATGGGGTCATTTTGGGGGGTTTTATGCCATCTGGGCATTCCATGGCCTCCGAAACTGTGATTGGCAGTGAGAAGTGAAATAAAAAAATTACACCCTTAGAAAGCCTGAAGGCGGTGATTGGTTTTTGGGGTTCCGTACGCAGCTAGGCTCCCAAAAAGTCCCACACATGTGGTATCCCCGTACTCAGGAGAAGCAACAGAATGTATTTTGGGGTGTATTTCTACATATGCCCATGACATGTTTGAGCAATATATCATTTAGTGACAACTTTTTGTAAAAAAAATATATATATATTTTTTTTTTCATTATTCAATCTCTTGGGACAAAAAAAAAAAATATTTAATGGGCTCAACATTGCTCTCATCAAATAGCTTGGGGTGTCTACTTTCCAAAATGGGGTCATTTGGGGGGGGGTTTGAACTGTCCTGGCATTTTATGCACAACATTTAGAAGCCTATGTCACACGTCACCCACTCTTCTAACCACTTGTAGACAAAGCCCTTTCTGACACTTTTTGTTTACATGAAAACATATTTTTTTTTTTGCAAGAAAATTACGTTGAACCCCCAAACACTATATATAATGTTAAAGCAAAGGCCCTACAGATTAAAATGGTGGGTGTTGCATTTTTTTTTTTCCACACAGTATTTGCGCAGCGATTTTTCAAACGCATTTTTTGTGGAAAAAATACACTTTTTTTTATTTTAATGCACTAAAACACACTATATTGCTCAAATTTTTGATGAAATAAAAAATATGATCTTAGGCCGAGTACATGGATACCAAACACGACATGCTTTAAAATTGCGCACAAACACGCAGTGGCGACAAACTACATACATTTTTAAAAGCCTTTAAAAGCCTTTACATGATACCACATTAGATTCACGGAGGAGGTCTACTGCTAAAATTACTGCCCTCGATCTGACCTTCGCGGTGATACCTCACATGCATGGTGCAATTGCTGTTTACATATGACGCCAGACCAACGCTTGTGTACGCCTTTGCGCAAGAGAAGGGGGGGCAGGGGTGCTTTTTTTTTTTTTTTTGTTTTTTTTTTTATTTATTTAGCTTTTTTATTTTATTTTTAAACTGTTCCTTCCATTTTTTTTCTTTGTTATGATTTTTATTGTTATCTCAGGGAATGTAAATATCCCCTATGATAGCAATAGGCAGTGACAGGTACTCTTTTTTTGAAAAAATTGGGGTCTATTAGACCCTAGATCTTTCCTCTGCCCTCAAAGCATCTGACCACACCAAGATTGGTGTGATAAAATGCTTTCCCAATTTCCCAATGGCGCGGTTTATATCCGGGAGGGGGGACATTCCCTCCCACTGCTTGTAAAAGCAGTCTAGAGGCTAATTACCCGCTAGAATTGCTTTTACATGAAAGCCGATCACTGGCTGAAAAGAATGATACCAAGATGATACCTAAACCTGCAGGCATCATTCTGGTATAACCATTCAAAGTCCAGCAACATACTGGACATATATTGTAATCTTTTTTTTTTCATGCAGCCTCTTGGCTGAACGAAAAAAAGAGATTGATTGGTGGGTATGCCCACCATTAGAATACCTCCCTTCATCCACCCACTTCTAATGATGGGCATACATGCACCATTTATATATGCCGATGCATGGGGGCATCCTCCCGCAAAAGTTATGCCGTGTACACACGGTCGGAATTTCGACCGTATGTACGTGGCATTAGGAGCCAATCGCTCCTCCCCCCCCCCCTGCTGCCCCCATGCTCCTGACTGAAGCGACTGAATCAAAACGCTACCACAAAAAAACTGTTAGCGATCGCAGGGATCAGGCCTGACTCTGCGAACGCTGCAGTTATGTGTGCTTAGTGTTTTGTAAGTGACAGTGATCAATCGATACTGCACTTGGGTGGGCTGGGCTGGGCGGAGGGGGAAAACGCAGGTGCTAGCAGGTATCTGGGCTGATCCCGCTAACAATGCGTTTTTTTTTGGAACCCTAAACTGCTGGGACGCTAGTATAGATCTGATCAGATCAGATATTGATCTGTTCAGATACTGTGCCACTAAGGGAGGTGTATGCTTTGTGCGTGGGTGTTTGCGGTACTGGCACTAACCTGGGGCGACGCAGACCTTATTTGACCCTAAAACCTAATTGATATCACCCGCCGGGCGATCAGGGGGTTAAACCGTTATTGGGTAATAAATGGCGGGTGCCCTGACAGTATAAAAAACAAGCTAACTAACCAGCGTCACCCGTAACAGTAATACAAAAAAAAACTGGTTACCTAGCGACACTAATGCAGCGATCAGAAAAACGATCGCTTAGTGACACTGGCAAAAGGGGGTGAAAGGGTTAACTAGGGGCAATCAGGGGGTTAAACCTTTATTAGGTAATATATGGGGGTACCTGACGCTATATAAAACCTGACGGGGAACCTAAATAACGAAATAACTAACTGGCTAACCAGCGTCACCAGTGACAGTTATACAGTGATCACTGGTGAAAGGGTTAACTCTAGGGGCAATCAGGGGGTTAAAACCTTTATTTAGGTTGTAATATGGGGTTACCTGACCTACAAACCTATTTATGAACCTATATAAACATGGCGGTTACCTAAAAAAAAAAAATGGTTACCTAGCGACACTAATGCAGCGATCAGAAAAACGATCGCTTAGTGACACTGGCAAAAGGGGGTGAAAGGGTTAACTAGGGGCAATCAGGGGGTTAAAACCTTTATTAGGTAATATATGGGGGTACCTGACGCTATATAAAAACCTGACGGGGAACCTAAATAACGAAATAACTAACTGGCTAACCAGCGTCACCAGTGACAGTTATACAGTGATCACTGGTGAAAGGGTTAACTCTAGGGGCAATCAGGGGGTTAAAACCTTTATTTAGGTTGTAATATGGGGGTACCTGACCTATAAACCTATTTATGAACCTATATAAACATGGCGGTTACCTAAAAAAAAAAAATGGTTACCTAGCGACAGCAGTGACACTAATACAGCGATCAGAAAAACGATCGCTTAGTGACACTGGCAAAAGGGGGTGAAAGGGTTACCTGGGGGGCAATCAAGGGGTTAAACCTTTATTAGGGGGGGGTAGGGGGCTACCTTGGACCTAAAACTAACTGCCCTGACAGTTATTACAGTCACACTGACACTAAATGCAGTGATCAGTAAAAAAATGATCACTGCAACTAGTGACACTGTGACTGGGGGGGGGAGGGGGTGATCTGGGGGGTGATCAGGGGGTGACAGGGGGGTGGAATATGTGCCTAACTGTACTGGTGTCAGTGTAGTGTTGTGCACTAACCTTAACATGTTCGCCGCTCGGCGTCTCCGGTCACATAGACCGGCGCACCGAGCGTGACATCACTTCCGCCTTCCTGTCTATACAATAGACAGGAAGGGGAAGCTTTTCATTGGCCAGGAGCGATCGCGAGGGGGTGGCCAGAAACCACTGGCCGTCCCCTCGTCCCGGATCGCTCCTGAAGCGATCCCGACCGTCCCCGCCGGCGGAGGGGGGTCCGATCGGACCCCCCAACCGCCGGAAGAATGTCACGTACAGGTACGTGATTCTGCCTGTACGTGCCATTCTGCCGACGTATATATACAGGGGGCGGTCGGGAAGTGGTTAAGTTTGTGTCAGTTTAATAACATATTGGCACTATCTCAGTTAAGGTTCATCATGTATATGTAAGTGTTTGACATTTAGCTGGTAGAGTAGGGACTGATCACAGAGGGATCAATTTGATGTTGTTTGCAAACTTGAAAATATATTGCAGTTTATGCAGACCAAGTATCTGTTGTTGTGCAAAGGGTTGGTGGAAATATTGAAGGGAAACTAACCTTGGGAAACGCAGGCAGAGGGCAAATGCCTTATCACCAGAATTGCCTGTGGGCTTTCTGTGAGTAAATTTTTTCCCTATTTCTGAATCTCTTGTGTCTTTGTGTGAAAGTTGCCATCCTGCTATAGGCAAGGCTTTGCTTTCTCATGTTACAGCTTCCAGCAAGGAGATCAGTGATCAGCACTGTAGTGACATCAAATCTCATGACACCAGCAGTCAAAGGCAGCAGTTCCTTCGATCTCACACTGCATATATACATCTATGAGATTTAAAGCATGGGCTTGTCTAGGAATGCTCACATACATAGAGGTGCATTAAAAAAAAAAACAGCATTAATATTCTTAAAAAAAACAAAAAAACATTTGACATTTTTTTTTACCTTCCCAGAAACCCCTGTTGCTAGGCAGTCTTCCTAATCTGCCTCTTCCTACTCCGTGGTGATCTTCGGTCTTCTCTCCTCCTCGCGTTGTCTTCTGGGTAATGGGGCGCGCTGTGTTCTGGGAACTGTGTGTTTCCTAACACAGCGCGTCGCATTCACAAAGCGATGCGCGACTCGCGCATGCGCAGTAGGAAACGGGCAGTGAATCCACAAGGCTCCACTGCCTGTTTCCCTTAGTGAGGATGGCGGCGCAGGGACCCGAGAGATGAGGGACGGGTTGGCCTCGGGCGGCCAACATCACGTGCGCCCTGGAAAGGTAAGTGTCCTTATTAAAAGTCAGCAGCTACTTTTTTTTTTTAGCTGCTGACTTTTAAAAAAATTAATTCCTGCTGGAACACCCCTTTAACTAATACAAAATCAATTCTAATTAGTTTCCCAAGGTGGTAAACATCTATTTACTTTGGATAATCACAATAATGTATACATTTCATCAATAGAAAATAACTATTACAGGAAGACATTTAACCTTTTACAATCATTGCTCCTGTACAAAAGATCAGTTGTGCTTTCTCCTGCAATATCATTTTTCTAGTCCTTCCCCCCCCCTTTTCATATTCAGTGTACGTTAACAATAATTAAAGTACTTTAACATCTTTTGAATTACTGACATGAACGGTGTGAATATGAATTATAAATCCTGAGGCTCTGATACCTGTTTTCGTTGATATTAGGTGCTTTTGGGTGCGATGCTAAGGCATTTTTAGTGTTTTCCAATATATAAGTATCCATTTGAAAAAATCATTCTATATATTACATAATAGGTTCTACAACCTATTAATTAGTTTAGGCAGTATATACCAAAACATAATCATGTATGGACAAATACTACAACTACCTCATTAATAACTGTCAACAGGATGAGCCTCTGATAACCAATTACTTTTACTTCTTTCTGTCTAAAAGCTATACTAGGATATTTTCCTGCTTTCTTAACCTCTGATCCTGTTGCACTTTTTGCCAGTTTCTAAGTATAACCCATTTGATACAATTTGCCATAAGGGAAACTTTCAAAGAAAAGAAAAATCGATCATCCTTTTACCATCTTTCCCTTTAGTTATTAATGAGATCCCTCCTATCCATTCTACCTGCTTTATCAGTGCCTTATTCAACTTCCTTTCTTTCATTTCCCCTATTTTCTAATCTATATTTCTAGATTGCTTAAAATGTCTTCCCCCGTTAATTGTTTAGTTTCAATCTCACAAATTAAACATTTAGAATAGCCTGTTTTACATGAAAAGGATGATACCTCTTGTATTTCAGCAGAGCATTTGATGTTGCCCTTTCTATATCCCATAGTTACCTTTTCACTTTCTTCAATGTTAATTCTCGGATCGATGAAGGGCAAAACATCTCCACCAAAGTGTAAACCTCATATTAACTGAATTTACATAGATATATATATATATGCATAGATTGGCATATGTAGGTGCTCACATTGCCAATCCACTGATGGAACCAAGCCCCATTATACAAAAAAATAAAATGCTTTAGGGCACAACGTTTAAACAGTTAAAAAAGAACTGTATACTCCATGGACTCTCTACTTTATCTAAATATCTCCTCATTTGCTCTAATGTCCTCCTTATGTAGAATATAGCTATAAATGTTAATCAGTTGTCCCCAACTTGTCTTCTTCCACCAAGCAAAAATTATTCAGTCTTTGAAATAAATCAGCAGTGTCTTTTGAATAAGTTGATTAGGTCACAAGCAGAAACAACTGGGCCTCAAAATTCCTATGAAACGTAGGCAGAAAATACCATACTGGATTTCTAGGTGATTGTAAAATCAATTCCTCAACAACTTTCTTAAAAAAAGGCCCTTTTCCACACCCACTCTACTTTGATATCTCATTGTGGGTTCCGATTTTAATTGCTCATATGCGAAAATATCATTCAATTACCACATAAACTTGGTAACATATTAATCCTTGGTCATCAATACTAAATTAAGAGCAAGCTTCTCCACCACACTATCACAACTGACTAACCACTTCAGTGCCTCCCACTCAGACTATCAAATTAGGCATAGTTTTCAGGGCTAATAGTTATTTTAATTGCTTCTCACCCACTGTATATTGAAATGATGGACGAGCGGGAGCACTCGTGTTCTGGGAGGACATCATATGAAGTCCTTCCATTCTTGGCACCCAGCGCATCACCGATTATGGTACAGTTCCTATACATAGGCTGACATAGGCTCTTTACCACGTGATCAGATGTGTCCAATCACAGCAGATCACATTGTAAACAGGAAATCGGCATTGCTCTCCTCACGCGCTGTCAGCCAGGAAAGCTGGTAAGCTGCATTCCTTAGCGGGGACATCTGCACTGACAATCAGTGCACTGATCCACAGTGTCCTGATGATCAGTGCAGCCACAACAGTGCCCACAAGTGCTTCCAATCAGTGCCCATCAGTTCCACTTTTCAGTGCCTATCATTGCTGCCTATCCGTGCCGCCTATTAACCACTTCCTGACCGCCGCGTGCCGATGTACGTCGGCAGAATTGCACGGGTGGAAAAATGGGCGTACCTGTATGTCCCGCCCTCTCCATGGGCGGGGGGTGCGATCGCGCCCCCCCCCCCTGCCCGCAGTGGTTGGGTTCGTTAGGGGAGCGATCAGTGCCCAGGGCCAGACCACTGATTTACGGTCTGGACCTGGTGATCACTCCTAACAAATGAAAAGCTTCCCCTGCCTGTGTAAGTGTAAACACAGACAGGAGGAAGTAATGTCATCTCTCCTCGTGGGGTCTTTTCGATTCCAGTGAGAGAGAGGACATCTAACCGTGAGTTGCACCAACCGTACACTGACATCAGCACACATAGGTACACTTTTCACCCCCCCCAGTTAACCCTTTCACTCCCTGTTAATGTGTCACCAATTGAAGTTTTCAGATTTTTCACTAATCACTGCATTGGTGTCATTTGTGACTGAAATAAGTGTTAGGGCAGTTAGTAGTAGCCCCCATTAGGTCTAGGTTACCCCCCTAATATAGGTTTAACCCCTTGATCGCCCCCAGTTAACCCTTTCACCCCGTCGCCGGTGTCACTAATCGATCGCCGTATTTGTGTCACTGGTGATGCTAGTTAGCCAGTTAAGGGATTCGTTTCACCGCCAGGTTTTTATAGCATCAGGTACCCCCATTTATACTACCTAATAAAGGTTTTAACACCATGGTTAACCCTTTCACCCCCTGTCGCAAGTGTCACTAATCGATCGCTGTATTTGTGTCACTGGTGATGCTAATTAGCCAGTTAGTTTCACCGTCAGGTTTTTATAGCCTCAGGTACCCCCATATATTACCTAATAAAGGTTCTAGCGTCCCCAGCAGTTTAGGGTTCCCAAAAACGCAGTGTTAGCAGGATCAGCCCAGATACCTGCTAGCATCTGCGTTTAGCCCCCCCGCCCAGCCTAGCCAGCCCACCCAAGTGCAGTATCAATCGATCACTGTCACTTACAAAACACAACACACATAACTGCAGCATCAGGCCCGATTCCCTGCGAACGCTAACAGTTTTTTTAGTAGCGTTGTATCAGTCGCTGACAGTCAGGAGCTTTTTTACTTGTGAGTCTCACTAGTGTACCAGTAAATTTAGAGCCCAAAATGTCAAATCGAAGGTACACTACTGAAGAGGCCTACACGTTTCTGAGCATGACAGATAGTGAAGAGGAAGTCACTCATCTGTCACATTCAGGCTCAGAATACGATCCTGTAGACAGCAGCGGCACCCTGACAGATAGCTCTGATGAGTTGTGGTCCCTGCCAAGGTCAGGCATACCAGACCCCGTTCTTCTGCTGTCGTTGAGGTGCAAAAACCGCAGGGCTCTCGTATGGAGCAGAGAGCCAGAACCAGCGCCGCTCATTCTTCTGGTGAACTGGCAAGCATCAGCGGCCTAGTAACTATGAAACTATGAGACCCTGGTCGTAGTTAAACCAGCACTGCAGTAACACGTGGCGAGTCCAATAAGTGCAGTTTAAGCTGGTGCGGTGGCTAGCACAACTAGTGTCCCCCAACCACCAAAAAGAAGACAAACACAGGCCCGTCAAACCCATAGTGCCCTTCCTGCTGCCTTTTGCCAGTCCTAATTGGGAACCCATCACTTCTGCAGCACCCGTACTTCCCCCATTTACTGGCCAACCTGCAATTCAGGTGGAAACAGTTGATTTTACGTCACTTGATTTTTATTCACTGTTTTTTATGGAAGATCTCTATAGATCTATTGTGGACCAAAGCAATTTGTATGCTGGTCAATTCATCTGCGCTAATCCCCATTTGATCCTTGCCAGAGATTGGAAACACATTACGGTTTCTGAATTTAAGAACTTTCTGGGCCTTTCCCTCATGGGCATAACCAAAAAGAGTAAGTTGCGGTCATATTGGTCCACTGACCTAATTCACCATATGCCCGTGTTCTCTGCCTCCATGGCCAGGGCACGATAGAAGCAGATCTTGCGGTTCATGCACTTCAACAACAATGAACTCTGTCATCCTCGGGGTGACCCTGGATACGATCGGCTCTACAAAATTCGACCCCTCTTAAACCACTTCAACCAACGGTTTGCAGCCTTGTCTACTCCCCATCAAGTTGTCTGCATTGATGAGTCTCTGATTAAGTTTTCTGTCCGCTTGTCTTTCGAACAGTATCTTCCCAGCAAGCGTGCCAGATATGAGGTCAAGATGTACAAGCTCTGTGACATGTAGTTTTATGGTTTACGAGGGAAGAGATAGTCACGTAGAGTCGGAGAACTGCCCAGATTACATAGGGAGCGCTGGTAAGATTGTGTGGGACTTGGTGTCACCCTTATTCAGAAAGGGGTACCACTTGTATGTGGACAATTATTACACGAGCATGACACTTTTTAGTCACTTGTTTGATCACCAAATTGGCCCATGTGGCGCCGTGCGATCTATTCGCTGGGGCTTACCCCAGCGGCTTGTAGATTCCTGTCTTAGGCTGGGGGAGAGAGCCTGCTTGAAGTGTAATAATTTGCTTGATGTGAATTGGAGGGATAATCGGAATGTTTTAGTTCTGTCCTCCCTTTACGCAGACATGACGGTCCAAATTCCTACGGCGACTGGTGTTGCGGAGAAATTCCTCTGTGTCCACGAATATAACCTTAATATGAGAGAGATGGACCTCAATGACCAGTTGTTGGTGCTGTACCTAATTGCCCGTAAGGCCAGACGCTGGTACAAAAAAGTGTCTGTATACTTATTTCAATTGGCTCTGCTGAATGCTTATGTGCTATAAAAAGCTTCAGGATGAACTGGATCATTCCTTAAATTCCATGAAGAGATCATCACAGCCCTTCTGTTTCCAGATGGTGCTGGAAATTTCCCAATCCAGATGCAGTAAGCCGGCTGTATGAGAGGCATTTTCCTTATGTCCTTCCTGGTACCCCTACCCAAGAGCCCCCCAAAGAAAATGTTGTGTCTGTAGAAAGCGTGGATATAGGCATGACACCCTCTATTATTGTCCCTCCTGTCCTGACCATCCTGGTCTTTGCATTGGTGAATGTTTTGAACGCTACCACACACTAGTAGAGTATTAGCGTAGGGTACAGCACTGTACAGACTAAGACACACATTCACAGGTTCTTCAAAGATGCTATGGCATTTTGGGAGAACCGAACAGTTTACAACCGTTACAGTTACAAAAAAAAGTATAAAAAAATAAAATGATATATAAAATAAAAAAACAAAAATAGTTGTCGTTTTATTGTTCTCTCTCTCTCTCTTCTCTCTCTATTGTTCTTCTCTTTTTCTTTATTGTACATCATGGGACACAGAGCCACAGTAATAACTGTATGGGTTATATGGCACCTTCAGGTGATGGACACTGGCACACCCTAAACAGGAAGTTCAATCCCCCATATAACCCCTCCAAAAAAAAAATTTGAGTGAAATTTATTTTTTTTCATAGCATTTTCTGCAGTTTTGCAGTTTTTGAGATACACGCTGTGTACATACACGGGGTATTCTGCTATTGCAAAAACATTGCAAAAAAATAAAATTTTGCAGTGTTTTCTGCATGTTTGCAGGAGTGTGACATATTCAATCGATCTATTTTTCTTCTATTGTGCTATTCCAAAAAAAATATTTGAGTGAAATTTTTTTTTTTTCCATAGCATTTTCTGCAGTTTTGCAGTTTTTGAGATGCACGCTGTACATACTCTGGGTGTATTCTGCTATTGCAAAAACATTGCAAAAAAATTAAAATTTGCAGTGTTTTCTGCATGTTTGCAGGAGTGTGACATATTCAATCGATCTATTTTTCTTCTATTGTGCTATTCCAAAAAAAAAACTTGAGTGAAATTCTTTTTTTTTCATAGCATTTTCTGCAGTTTTGCAGTTTTTGAGATACACCCTGTACATACTGTGGGTGTATTCTGCTATTGCAAAAACACCCATTTAGGGCAAGATCATAAATTTTGAAAATATGAGGAGATCGTCAAAAAAGGGACGTAGCCCTGGTCGTGGTACTGCTGGTGGAGCTCCTGTTGCAGGTAGAGGACGTGGTCGATCTGTGCCAGCTACACGCACAAGTGAAACACCTTCCTCAGGTGCGAGTAGGCGACAGAGCCTGCAGCGGTATTTCGGCGCACCTAATGAGGCTGTACGAATGTTGAGGCCAGGACAAGTACAGGCGATAGTAGATTGGGTTGCTGACAGTGCCTCCAGTTCCTTCACATTGTCTCCCACCCAGTCTCCTGATGAAAGTTCAGAGTTGGCACCTGCAGCCGATGTCCATCAGTCTTTCACCTCACCCCCTTGCAAATCAGCCAAGCAGTCTGAGCCCCAAATCATGCAGCAGTCTCTTCTGCTTTTTGATGATTCTGTTAGCAGGGTTTCCCAGGGCCATCCACTTAGCCCTGCCCCAGAAGTGGAAGAGATTGTGTGCACCGATGCCCAACCACTTATGTTTCATGATGAGTACATGGGAGGACCATCGCAGCACGTCTTGGATGATGACGAAACACAGGTTTCCTACTACTCCATATGGACCTCGTCCTCCTAGGTCAAGATTATAATTTTTTTATTTTTTTTAATTTCCAAGTGTTTTATTTTCCCACTATCTTATCCATTAAATTGAATATTTTTTTCCAGAAAGGGCATATTCTGGGGCATTCCCACCATATGTGTGGTATTGTGCCTTTAAGTTTCTGAGGTTCTTAATGACTTTCTGTACCTCTTCTGCTGAAAAGGGGGCCTTCAGCATATTATTTAATTATTTTTTTTTTATGTTATTTTAAGTTATTTCCCTATCCACATTTGTTTGCAGAGCACTTGCCATGCTCTGCCAGCTCAACATTTTGTTGCCATTTGCAGCCCTCTAGCCCTTTCCATGACTTTTTTACAGCCATTTTAGTCTTCAAAAGTTCGGGTCCCTATTGACTTCAATGGGGTTCGGAGTTCGGGGTCAAGTTCGGTCCCGAACCCAGACTTTTTTCCGAAGTTCGGCCGAACCCGAACATCCAGGTGTCCGCTCAACTCTACTCAACATGCCTCTCAGCAATTTCCTTAGGGTGTCTACTTTCCAAAATGGGGTCATTGGGGGGGGGGGGGGGGTTGTACTGCCTTACCATTTTAGCACCTCAAGAAATGAGTCATAAACTAAAAGCTGCGTAAATTCCAGAAAATGTACCAGAGTTTGTAGACGCTATAACTTTTAGGCGAACCAATAAATATACGCTTATTGAAATTCTTTTTACCAAAGACATGGCTGAATACATTTTGGCCTAAATGGATGACTAAAAATTATAATAAAAAGTTGAAAATATCATTTTTTTTTCAAAATTTTCAGTCTTTTTCCATTTATATCGCAAAAAATAAAAATCACAGAGGCAATCAAATACCATCAAAAGAAAGCTCTATTTGTGGGGGGGGGGGGGGGGTTGTACTGCCTTACCATTTTAGCACCTCAAGAAATGAGTCATAAACTAAAAGCTGCGTAAATTCCAGAAAATGTACCAGAGTTTGTAGACGCTATAACTTTTAGGCGAACCAATAAATATACGCTTATTGAAATTCTTTTTACCAAAGACATGGCTGAATACATTTTGGCCTAAATGGATGACTAAAAATTATAATAAAAAGTTGAAAATATCATTTTTTTTTCAAAATTTTCAGTCTTTTTCCATTTATATCGCAAAAAAAATAAAAATCACAGAGGCAATCAAATACCATCAAAAGAAAGCTCTATTTGTGGGAAAAAAAGGAAGCAAATTTTGTTTGGGTACAGCATTGCATGACCGCACAATTACCAGTTAAAGCAGCGCAGTGCCAAATTGTAAAAAGTGCTCCGGTCATTGAGCAGCCAAATCCTCCGTGGCTGAAGTGGTTAATGTTGCCCATTAGTGCTGCCTATCAGTGCTGCATATTAGTGCCTGCTCATCAGTGCCCAGCAGTGCTGCCTTATCAACGCCCATCAGTGCTGCCTCCTCTGTGCCCACCAGTTCAGCCTATCAGTGCCTGTCAGTGCAGCCTCATCAGCGCACATCAGTGAAA